>KK115537.1:423512-460462 GCA_000611955.2 Stegodyphus mimosarum
TACACTTTTGGTTCAGCCGATTGCAACTAAAAAGAGAGGTGCACATCTACATGTCCTACATGCAAAATTTCAACGTTTTGAGGCTACTCGTTCTTGAGTTATGTGAGATACATACCTACGTAAGTACGTACAGACGCCATTTCAGAATTCATCAGAAATCTTTGCAGAATCCATTTTAAATCAGTTTTATAATATTTTCGTGGAAAAAGAGTCTTTTATTCTGTCATTACGTACGGATGTTACACAAAAGCATCGTTAAATTGCATTCGATAGCGGTCAAATTGGATATTTTCGTTGAAATATGATCCTCGAAATTTTTCGCGACTACACTACTTCCTTTTTACTTCGAACAAGGTAGTAAAACTAATTTTACGTAGCGATAGTGATATGTAAATTAAAATATTCAAAATTAAATGCAGGATGTCCAAAAATGGAATATAATATTAAATAAGCATGAGCCATGTAATATAAATTATACTAATAAACATGTCTTTATAATCGCATCCAAACTGTACACATATTTAACACGCCATCATTTATTCCCTAAGATATCTCCGAATAATAATCAAGTTTTAACTATGTTCATTCTAAAATGAACTGACTTTATAAACTGCCTCGGTAAGTATTCTCATAAATTTCGAGAATTAGTGCTCTTCACACTTGTGAAGACAGCTGCATAACATAGCATCATAGGAGTAGTACAAACCTAACTTTCGAATGAATGGTCGTTGTGCTTTTAGCAAAGAGTGAGCTTAATTTCTCAATTATAATGGGCTCTAACTTTACAAAGCAAATAATTTCACACATGCAATGGTGTACAAATATTCTAGAAACGTATTTAAATATTTAAAACAGGAAGTGCTTGAATTATCATATTTGCAAATGGGTTTCACAATTCCCCATTAAGAAACTTTTTGATGAAAGCGTTACACTGAATTCTCGTAAGGCTACTTAAGTCCTACTTTAAGTCCTAACAAACGTGAAGCGAGTTATCGCTACGTCACAGAAGAATGATAAGGTCTTATAAAGATTAAAATAATCTTCTAATTTAACCAGAATTAAGAACTCAATTTAATTTAAATGTTGAACAGTAGTAAAGGACTATACAATTAAATACTGTACTAGAAACTGGCTCAGTCATTCTACCGGCACATCAGAATTTAAGTTTTTACAGAGAGAGAGACCAGAAAGCCGAATAACTACAACTGTTAGAGCTGGCAGAAAACTTAACTCGTAGCGCACACGTGATGCCAGAAACACTTTCTCCGTCGCAAATCCGGAACTCTCAACTTAAACACTAAATTGCATTCTGGAAAGGAATGCAGAAAGGAGAAGTTGTAAATAATAAAGACTGAAATAAAAATAGCTAATTAATTATCGCAAGATACCCTACAAAATATTTAAATTATAATTTGTGAATCAGTGTCATTCATGAATGCAAGCAATCTCGAGTGATGTAAGAGTTTTATCATCTACTTAAACGTCTTTTAAACTTCCATATTCAAACAGCCTAACAAAGCAAATGAATTCTGGGCTTTCATAGGAAGAAAAATCATAAGAACTCTTTTTAAGATAGGTGGTGCCATGATTACTGGCGGTATTTACCGACAATATAGGGTTTTAAATATGTCTTTTGATCGGATTTTACAGAGTTAAGCCATTATCCTCTTTATAGAAACTAGTCTTCTCATTGCTAAAAGTGTCCCTTATTAACCATATTCTCTTCTTAGTTTTTGTATTTGAATTTTAGAGCCTGTGGTTAAAATTATGACTATGTTTATGTTTCTGAAACGGATTGTCCAGGATCCATTCTATCATGCTCAGTAAAATGGTTACTGTCAGTAATGTTAGCCTACTTTCTTGTTCAAAAATGCACTTTCCATTAAGAACAAAATTGAGACAACATGTAATTAATGTTTTGGTTTTCACTGCCTATTTTTTCTTCAAGTTCATATTTCAGTTTATTCTATTTTTATTTATTGATTTTTATTTTTTTAATTAAAAGAAAAAGTTTAATAGCTTTTGTAATCGTATTATTATAAAGGGTGCCTTTAAAGTCCCGGACTCATTTTGATGTTTAATAACTCATAAAATAATAAAGATAGATTAAAATTAATAACACAAATGGTTAGATAGTCTCAAAGAGTTTCATGACCCTTGTCAATGAACTTCCACGTGTGCCCCCTTCCTCGCACGGAGAATATCAAGTCGATATTCAATTTCCCGTCAAGTACCGGCAAGCATGTCGGCATCCACAGAGGCTATTTCGCTTGTAATTCTGGCTTTTAGGTCATCAATGTTCGACACTCTCCTCCTGTAAACGTTGTCCTTTACAAATCCCCAAACGAAAAAGTCCAGTGGCGTTATATCAGGTGATCTGGGTGGCCAAGGAATTGGACCTCCTCGCGCAATCCATCTTCCTGTAAAATGGTCATTCAAAGAACGACGAACGATGGTAGCCCAATGAGGTGGTGCACCATCTTGTTGCAAAAAGACATGTGGCTGAAGCTCTTCTAGTTGTGGAAATACGAAGTTTTCCAACATGTCTAAGTATACGACTGATGAGACCGTCTTTTCTGTAAAAAAGAAAGGCCCAATGACTCGGTCGTGCATTAGTCCACACTACACATTAACCTTTGGGGAATCCCTTTGTGCCTCACGGTATTCATGGAGGTTTTCAGATATGCAATAGTTGCCAAAACCAGAAGAGAGAAAAATGCAATTAATAAGCAGATGATATTTACAAAAATACAGATATTTAGACTGGAAAATGAAATTATCTGAAATTAACCACACGCGCGGACGATATTTACAAAAGTAAAGATATTCAAACCTGAAAAGGAAAATATTTAAGTTATTCCATCAGTAAATGCCATAAGTTTGTTTATATCTTCATTATTTTATGAGTTATTAAACATCAAAATGGGTCCGGGATTTTATGAACACCCTGTGTTATAGGTTACAAAGTAATAATAGTAGAAATAGGGCTGCTAACTACTACTACTACTTCCAATAATAATAATAATCGTAACAATAATAATAATAATAATAATAGTACTTCTACTACTGTTTCTGCTCTTACTACTACTACATCTGTTATTCACTATCAACCCGAGTTAAATTCAAAAAAAACAAAAAAGACATTTTTAAAACCATATTTCGTCAGTAAGTGCCGCCAGTAACCATGACAACCCTATTTTGAAAGAGTTCTTGTGATTTTTCTTTAGAAGAAAGCCGAGAAACCATTTCCTTTTTCGGTTATTTAAATATGGCACAGCGTACCACGGTTATCGGCCTAGGAGGAGGGATGTTTTCATGCAGGACGTTCTCAGAGAAACTAGGACATTTCATGTTACATATGGGGAAAAATAACCTTGCAACCAGCTCGTTCAGCGGTCAGCCACTCGGCCATGATGGGACCTCCATTTTTTGTGTCTTGCCAAAAGCACATAGCACTTTGTAAATATTTTCTGTCCTTAAATGTAAATTAATCCTATTTAAATTCCTTTTTAATCCTATTTAAGTGACCTTCTTCGTGATGAATTATTAAACATTTTACGTATTTTCTTAACACCTTAGCATTTTTATAGGAAGTTTAATGCACTGCATTTGATATTCCTTTTAATGATCCATTCCTAATTATACATAAAATTTTTACCTATTTTGAATTAATTATTTAACAGACTTTTACGCAGGAAGCTACAGAAATGAAATTGATAGCAGCGCTGCCTGATCTCACAGCAGGAGTTTTGATTTTATTCCGCTTCCTCGTTTACATCATTTCTACGAAGCAATATCTGACTAATTATTTTCGTTAACTGAAGTCTTGATAAGTAGAGCTTCATTAAAACTTCAGACATTAAATGTTTACGAAAATACGTTCTTCTGACAACACTGCAACTAATTGGATGTCTTGGAAGATACTTTCTGAGGAAATGAGTGCGATCAGCGTCCTGATTCCGTCTTAGTTCTTAAGATAAATAATATCTTTAAAGTGGCCCGTCTTAGTTCTTAAGATAAATAATATCTTTAAAGTGGCCCATCTTAGTTTTAAAAGTTGTGCGTTATTCTTAATTATGGGATTTGGAAAGCTCATATGTATACAGTCGTGACTGTAAATGATGAAGAGTTATTTTTTCACTGACATATACTATAAAAATTTTTTAAAAAAAAGTTTAAAATATGTCTGCTAGTTATTAAATGAAATAAAAATAGAAATGATTTTTTGATATAGACTAAGAGAAGTTGAATTTAATTTCAGTTAAACAGAATATCAAAATAAATGATGCTAAATGAAATAGAAATTGTACGAAATAAGTTATATCCTGATATATTTTAAAATTACTAGTTTACTTTATATCAGATGCCAGATCTAAGCTTGATGCTTCAACTGATGACCATAGTAAGCCTTTTATCCAAAACACTTTTGATTTCCGATATTGCATATTCGATTTACAATAAATTTGTGAAGTGTTCCTTATTGATTCGTAAACAGCCATCACCGTTCTTGAAAGTAACACACCCGCCGACTGCAGTAAGACCTATAACTAACGTGAAATCCTTGCCAAAGTTATCCCTGATGGCTGAATCGTCCACCTACAATGAATTCCAAGTCATGCTGGAATCCGGAATCCTCCGGCAACCGCACACGCTAGCCTCACTAATATAGACCAACACATCATGGAAGTCTCGTTTAAAAGCAAAATCAAGAGCTCAAGAGAAGAAGAGTGTCGAGGAAAGAAATGGGAGAGTTTTTCTCGAAAGGTCTCACTCCAGAAACTCTTCCCAGACCAGTCACCGCGACAGAATTCAGGCTGCTCATGGGCCACGACTATCTCCAGGCCCATGCCACATGCCCACTCTGCCAGGATGGAAGAATGGACTGAGAGCCTCTGTGGGGCTGCAATGAGCTTGCCAAGGCACCAACCTCGCAACAGCCAGTGACGTCCAGCCTCTACTAAGAAGCTCTTCGCCGAAAGGCAGAACTGCCAAGGTCTGGCATTGGCTAAATCAAGAAAGATTTATGACAAGCTAAAATTTTTTTGTCTTTCAGACTGTAAGGTTTATCCTAATTTTATAACAGTTATTTTAAGTTTATGCATCTTTCCTATCCCTTCTAGCTTACAATTTCCTACCAGAATGTATTTTCAGAAACGCACGCGGTCAATGCAAATGAGTAAGAACAGTATTTAAGTCGATGTTTCACTGACTTCGTTAGAGAGCCCGAGTTCCTGACTAGCGTGCGTTTGCCTTCGGGCTACATCTCTCTCTAAGGTATTACTACGCCTGGCCGTACTTCAGGCTCTTTACAGCTTCGTCTACTTAATTGAGATTCAGGGGGCAACTACTTAGAATCCTGATAGCTTCGGCTATATATTTTAGTTAAGCATTAGTTAAGTTTTAATTCCTATTAATTAGAGTTTAAGCCCAAATGGAGGCTTTGCTGTACGCTCCGTGTTAGGAGCTGACTGTGTCATACTTATTTTGAGAAATAAAGGATAGTTAACTCTTCTTGAGTCTTACGGCTCTGTTCACACACTCTAGCGATTATTCGCTTATCCGTGTAAGGGGTTTCGAATATTGAACTGTGAATTAAAAGAGTGAAACTCCACAAGACCATGCGTTAAATAAAAAACATAACCTCCTGTTCTGAGTAGGAACAATTGATGTAAACTTAATTTTTCTGCACCCCATTCACCATTATATTTAGAGCTTCTGCTTCATTTCTACAGATAATTTTAAAATGGTCGCATGACTAAATATCTTTTTAACAGCTGGCCGTAGACCTGTCGTTCTATTTTTTAAAAGAAGACTCAGATAAAGCGGGCTTTCAGATTATAATAATTGTAATCACATGACATGTTTTAAAAATGCTTAAAATTGAAATTTTTATAGGCCTACTACGAAAAAATTCCCAAACAAGAAAGTGCGCCTTTCTTTATAAAGAAGCTTTCCCCAACAGTTTATCGGCATTTTAAGCGTAAGTCTATTTTACCGGATTATAAATTAATTTAGATTTTAACTGCTCACAGGAATCCTAAAAATTATTTATTTCGTTTTAATATCGTGACCTGTGAACTTGGTGCTTGCAGAGATGCTAAATGAGATGTAGAGCATTTCTTATTGTACTGCAGGTTATTCGAGCTCCAATGGTTTCCGGTTTTCTGAAGCTTTGTCAAGAGTTCTGAGGCCTTTGCTGCTTCGCGGAACTTTATTCGCTATTTCAGCTTTTGGTTTTACCTCTTATTGTATTATTATTATTTCCTTGTGCGAAATAAAGGAAGTATTGTAATCGTGACATATGGACGGATACGGACAATACTGATATTGTAATCTTACATATGGACAAATACATCCCGATGACTGTGGAATTATTGCAGAAGCAAACTTCAGCGCTACGAATCAACGTTGGCAGACCGCACATTCAGTTGAACAATGTAAAACGAATTACGCACACTGCGCATGCCCAGAAGAGAATTTGGCGCAATTACGACTTTGACGCAATTTTAAAAGAAGATAAATATGGTATATGGTATATGGTTTGATGTTCTGTTATTTGGACGTAAACAGTTCGGGGTTTTAAAACTTGTTACGTTGTTTAAAACGTTGCTTCATTACTTAGGGGTAAATATCGATTGTAAACTCCCCAAATTTTCGTTTAATAAGGATTACAAAACAGGAAACATTATATGATGTTGTTTATCGATTGTATTTCTGAGGAATAAAACCAATCGATTATTTACCATGCGTTCCATTCATAAATACTTTAACAACTTAAGGAATATATCTAGTTTAAGTTACTGAAATAAAGCCAAAGAAATTATTACAAATAACTGATATTAAATGTAATGTTTATGTACAAAATAAACCAAAATGAAATGAAACAGAAGCAAGTGCAATAAGCACAAAAAAGTGTCCATAGTATTGCAATCGCAAAGAGTCGCTAAGGCCTACATGACGAACAGGCTTGTGTAGGGTTGTTTACTTTTATTCGCCAGTATTTTCTCCCACCAACGATACACTATTGAGCATGCGCAGTAAGCGAAATTCGTTAGCATTGATCAACTTAATGTGCGGTTTACCATTACGCAACTTGGCACAGGTGGTGTCTTCTTCAAACTAATATGTAACGAAGTGCAATGGGAAAGAAGACTGGACTATATAAATGCTGTCCTTTCAGGCTACATTCAATATGAGCATGCAATGATGAATAATACTTCACGGAACGACAACATTTTACAAGCATCTTGTATGCTACCTAAATGCTTTATTAAAACAACGAAATGGGAAACGAGAAATAGAAAAATACAAACTACAGATGTTTGTAGCTCTAAAAAAGCAATTCTTTAGACAAATAATAGCCAAAATTAAATGGAAAAGCTAAAATAACGCCTCTGTTTTAATGTACCGATACTAACAGATATTACCTGACTGTAATTATACAATTATTACTTAACTGTAACAAAAATTAAATAACAGCTTAATAGCTACAACTTAAATAATAACTACAGCATTATTTCACTGAATATACTTAAATCACATTATATAATTATTATATGATCCAAGTTCTATATAATGATAGTAGAAAGTTTGAAATGTTGTAGAATGTTGTTGGTTCTGCGTGCTTAATACTCTGCGCATTAGAATGGCCAAAAGACACGAAAAGAATAAATGTATTTCAAGAAATAGAATTAATCCACTATTCTGATATAAAAATTGTTAAAAATTTCGGGTTTTTGCGTAAACAACAACATCTACCAAAAAATATGCAATCATATCGAAGAATTACTCCCTTTACGATGTTATACTCCACCTATTAAAATAAAATGTGTATTCATTCCCTCTCTTCCTATTTCGTTTTTATTGATTATGCAATTTACCAAGAAATTTTTTGAATACTTGATGGAAAACATCAATCGAATTTCCGATCGCTTAAGTGCTCTAAACAAGCAATGTTTCAACCCAAACTAAGTTAAATAATGTTTTATGTTGCTGAGGTTGCTCATGGAATAAGTTTAGTATCACGTTTTGTTTATCGTCTGAAATATTATACCTATTTTTAATGCAGAAAACTCATCAATTTTTGTTCAAATGTTTACTTTAAAGAGAGTTTAGCCTTCCTTGATGTTGTCAAAATATTCAAGCGAGCAATATGTTTTAAAGATAACTAATTAATTGTTTACGAGCTTAAATTTCTTTCATTTTATACTGCGTATTTAAAAAATAAGAATTAATTTAGAATTTAGTTGTTCTAAATTTTGGTTTTGAATTTAATTGCTCTGTTGCGATCTTATTACTAAGAAATCATATAGGTTAATAATAATCGAACCACCCCAATTCTAACATTTTTTATTCAATAGAAATAAATTTAAGAGATAACATTTTCTGTACACTATTATAAAAAATTCTTTTTAATTTGAAAAAATTATTATCAGTACATGCGAATTTATTTATACAGGTCTACTCTCAATCAAAAAAGGGGGGGAAGGAAAAAAGAAAAGAGGGATAGTTCTACATCTCCCATTCTACTGGACCTATAGACGAAATTCAAATTCAACTTGCTTTTGTCTCTCTCGAAAGCATGACTAGGATATGTATTAGATTTATATATATCGTTGTTCTAATTTACGTATTTTGAAGCAAAAATCGAACTTTTTCTGAAATGACATGGGAAATTTTTTTTTCATATTTCGATTCTAAGACTCAAAATAAAATTTAACAATTCATTTCAAAGCGATAAGTCTATGTCTAAGTATTCAAGAGGAATTTAATTGTTGATATCTCTTTTATGCATATTACATTTATTGCTATATTATATTTGTCAAACCATGATTGCAAATATTGCGAACGTGCGTGTTATTTTTGAAGTCTGCGGGCTATTACAAAATGCCACATTTTATATCTCGTGTTTTGTTCACATGCTTTATCATCCCTGAGACTTTCATAGCGATCGTTATCAGAAGCGATCGTTTTTTAAGAAGGTTAAATCATGAATTTTTAAATTCTTCAACAGAAGCTCCAAATAAGAATCCGGCTTAGATTCATCAACATTATTTTCTTTAAGGAGAAACATTGCTTAGGAAGTTGAAAAATACCTTCTTGTATAATTTCACTGTTTAGTAAAAAAGGGGTCGAGGGTGTATCAAGGTTTGTTTATAAACGATTCGCTTAAGTCGCTATTTTTTGTTACTATGTATTTTTACGAGACTGATCTCCTTGTACATTATAAATTATAACATAAACCCCAGAGATACAAACATCTTTAAGATATTAATGTGTACGAATAAGACAACATTAATAAAAGGAAAATGTTATTTTTTCGTTATTTCATAAAACTCAGTAGTTTTATGTTTCTTAACCGATTATGTTATTATTATTTGCCATTAATGTCATTTCTACTTTCTTTGGTTCCCACCAGCATGTAATTTAGTTAATGTACATAAATGTTACATTGTTCTTGAGTTTAAGAGAAAGCTTTTGGCAACAACCGCTGATAGTATCAATGTTTTTTCCTCCAAGCTTCGGAATTTACTTGATTTCGGCTTTAGCCTGGCTAGCCGTCTTTGTTCCCATATTTGGAAAACCGCTGTCAAAACTTGCAGACAAGCTGTGTGTTATAAATGTGCCTTATTATCTTAATACTTAACCTGTACCTTATTTCCGCCAATCGCCCAAGTAGCAGAGATCGTTTCTGTTATTATATAGACTGTGTAAATTATTAGGAAGAGAAATTTATTTTAAATCTTCTTCAGTGTTCGATACTACTTCACTGCAAGACGGTTGGATAAGTCAACTGACTGTTTTCGCGGTGTTAGAGTTAAAATTTAAAATAATTCCTACAAATAACATCTGTTATTCGACGTCTCATCACTTCAAAATATGAGTCCAGTTTTTAACATTCATATACGATCTGCTTGAAAATTTTTAATTTATTGATTGTCTGAAGCTGTGATAATTTTATTTCAACACCTAACGCCATCATTCTTTGCTTTTTGTGTTTTAGCGGCGCTTCCAGACGTGTGAAATATTTACAAGGAAATCCACTGTTATTTATTTTTACCTATTTTAAAAATAGATTACTAAGAGATTAGCTTTTGAATTCTTATTCATGAAAATCATTTTCAGCAGATGTCCAACGTAAATGAAAATTTCTTAATTATGTAAACATTACAGACATTTTTTTATCAAAGATATATTTTTATATCACATTTTATTAAAATTTTTGGCATC
This sequence comes from Stegodyphus mimosarum, assembly GCA_000611955.2. Taxonomy (NCBI): domain Eukaryota; kingdom Metazoa; phylum Arthropoda; class Arachnida; order Araneae; family Eresidae; genus Stegodyphus; species Stegodyphus mimosarum. The sequence continues at coordinate 433,743 of KK115537.1, forward strand.
AGTTAGTGAAAACGGCATTTAAGATATACCTTTGATGCTTTGACGCTTGCATGATTGTACAGGATACTTCATACGCAGCACTTTCCTGTACCCTAAGGCTCTTCCACAATAGGCCACGTGATGAGTTTTCCATGAAGCTAATATACATATTTGCATCTCACTTTATCTAAGATATTTGAAATTCTGAAACGTCCGATATGCTCATTGTCTCCTAATTTTCTAAAATTCTATTTAGACATAGTAACACACAAAATTGCCTACATTGTTAAAAATTCTACACAGCATCATTGCCCAATTTTTAACACATTTCTGCCGTACGAAAATAAAACTGAACAGTGTTATATTTTTATGTTATATAGATGGTGTTATTACTTATCACTATATCATGTACCACAAGTTACAGCTTCCCACTGGGTAATAGTAATACTGTCAAGGTCGCCCACCAGGGATCTAGCGGTAAAATCATTGAACGCCGGTAGGTGAGACCTATGTTAGATCCTATTCGAACGGGCTGGCTGCATGGAAGTTTCGTGATTTTCTTCATGTATAACTTGTATACGAACCACTTTCTCTTAGAAATTCCTCCAGGAAGGAATCTCTTTCCTTAGGCAGATAGCCCTCAGATGCTTTTCTGTAGTTAAATAAACCATCTTTATTTCCCGAAAGTATATCTATCTTTCCTTAGATAATTGTTTAACATGTTTTGGATATAAAAAGCTCCAATCTATTTTCAATATATCTTGTAAGGATTTTAAGTTCACTAACGTTTATTTTATTTTAAAACTTTACTATCATCTCTTATTTTCCACTTCTGGCCAGAATTAACGCGTGAATATATGTATGCAAATTGTACTTGCTAACGCTTAAGTATTTAAGTTGTGGCTTTTTGCCAAGTAGTAGAAGTAAGGAGAGAGAGCCTCCTTGCTACGAGTCTTCCCGCGAGCTTGCCATCAGTTGTCCGCCTTTAAAGTTAGGGGTTTAACCCTTTTGAAAGTTAAAGGTGTATTGTAGTTTTCCGCAGTTTGCGCACTACAGACGTAGTAACTTAAAAGGCCAGTCTTAGTGCTAGTCATCTGTGTAAAATATTAAAAGTTAGCTCTTATTTAAATTTTAGTTAGTTAGTAGTCTTATATTCTTTTACGTTCAGACCACAAGTGGTTTGTCTCTGTATCCCGAAGTTCGGGAACGTCTGTAAAATCCAGAAACAAATAAAGGGTAATTTGAACCCTTCTTATCTTTGTTGTATCTTTTACACAAGCACGAACATAGCTTTTAGTAAGCTCCCTGTTCCTTCTCAGGACTCCAGTCATGTTTGCAAAATCAACTAGAAGAAACAGTAGTCCTGATAATCTAATCTCCTATAATTTCCTATATAAATACTGTCAAGGTTCTATATTTAATTAAAGCCTTAAGCATTTACGTTGAAAGTAAGATTTTGAAACATCCTGGTTATAAGAAAGAACTCCCAAAGGTTGGAATCTAAAAATTTTGTACCCTTTTCTTTTGTTAACATTCACTGAAAATGTTTTTCGGTTCCAATGTGTTTTAAATGAATTTTTTCTGCAAAAATAATATACAATAAGAAACGACCATTCTTTATAGCCATTCATCCTCAAGAGAAGAAGGTATCAGACACTAACAGTTTTGTTAATTGTCACTCTTTTTTTCGAACCCTCCCGGTAAAAGGCTGAAGATTATAAAATCAAGAGCTGGACAGCTACAGCTGAATTCAATACTACAGTATAAATATTTTGCTTTTTCCTTTGTCCACCGGAGGTAAAATTGCTGACCAGTGATAACTTAACGGATTCAGATCTCCGCGAACCGGCTGTTTGCTAGGAATTCTTAGGATATCCACATGTGTAACGTAAGTATGAACAAATTTTCCTTCAATTTCTCCACGAAGGCACATCTGCCGCCAGGCAAACAGCCCTTGTGGGCTTTGCCATAATTTCAATAATTCAATTTAATCTTCTTTATATACCCCCTGGTGTTCCATCACATTTAAAGTTCTACAGACTACAGGTACCTCATCTTCCCATCTTAACCATTTAAATTATTATTTCATGAAATTGTGTAGTTTTCTTATACACAGTACTTAAGGAATCTTAGCAGAAATTAAAACTAGAATACGTCATCAGTTCTATACTTTGTTAAAAGGAGGGCGAATGGTAAGTTTTCCCCCTTTTTCTGCCATACAGAAGAGAATTTTAAAAAACTATCTCTTCAAGATTTACTTCTTTTCGTATGTTTGAAAAAAAAATATGCACTTATTTTTTTTATTTTAATGTAACGAATATTAAAAGTCCTATATAAATTAACTTTTAATTTTAATTTACATAATTAAATTGGTCTCTTGAAAATATGTCCTTCGAAATTAATTTGTGAAAGGAGTCGGGTATTTCCCAGTGATACATCCATGAATTGGATGTTATTGGTGTAATTATCTTGAAATATATCATTTTGGCCATCGGTGTTCTGTCTACTACGCTACAGAGTTGTATTAAAAACTTCATATACTCACCATCAAGGCTCGCTTCTTCAGCAGAAATAACGAAGATAAATGTTGCCAGTAATCCTAGTAATAGGTAGATTTTCATGTTGCTCTGCAAACAGAATGGAAGGCGACGATTAATAGAACTAGTTGACTGTATTTAAAACAAACACGTTTACGTGCTTTTTTTTTCTCTGTGATATCACCACAAGTGATCTTTAATATGCTGGCCAACAAAAGTATCACTTGTGATGTTAGATAAAATTGTTATCATTAAGCCATTAAGATTCGTTATGGGGACACTGAAGAACTTTGCTATAGTAAACAACTCGGAGTAATTTTCAGCGAGTTCTTTAAAGAAATATGAGCGTTTTCGACAAACGTTTCTTGCCAATAAAAATTTAAGTAATGAAATACAACACATTTCATATTTTTAGGCATTTGAATTTGATTGGATTTAAGTTGTGTTTGCCATCATGTGCTTGCAAGTAATATGGATTTAAAAGCAGACTCGAGTTAATTTTGAATCAGGTAATCTAAGGCCCATATTTACAAGTTATTAGTATGATATCGAATTGAATCTGAATACAAAAAAAGATTATAAGTAGTAACCGTGGTTTGTAATTAAGTATGGTATTCTTCCGACTATAAAACAACCTCACCAATTAAGTACGACAGTCCTACATTTCTGTCGGTATTTTACAAGAAAAAACTATTTCCGTATCGAAAGGCCTCACATAAATAAGACCAATGCTTTGAAGACGTTTCCATAAAAATAATCAACTGATCTAAATGCTATAGTTGGAGTTAAAATATAATAAACACTAAGCAAATTAAAAATATATATATCTATAGGAAGTGAAATTAAAGAATAAATGATAAATTACTGTAAAATACATCCTAAATAGCTGACTGTACATAAAGGATAGGTAAAATTTCAGAAAGTCATTTGAGTAAAAAAAGCAACATCTTACACTGGCGGCAATAAAGTAATTATTTTCTAACACCACAAGCGATCGCTGATTTTTCATTTAAATACGTAAAGTTTTCATTTTTACGTTCCTTTACGCATCATATTAGTTATAAGCTGACAACATTCAACTCACGTAAAACTTTTACTGCGTTATCGCGGAACCGCTTAATTTTATTAATTTAAGCAAACAATTAATTTTATTAATTTAAGCGAACAATTAACTGTTCCCTCGTGGGTGGGGATTTGAATTCCAAATTTTCCACCTGGCTGAAGTGCTTATCACTTACATCACAAAAGTGGAAGGGTGTTATAATTGCTTAAAATTTTCAACATTTTAAAAGCGACTGGGGAGAAGCACGAAGCCCATACGATTGAATTCACTGAATATCGAATTGTCTCCTTCTTCAGGCAGTGTCGAATTCATATCGAGCGACATTGTAAAGTAACTTAGGAATTTTCGAAGAAGTAAATATGAAAAAAGAGATAGTGTTTTCGATACTTTTATTTTTCACTTGCTAGCTGGATATACTAGCAAGAATGAGAACTTACACCACTGGAGTTCATTCAAGAAAGAGTTTTATAATTCCTCAAAAACTGATAAAGGTAAAAAACTAGCATAGACATTCGGACAAAAGCAAAATGATAAGATATATGAAGAACCAAGATGTTTAAAACATCCGATTTTGAATCCAAAAAATATTTCTAATCGCTGAGTAATAAAAAAAATTTAATGTGATAGCTAAAAATATTTCTAATCGCTAACTAATAAAAACATTTTAAATATGACAGTCTAAAATTGTCTGATAATTTGGTAATTCAATTGCATTGAAGTTAGAAGAAAAATATATTGATTCAAATATAGAGGGAAAGTTACTAAGTTATAGAATAAGTAATACAGTTGCTATGTTACAGAAAGAAATAAGTTTACAGAATTGTATTTAACTTCACGTACTTACCATTTTTATCAAGACGCACTTCTTCAGCAGAAATAAAGAAGGTAAGAGTTACCAGTAATCCTAAGAATACATAGATTTCCATGTTGTTATTAGCAATATTTTCAAAATATTCCTGATTTAATTAAATATTCTACATTACTATTTTTATTTGTATATGCTAAGCAGAGGCTTTCTGTAGTTACAACAAAAAAAATAGCAATTTAATGAACAAATGATATATTTATGTAACTAATTAAATTTTTGCCCCCATGAACAGCTTTAATGAAAAAAAAATTTTTTTTCATTACTTTGTTTTATTATATTCTTTAAAAAATAATTTCCTTAAGTTATTAACAATACAGAATGCTATCGTGTTAGATTTATGACTGATTTTATTCTCAACTCTGGTTAATTAAAGAACGGGAAACGTTGAAAATTGAAGAAACAAATGTGTTTCTTCAATTGCGTCACGGTTTCTTTTTCTTTATTTTATACTATCATTATTTTCGCAATTTAGGCACTGGTAATTAAATCATAATATTAACATAATTAAATCATTTGCAAAAGCTATTTTTTTATTTTAAGATATATTTAGGCCATATGTATTGGCAAATTTATCTTAAGCTAAGTAATTTTATTCAATAGTAATTTTATGCTTTGACAATATGAGGAAGCGTGTAAATTTTACATTATCTACGAGAGTTCATACGATGTGTAAAAAACTCGCATGATCTGATGCTTCATATGAAGTGGAATTTTATAGCAATATTTTCCAATAACTAAGAAAAACTGTTAAAAATTAGCCTTCGATGAATTAGCCATTTATGCACTGCATGGGACGCTTCACCTGTATATTTTTTACCCTCATCTTAAGGTACAAGGTATAATTAATTTTTTAAAAAATTATTAATGAAACAGGGGACCTGCATGAAATATGGAGCCCTTTGAATTTAAGAGTTGGACAGCTCTTGAAATCCGTGTCTGCATAAAGCACGTTACAACATTTCTGATATTTGCCTACATTTCACATAAAAACCCATTATTAAATTGGTATTGAAATTATTCTTTCCGAAGTTTCAATTCTACAGTAATATTATCCTTACATAATATCTTGCATACGGAACACCTTGCATACGGAGCCTTGCATACCCTTTCGAAATCAATTATTAACTATGGTTTCTTACTTAGAATAAAAAAGAAAAAGAAACAAAAGCATACTTACTGTTGGCGAAAATGGTCATACCATGCTTAAGGGACGCAGCTTATTTATATAGTTACTGAACATCACATTCCTGTATTTACTCCTCCCCCCCTTTTCATTTTGAATAAACACATGTAGCTTTTATTTTTTTCCCTTTGTTTTCACATCATCAACATCTGAAATTAAATATGACATTTCCAAAGCCATGACAAATGTATGGACGAAATATTTCATTCTATTTTTATAATGAATGAAATCAATAAGAATTCCAGATTTCACATACATGCTTGTCAGCGAAACATCTTTCTATTGTGATATCAGTAAAAAATAAGGCCGTGCATTTCTACACAAATGATTATTTCAACAACGCATTTGTGAAAACGCTAATGTGCATTTTTCACATCTTACTCGTGTAATTAATTAAAAATCGCATATTAACAACCGAATGTTTAATACAAAAACTGTGGAAACGATTTTCCTACACCTGGAAATATGAGCCGAAATTTAGATTTAAAAATATTTGAATGAGTGTAAACTCGACCTAAATTGCGTTCGTTTACAATTTTTAACTCAGACGCGTAACATCTAAATTTATTGCCAAGTTTATAGTACCAAATACACTCCTGTTTAGGAAATAAGAAACAAAGGAAAAAAAAGAATAGAACAAAAACTGTTTAACTGATATATGCGTAAACTTGATACAAGTGGTTGGGAGCGTTAACTAAACCTCACAGCAAGCAATAAAGCAACGACATACAAAAACATATGCATTACGACCATCACATCGCAAAAGACTGAATGTGTCGGAAGAATGTGCAGTGGAAACATTACGCTCATAACGAGTATGATAGCTGAAATGCATGTTTGACAACCGCGAGGCAAGCTGGTAATAGTCTCGTTGATTGCTTGTTTTGGCAGTGGCTCCCATTCCTGCAGTAATGCATGTTGGAGCTCGTAAAGGGTGCCTGGCAGCACACTGGGGCCTGCTACCGTCATTCCAACATGTCCCACACATATTCTATGGGATTCAGGTTCAGTAATCTAAAAAGCCACAGCAAATACGAAATGGTTCCGCTCTCCATGTAACTCCGCATCACTCGAGGTCTATGAGGGCGGGCGTTATCGTGCATAAATATTGCATCGGTACCCATTGCAGCAATAAAAGGACGCACAAGAGGGTGTAGAATTTAATCGCGGTATGGACGGCTGTGACAGAACTACCAGGACTCACATAGATAGATGTCTGTGCGACCATTCGTTGCTATCCCACCACACACAAGTAGGCCTCCTCCTCTGTAATAACCTTCTTCGACGATGTTTGGCGTCCATTAGCATGTCCCTGGCTCTCGTCATATTATTGCCCTCCAGGAATTGTTCTGGAATCTCAATTGAGACTCATCCGTAAAGAGTACGTGAGCCCACTGCTGTGGTACCGAACTGTGAAGTTTATTTACAATTCCATCTTCCGTTGTGTTTAATATGAAACATTTATTTTCTTTTAGACAATAATGAAATTCTATTAAAACTGGTTATCTACTTATTACAAAATAATCCATATTTTCTTATTGTAAAGTTTTTATTGCTGATATTTTCTTATGTAAAATCGACTTTAGAAATTAACAAGTAACAAAATACAGTAAAATATCAAAATAAACTTTGATTAAAAATGGGCAAGTCTTCACAAACGAATCAGCATAACTATTTCCTGATGGCTGTGGGATGCTTAAATACAACAGCAAGTAAAAACTCGACTCTTTATAACTTAACTGCCTTTTAGCATTCTAGAAATATATCCTAGTTATTACTTATGAGTTATAGACGTAATATTCTTCAGTGTTACATAATTGAAATAAAAATAGAACTACGTAAAAATTCAAATTCAAATTAAGACTTGCATATTCAACCTAAATCTTACAAATTTAGTGAATAAAATTTACAATTACCCTACAATAATATTTTTTTTGAAAAAAAGTTTGGTTTTTAAGTCTTCTTCACTGTGGTTTTCCCTCACAGGTTCGGATTCTGTCGACGTTAATAAAATCTGATGATCTGGGAATGGCGCAGACGTCACATATTAAATCACCTTTGGATGATCCGTAATAAACTCGAAAGCTGTATACATGCTATAAAACGTAGTTGTAGCACATTTAAATAATATTTCTTTATTTTGCTTGAACATTTTGTGGCGACAAAGAAATTGGAGCATTTTTAGTGCTATTTGAAACCATTTACGTTTAAGATACTCTGCGGTAAGAACAAAAGCAGAAAACAGGAGCTACGCCGAGGAGGAGAAGCAAAGTGCTTACTTATCCAACTACGGAAGTTTATTCAGAGGAAAGTTTAAGTTCCAAATTAGCTACGTCATCATCGTTATGTGAAAGTCATATAATATGTGTTAATATAGAAATGGCGCAGTCCGCGAAAAGCGATTGTTATTTTTAAAACGCAGAGGAGAAATACCCAAATCAAAATGAAGAATTAAAGGGCTGTGGCGAATTTAAGTTATTATTTTATAAATAGATACTATTTTAAAAATAGAAAGGGGAGCTATACAAATTAAAATGGGAAATAAAAAGAACTATTACCAAGTTAATTTTCTTTCGTATTTTATGCCTCAATAGCTACTGAATCAATATATTTCTATTTTAGTATATCTAGTCAACAACCCCTCCATAAGTGCAGATATACCAATGGAAATGCATATGTAGAAATATACAGTTTGTTAACGACAAGGATTGGAATTATTCTTCATTCATATGAAACAAGGCCCTTGATCTATTCAGTATCAAGAAGGGGGAAAAAATTCTATTACCGTTCTTCTGCAATACTTCGAAAATTAACCTACCAATAACGTTTACATTAAAAGAGATGGTGTAGGGACATTAGGTTATTTCGAAGCAGGAGATGTGAAAAATGAGCAATGCCCTCGCCGGGACTCGAACCACGGACCTCTCGAATATGCTCCGAGCGTAGTAGTAACTTAGAGTGAGACGTAGCCCAAAGGCAAACGTACGCTAGTCAAAAACTCAGGCTCTCTAACGAAGTCAGTGAAACATCGGCTTAAATACTACTCTTACTCATTTGCACTAAACGCGTTTCTTAAAGTACATTCTGGTAGGAAATTGTCAGCTGAAATTAGAAGAGACAGGAAAGTGTGACAAACTTAAAGTAACTGTTATAAACTTAGGATAAACCATACAAGACAATAGAATAGAAACAAATGGATAAAATTTTACCAAGAAAAACAAATTAGCATCCATCAACAAACATATAACAGCAACCGATTTTGGGACTCTCAAATAGCCTTTTGATAAACTTTAAAGAAAGAAACAAAGAAATTAATTAATAATAAATATTATGCAAGCCATCTGCGTAAAATGCGTAGTGAAATTAAAGAGAAATGTCGTAAAATATATACAGCCACAGGGCTCATCTTTCCCATGATAATGCCCCTCTGCATTCATCTGTTGTTTCTTAACAAACTATAAACAAATATGGGTTTAGAAGCTCTACTCCTCCTCATAGCGCAGGAGTGATTATTATCTATTCTTCAACCTGAAATTTGACCTCTGAGGAAAGCGATTTGAGGAGGATGATGGCAAGGAAAAAGCAATTATGAAACATTTTTAGGACAAACCATCCATTTATTCTTTCAGAAGCGTTGAAGGACTCAGGAAAGGGTGTGAAAAGTGTAGCGAAGTACAAGGTGATCTTATTGAAAAATAAAATATTAAAATGTTCTGTTTTTTTATTAGAAGCGTAGGGTGTTTGCTTTTAAAATGACAATACTCGGAGCCATCTGCAGCTCAACCTGTCAGCTGAAATGCCCTCAAATTTCATAGGCGGGCAGTTGTTGACATGGGAAAAAAATACCGTGATAAAAAATTTAGTTCCAAGCATTGCCGATAGGGATGAATGGAACGCTGTTTTAGTCTATACAGTTGAGAATTAGACAAAGGAACATCTAATAAGGAACTTATTTATGATAATATAGTAAAAAATTGCTTAGTAAATATTTCATTAAAGTGTGAGGTACGGTTCGAATAACACACATCTTATAAATATAATAAAAAAATTTATAAAAGAATGGAATAGAAAAAAATGGATAAAAAATTGTAGTCTCAAGTTCTTTGGAAGCGTAAACTGCTGCAGAGTCATCTGAAGGCTAAGTGAACTATCGCTATGTTCAGTAAGAAAACAGAGAAAATGAGAAGGGTGCAAAAGACCCTTTTGTTAAAGTCATACAATTTAACAGAAGGCACTTCTTGTGCTTACAAAACCAGCCAACATTTAAGGCGTAACTCAAAAGTAATGAATTTAAGCTAAAATTAAGTTAAGTCGTAGTTTATCCAAAGGCTGCACAGAGAGAATACGCTCAAATTAGCTCAAACCTAATATCGACGTGAGAAGCGTACTGATACGAATAACGCTACGCCGCAGACAAACTGCTATCAAGCGAATCAATTAGTAACGTGGCCTTCAGCAGGCAGAACACGCTCTGATTCAACAGACTATTTATTTCTATAGAATAAAACCTCCCTTCAAATATTAGTTTTTTTCTCATTTGAATACGCGCAAACTAAAATTTGCATTCTGGCAGGAAAACGGAAAACGAGAAAGACAGAAAAAATATTGAACGTAAAATAACTGCTTGATAAATAAATCCTTATAAATTTTTAATGACGAAATATGATATTTTTAGAAACAATAAAAATAGCAGAGGCATTTCATTGGACAGTAGCTTATAAGTGAAATTTTCTGAAAAATTGAAAGAGAATTTTTAAATAATGAGAAACCTTCGGAATACAGAAAGAAACATAAGGAGAGTGAGTTGTTAAAAACAGAACTTAATAGGACATGTTATAACATGAACTACAAATACTACGTATAGACCCTAAACATTAACAAACTGTGCAATATCGAACAAAACATGTAGATTTAAGAAAGATTGATATACATAAATATTTTCCTACGATGTTCGAAAGTAATCGAAATTTAAAACTAAAATGATATATACGTATATATGCTTATTAAATCAGTTGTTTCTCACGTATAATTGTGCATTTTTAGAATACTTTCGTATATTGAATTCTTTCTTTTCATCATCTAGCCTTTTCTTGATAGGGCATCCGGCATAAAATCTTCTTTCCCCGGAGTGTATTTAATTTTTAAATTACATTATTGTACTTAAAGAATTCATCTTATGATTTTAAGTGACATAAGTTTCCCAGAATACAGACGTACTACGGCAGCATGGTCCGTGTAAATGGTAACAGGTTCACTGCCAAAATAAATTCTAAATTTCAGAACAGGACTGCTTAGTGTTTTATTCGGTAGTGCTATCATATTTTCAATCTAGATTATGTGTTTTGCTGAAATATTCTACCGATTATCAGATGCATCTGCGTCTATTTCTAATTGGCCGTCGCTTCAAAAAATTTTAAGATGGGAGCTTAATGCTTGATTTAAGTCCTTCAAAAAGCGTGTTCGCTTTAGCTGACCAAGTGTCTAAAGTCTCTGCTGTGTGAGAAAAACCTTTGCTGAATGCTTTATAATAAGAGTGTAAGCCCGAAAAAGATGCCATTTTCTTCGTCGTGTTAGGTGGCGGATAATTTTTGGTTGCTGAAATTTTCTAATATTCGATTTCTATTCCACTTTCACTTTTCTTATATATAAGCATAGATGTATGTAACCTATGATTATTTTTTAAAGAATTTCACTTTCAGCAGTCACTGGACAAGACAAATTTGAAGCTCTTTGCAAATACCTTTAGGTACACACAGGATGTAATTGCAATTAATAGATTTGAGGGCTTTGAAAAATTCCAAACTTACCCTTTCTGCTTAATCAATATATATTATAAAAATAAGTGTACAATGTGCGTGCCGCTAAAACTTAGAAACAAGTCCCGGTACAATCAAGGGAGTTATTTGGTGTGATAGCCCTCTGTAACCCATCCACGAAGGAAGGTTCCCGTTTTTACTCGAAGGGCGTGCTTTAGAGGATATAAGTGCTGGAAGTTTCAGAGCATTCCATAACATCCCAGAACATTCTGGAATGTCATGGAATGTTCGGGAATAGTATGGAACGTTTGGGAATATTCCAGATCATTGTGGAACATTCCAGAACATTCTCAAATGTTGTGGAATATTCTGGAGCATTGTGGACCATTCGATGCCTTTTTTGTTTGGCTGGGGCTATCCATTGGTATGGGTATATAAAGCATGATCAGTCGTAGGTTCGTACGTCAGTTTCTTATCAGTGAAGAACAGTGAGTGAATAAAAAGAAAAAGTGAAATGTGAATAATCAAAGTGAGGCAATGACTGAATATAAATCGAAAATAAAGTGTCTAAAGTGTACTTAGTGTATTTGCTAATAAAACGTTGATTTCTTTTATATTTTATAGAATGCTCAAACGTAAACAAATTGATGGTCACGATGACAAACGTTGAAGAAAGTGTTAACTTCCCTACATAATTTTTAAATTCAATTACTGCCTTCGACTGAAATTTGAATCTTCGATGATACCACTCAGAAATCTCAGCTCACCAAACCTATGTAGAAACAGGTAACGAACAACATCATCGAATCCGAATTTATGACTGGAAAGAACAAAGGACACACAGTACTTAACTCCAGAATATCACGGGTATCTACTGAACTGCCATTCCAATTTAAAAGACTGCAATTTCCAATCAAATTAGTGTATAGTTTTACAATTAACAAAGCGCAAGTAACTTTAAAACATTGCGCCATCAATCTCAAAGACTCCTGTCTTTCTCACGGTCAGCTATATGTAGCTTGCTCTGGAGTAGGAAATTCGAAAAATTTATACATAAATACCCCGGTTAGCAAAATGAAAAATGTTGTTCATAAACAAGGATTGTAAAGAGTTGGAATATATTTTCAATAAAAAAATTTTACTTCTTATATTTTAAGGTTTATCCTTTTATTTCAACTACTACACAATCTCATATCAACTACCTGAGCGAAGGCGGTACTGCCAGCTAGTTATAAATAAGATCAATACAAGTCGAAAATAATAAATTATCCAGATCTACAAGCACTTAGCAGCAATAAAATTAAACCTTTTGACAGAAAGGGATGTTAAATTTATAACTATCAAACTCATTAACTGGCATACTAACAATGTAGAGACATTAGATTATTTAGGAACAAGAGTCATTAAAAGTATTCAATGCCCTCGCCGAGCGTGCTGATCACTACACCACAAAGGCATGCGAAGAAGGAGGCAGAAATACCTTATATACTTCCCCTTTTAAAGGGCATAAGGGGACCCAGTTATCAAATCCTGGTAGTGGAGAATCATCATCCACCACCCTTTTTTTATTTCGGGCCTCACTGTAGAGACATTGGGTATTTTTGAAAGCAAAAGGGATGAAAAATGAGCAACGCCTTCGCTGGGATTGGAACCACGGACCTCTCGAATACGCGCCGAGAGTTTTGACCACTACACCACGAAGGCATGCGAAGAAGACGGGGAGAATACCTTGTAACATTTCCAGAAAAGTAATTGTCAACGCAATTTTTAACCAAATAACCAGGATAAAAAATTTTTGTATGGAAGTAGATTACTTGAAATATGAACCAATTTCGGTTGCTGATATTCTAATGGATAATAAAATTCCCACGAAATTTATTAGTTTTGTTCTGAAAAAATTTTTAAATTTAATGTTTAATGTAGTCACGTAATATCGCATTACATTAAACCGAGAAGAGGGTAAAGCAAGAAGTGTTTGTTAGCACCGGGATTCGTATATATATTTTAATTAGCATTTAATTCAAGTACAGATATACTTTCTGGCAAGCTATCTTATATCAACTCGGTCGTCTTTTTTTCATTCAAACTTTTATAGCATGTAACATTGACTGAAGATTTTTTACTGAAACTATTCTCTGTTTCTTTGACTTTTAGTCAGAAGTAATTATTTTTAAAAATATTTTAAAAACTCCAATTCTTATTGTCTACCATTTTCAAATTCTATGCCTCGCGGCTCTTAGAGAGCCCTTTTCTCGTCAAATTCCTCCCCCCCCCCTCCTTTTCACAAATAACTCTTCTTTGTCTCTAACTAGTCAGGGATCTTCCTTTTTTGAAATTTTCTCACCAAATTATCATCCACAAATAGAGAGCTAGAAAATTGTATTCCTGGAGAATTTTTCTTCGCCCTTTAATATTACAGCCCTTAAGGATAGCTGCAACCTTTACACAACGTTAAATTGTTCTTCCAAAATATATTTTCTACAAAATAGCTAAACACGAAGGAAGATATTACAGGAATTAACCAAATATTCGTAAGTAATTTGAATTTTTTGTTTTTTTTCCTTAGTTTTGTTATTTTGCGCTTCACAGGACGAAATGTATTCTAATACGTTTGGGAAATATTTAGGTTTTATTTTAAGGTATGTTTGATTGTTTTCATTATACTTCCGAAATTCGAGTTTTATCCAATATTTTTATCCAGCATTTTTAATTGAAATTGGATCGTGTCAGGGTACTTTTCTCATTTACTTGAAAATAAGATTAAAATAAATTGGTTTGAACTAATCAAGTTAAAATATTACTATAGCTTATATTAAATTTATTTCACACAAGTTGATAAGGAAGACGAAACACGATCAAACCTCTTTAATTACTGCTGATTTTATACAGAAAGGCTGAAACCCCTTGAAAGGTCAGACTTTTTCCATGGAATCAGCAATAAGCTTTCGTTTTTTAAAAGTTATTTCTATGTTATGAACTCTTTTAATTACAGTGCCCACTTACATATATATTCAGGTTATAAAAACGCTTTTTCCCACAAAATATTCTACTTCTGAAAATCTAATTCAAATTTATGTGTGTCGAATCGTTTCCATATTATGTTTTTGTGCTTTAACATATATTTAACTGTTTGAATTTTTTACTTAACATAAAACTCAAACTGCGTATGTATTACTCTCGAACACTTCCATAGAGCATATTTCCGATTTTTTTTTTTTTTTTTTTTTTTTTTGCGGGAAATTTCAAAAGCTTTTTTTCCATTCAGAGATAAGCCTCCATTTTTTCACTTGATGTTGCTAAACACTCTTCTAATCACAAAATTTCAGGAGGTAACTGAGCCTTCAGTAACAGAATGGAACAGCAGAAGAACAAGCATAATTCATTCTAGATGAATGTGTGGATTGCATGAGGGTTCTAGAATTTTATGCAACTGCCATGTAGTTGCGATTTAGTTTTTCCTCAGAAAGTCTTACAAAAAGTTATCTACAATCAGTCAGACATCTTCTGTAGCCTTTGCAAGGAATACATAGTTAAAAATTGATATAGAATCATTCAAGAGAATTATTTTATATGTAAAGAGCAGTTGAGCATTTCCCATTTCCCATAGAGCAGTTGAGCATTTCCCCATCATATACATATTCATTAATTTTATTTATCAAAAATTCACATTTGCATATACTAATAGAGGTAAGGTTTCCAGAATATCTGTCGTATAAAACTATGGTAGCCATTTGTTTAAATTTACAACAAAAATTTACACAAATACAAACAAGGAAAATTTTAGAATTCTTTGACAATCTTTACCATTCTTTATTGAAAGACTAAGTTGATCAAGTTCTTCCCCTTTCTTTGGACTTTTAATTTCTGCTTTAAAACACCACACTGCTAATTTGAGCCAAAGCATTCATAAAACTGGTTCACAAAAAACAAATACAGCAGACGTAGTCTTCAAAGATATCTCTCCTTTTGCTCAATCCTAAGAACTGGAATGACAGTGATGTTGTTCATAGCAAATATATTATCCCAAAACGAACGCCAGGAGAAAATATGAAGGTTCAGCTTCTCCTTAATGAAAACAAATACTTGTTTACCATCGACAGAGATTGTAACAAATCAAGATATAGAGCACAGAACCAAATCCCTTACGGAATACCTATTTGTCTTTAAATATTATATATTTAACTGATATTTATATGACTGACGTTAGTTAATATAGAAATGATGGATATTTGTAAATGAAACTGCTAATATCGCTTAGTCAGTTATACTTCTCGACTGAAAATGAGAGAATCTATTAATTCTAAATTTTACAAAGCTCGCTCTAGATTTAAACTAGCCATTGTAAAAGTTTTAATTCTGCGTATTATTTCCCTCAATTCCTTCAGAAAGCTTGCTCATTATTTCATTACGAAATTTTATTAAAAGATTATTAATGAATACAACTTCACGAACTTCATTCATATTTTTGAAATATATATGTATAGCAGTATTTTTGTGTGTGATGTAAAGATCATCCAAGTAACTATAGTATCATATTTTTCGGTAATTATTTATAAAGCAGTTTTTCAAAATATATTTTTAAATGAAAAGGATTTTCTGTGAAGTGATACTCTGAAGAAACAAATTTCAAACCTTAGATGTTTTAATAGAAGTACGTAGGATTGATTGAGTATTTTGATAAATAGCAAATACCCAATCTCAAACTGATATTTAGTGCAAAAATGCAGTGTTTTTTAAGGAAAACAATAGTCAATGATTATTCAGGATATGGTCCGCGAGCCATAATCCATCCCACTTTTAGTTGCTACATTTAAAAAGATTGAGGATTAAGATATCTAAAAACAAAAGTAAAACTTATAGATAAAGTATTCAGAAGTACAGAAAACCGCTTGAACAGTGTGAGCTGCGATTGTCTTATCACAAAAAGTGCTCACCAGTGATTGAGTGAGTAAGACACAATCTGTATCCCTGTATTAGCTTTAGTTCAGTACTTGGCAAACGGGCTGACCAGATGTAGGGTTTTCACCATTGCAACGTTAATATGAGTTAGTTTCCTTCCAAAATTCTTCCACGTAAAACAGCTAGCCTATCAGTTAACAAACAATCAAATCATTTTCAGAACGATTGTTAATCAAAAGTAGAACAATTTTGTCGAATACCCATAAAAATTTGGACGAAATTTTCCAGGTATGTATGTGTCAATTATTATAAAGGAAGCTCGATGCAAAATATGAGATTTATATTCTGTAAACATTTAGGTTTGTAAATTTTGACCTAATTAGTGCATAAAAAACCTGCCCAAAAATTCCCTGTCGTGCAGAGACCTTTAACATGCCTCATCTAATGGACATCTTCATTTATACAGTAATTTGTAATATCCAGTAGACTCGAGGTAGTTTTGTTGGTGATGTGCAATTTATCGCATCCACCCTCCTCTTTCGTAGAGATAGTAATACTAGCTGAATTCTGCACTATGCTTGAAGATATCAAGGAATTCCCTGAAACAAAATGAAGTGATCCAAGCTTAACAAATGGCAAGAAAGGTACTTCTAACAGGTATTATATAATAGCTTGCACATTCAAATTTAAAATTATGAAAAAGAGGAATCAATATACCAATGAACTGTAATATTACAGAGGCCGTATCGGTGACCCAGTAGTCTGTTGGGATTTACCAGTGTGAACCATTCTTTATTTATGTTTTTCTTACAATAATAAGGCGGGAATAAATTTTATACAAGTAATGCATGGCTTTTAAAGCATAGAAATACGTTATCAATATTTTCATGCTGTTTTATTACTTTACAATCGTAATCTAATAGTGTTAAAAAAAATTTATTAAACTGGAAATATTTTTAATTTTCACTTTATGTAAATAACGTGACGAGTTAACTACACAATTGAAATAAATTAAGAGAATTTGCATATTTCATCGAATTGCATGAAAAGAACTGAATTGATGGGAAAACCACTGCTTCTAGATAAAAATGCAAATCTTGTACGGAAAATACGTAACTGTACACGTGTGTGTAGGCGGAGCCAGTAGAAAAACAGGCTTTGTAAGCGCGTGGAAGGAAAGACGAATGCTATATTCTTGTTTTTCGTAAACGCCGAAAGAATACTCCAATAGAAATAAATATTAAAATAAACGGCCATCCAGTACCAACAGTAAACAGCGTCAAATATTTAGGAGGCTACTTCGATGCACAATTACTCTTTAAAGAACACGTGGAATATGCTCTCAGAAAACGACAGCTGCCAAGATTGTGCTTAGTGCAGAAATAAATAGAAAATCAAAATTAAACCTTAATCTAAAAATAAGAATTTATCTAACCCTACTATCCCATACTATTATATGCTGCTCCAGTTTGGGCTACGGTCTACAAAACCTACAGGAAGAAAATTCAAGTTTACCAAAATAAAATTCTAAGACAGATCACAGACTCACCCTGGTTTGTTCGAAATCTGCAACTCCATAAAGACCTTAATATCAAACCCATTACAGATGAAATCTTATCCTCAAACCACAATTTTTATTCAAAAATAGAAAATTCAGATTTTCAGCACGTACGTGACTTAATCAACTACGACCCTTCATTAGAAACAGCCGCCAGAAGTATTTTTCATAATTCTCGCTGGTAACATGTAAATATGTATAAAGCTTACATAGAGACTTTGTATTCTTCTAAATGAACTTGATCTTGCGCCGAGATCTGACAAAGCTCTATATATCTTATAAATTCTCAGTGAATAATGTGCCTAATAGAGACTTTGCTTTTAATATGGACTTGAATTTGCACCGAGTTCGGACAAAGTTCCAAAAGATAATGAGTGTTTGTGTTTTTATGTTCAAGTGTATATAGTGTAAATAGCGATTAGTGATTCTCATTTAATTATGATCTGTGCCACTATCAGTTACTAAGATAGGACTTAGAAATTATGGTAGAAAGACTTTATATAAAATTTACTTAAGCAGCGAACTGCATGGACAGTTTTTCAATGGTGACCTGACACGTGACTTCAACAGCCAACCGGAAACTTCCAAACCTGAAAAAAATCAAAATAATTATTAGTTTCAAGAATTACAAATTCTAAATCGTTCCACTGTAATCAAATTACTGCTCCCATGCCGATAACTTTAATATTAAAACTTGCCCAAAAATACTATGCCAAAAATGCTTTTCCTCTGAAACCCAAGAGTGCGCTCCCAAGCAGCAAGCAGCGGAGACAGTCTCAGGGTGGGTGACTACCCTCGTGACTCGAACCAACCAATCACAGATCGAACGGCTTTCTGATGCTTTTCTGATACTCTACTCCGAATTTTCTTAGATCCCCCTTGCTGCAGCCACCGGAAGGTTGGTGTCAACATCAACTGTGCGTAGAAGGCTTCACGAAGGTGGTCTGTATGCGAGGCGACCAGTCATTTGCGAGCCGCTCACGTCACGCCATAGGAGAAACCGTTTTGAGTGGGCACGACAACATGTCCACGCCTGATCAATGAAGGGCTGTTCTCTTTACGAAAGAGTCCAGGTTTAGTCTAGAAAGCGCTAGTAGGCGTTATTTGATATGGAGAGAACCTGGAAGCCGTTATCATCCGTCAAATATCCGTGAAAAAGACGCATACGGAAGAGGCAGTGTCTTGTTTAGGGTGGCATCTCTTGCGGTGGACGCACAGACCACCATGTCTTTCCAAGGGGGACCGTGAATGCTCAGGTTTATAGAGATGATATCCTTGATGCTTATGTGCGCCCATATGCCGGGACAATACGTGATGCTTTCCTGTTACAGGACGACAGCGCAAGACCACACAGGACTCGCATCGTAGATGATTATCTTCAACAGGAAACAATTATTCTCATGGAGTGGCCAGCTCGAACCCCGGACTTGAATTCCTGTCGAGCACGTTTGGGATGCTTTAGGGAGAGGTCTAGCCGCTCTCAATCCTCCCCCTCAGACCCTTGCCGCGCTTGCAACTGCTTTGCAAGAGCAATGGTTTTCGCTTCCTATGGAACTGATAGACCGCATAAATGAAAGCCTCACACTTCGCTGTATGTACTATATTGCTTCTAGAGGTGATCATATCCTATATTGAAGGTACTTTTCCTATAGCAAACTGACACCTTTGGTTTGTTCAATTTATGCATGTGCTAATTTCTATACTACGATAATTGTTTGGTAATTTCTTTTTATGTTATTTGATACCTTACTATGTGTTGTATATTGTGGGTAAGTTTCATAAAATTCTACATGCAACTTTTTCAGTAATCGGGATTTTTGTGATTTTTCCTTAACTTATGATAACTAGTCTATATGTACAATTAAAACATTTTTATAGCTAGAAGTATATGTGTAGAATCAACGATTGAGATAATAAAAGCCACATAAATATTTTTGTGGTCATAGTGTGTAATACTGTAGAAAGACACAACTCGAAGTTATATACTAAATTGTTCGTCCTTCCTTTGAAACAGACAACGTTAGGATATGAGCTATTGTGAGAGGGAAAAAAACCCCTTTCAAAGTGTTGGAATGGATCATAGAATTCCACCTATGTATCTTACATTTCATGCAATAAATATATACATATTAATTCTGTACCTTTCCTACAAGTAAGTTCTTTCTGCTTATTTAATTAATATGCATTGGCAATATTAAACGTCGAAAAGTTTAATTAGTTATGAAACAAAAAGTAGCGGAAATAATGAAAAGCGGAAGTAATGTTTAGCTGAACAAAAGAAGCCCCAGTATATTTCTATTAAATGACTGAGACATTCTAGAGCTGTCTGTACGATTTTGTCTTTCGCGTCACATCTGGCGCACGGGACTATTTTTTGTTGCTCTCTGAAATAACAGATATTTTTTCAGCCCAATAAGCAATATCTAGGATTTCGAATTGCACTCTCCTTATTTTCTAAATAACATCAGTTGTATTGTAGTCACGCCAAATTGTAGTTAATGTCAATGAAGCAATTTTGTTTTCCCTCATTGTCTTGAGCAGTCTTTTTATATCAATGCTTTCACTCTCCTGAAGGAGATAAAAGTATTCTACATTTTGTACCATATTCTACTCACTAACATTCTATTCTATTTTCTTTGAAAGCTGATTTCTAAACTGACATTGCTTTAAGTACACTCACTTCCAAAAGTTAAGCACCAAGATGTAAAAGGCAAAAAAATCAACAAATACTGCTTTGATTGACACAAAATTCGGCAGGAAAATAGCATATATATTTATGCATAAAACAAAATCAATAATTACATACAGAAATGAAAACAATATTAAATTTTTGTAAGTTATCAGATAATGACATTCTGGAGACTTAAACAGAATTATGTATAAAGTGAAAATAAACAGCATAAAATGAAAAAAAGGACATTAATAGGGTATGTGATCCCCCCTCATCTGTATACAAAGTTTACACCTTTTGACCATGCTTTCAATTAGGTGGTCAACTACCGCAGAATTAAGTAATCGCCATTCTTCTTGTAGAGCAATTTCCAGCTTAATAAGAGTGGCTGGAGGTTTGAAACGTGAAGATACAGCACGGACGGGAGCATCCCAAAGATTTTCAATGGGATGCTGGCCACGCCATGCACGTAATCCCTTCACTTTCTAGGTAGTCAACGACTATGTCTGCTCTATGAGGACGTGCGTCATCGTCCATTAAAACAAAAGTAGGGCCAACTGCTGCAGCGTACAATCTCAGATACCTTCTGTCAGCACTTACAATCAACTTCTGTAACCCTTCATAAAGCTGGCTTCTTATAAGACTGCCTTTTTTGCATATTTCTTGACATGAAAGCGCGATTGGCTGTTACTTCACATATTTGCATCATACATCTATCTCTGCAGCGAATTGCATAATTCTTATTGGCTTCCGGAAATAAGCATTTTCCTCTCCGTGCTTAACTTTTGGATGTGAGCGCATAAGAAAAGATGTAGAAATTGCAAACGTCAGGACCGATAGCTAGATGATATAGTTATTTTCAATAAAAAACATCATATTATTTTGCTGGGTTTACATACTACTTTAGTTAAGGCTACAATTCAGATGACATTATTTTACTTTGCTTAAAAGTAAATTTATTCGCATGAAAAGATTTTAAGATGGTTTGTAATATTTGTGCTTATTAGAGTAGTTCTTTTGCACTATATTTTTTATTTCAAAGAAAAAAAATGAGTCTGGAAATTTCGTAGCTAAATCGACAACTATTCCCGGTGCTTAATCTATGTGGTATTCTAGGTCTTGAACATATCACTTTAGTCCTCTGTCGTATAGACATAAATTATATGTGCTAACAATTTTCTTAAAGTAAAGCAAGTATTAAATTATTTCCATCAAACAATTTCCCAGATCTTAATAACGTAGCATTGACAGCAATTAATTCATTAAAGGAGAATTTGATTTAAAATGTACTAATAATAATTAATGAAAAAGTCTCAAATCGAAAAGGATAATGAAAGAGTTTAAAAAAGTATTCATTAAATCAGAAAGTCTCAAAAAGGATCTGTAACAATATCATTAGGTGTCTATAAAATTAGGTGAAACATTTAAAATCTTTTTATGATAAAGAGTTTTAAGTAAGTGTTTAATTTTGTGCGACTTTTCTTTTGTATTTGAACCGATGTTTTCCTCAAAATAAATGCTCTTTTTTCCCTTTTATTCATATATCTCCTTTGTTTTATATAAACACTTACTTAAAACTCTTTATCATAAAAGAGATTCAGTGATTCAGATTTTAAATTACAACCAAAGGGGCGTTTTTTTAACATTTTGTGTGTTACCTTTATTTATTAAACATCATGTCCTTCTCACTTTACCATAAAATTCAGTTCAAGAGCAATATAGCAAAATAATTTTAAATTGAGTATATCTTTAGAATTTCCGATACACATTCTCACGCGCTGGAGTTAAAAATGATTTTTCTGTACAACGTTGCCATAGCTCGCTTTGAAATCCTTCAGTTTGTTAATCAAAAATTTGTTAAAGTTTTACAAAATATGAAATTGATAATAAAACAAATTTTAAAAAAAATCTGAAAGGTTTCAGATTTTAAATTACGTCCAAAGGGGCGTTTTTTAAACATTTTGTATATTACTTTTATTTACTGAATATCATGTTCTTCGCATTTAAACCATAAAACTCAGTTAAAGAACAATATCGTAAAATAATTTTAAACTGAGGATATCTTTAGAATTTCCTACACACAGTATCACGCGCTGCAGATAAAAATGTTTTTTTCTTTACAACGTTGCCATAGCTCGCTTTGAAATCCTTCAGTTTGTTAATCAAAAGTTCGTTAAAGTTTTACAAAATATTAAATCGTTAATAAAACAAATTCCAAATTTCAAATTTGGGCTTCTAGATGCCTATATTCGCAGCAGGATTAAGGCATTCAAAATTCGATGGCTTTAGGTACCGTCGTTTTATCACAATGCGAGAAACATACATACATTTATGCACATTCTTCATTATTTAATTTCTTTAAATATAATACAGGGCTGCAATATTTTGTGGCAGCAGTTAGAAAAGTGATACAGACTTTTAATGTTTCCGACGCAAAATCGCAAAACGAAAACAATAGTCCTTCAGGGATAAAGCCCCTTTGGACTAAATATGGGCTTCCAGATGCCCATATTCGAAGTAGGATTACGTCATTCAAAATTTGATGGCTCTCTAGGTACCGTTGTTTTATCACAATGAGAGAAATATACATACATTTACTCAGATTCTTCATTATTTGATTTCTTCAAATATAATACAGAGCGATAATACTTGGTGGCAAGAGTCTGAAAAAAGAAACGGACATTCAATGATTCGAACCAAAATCGTAAAACGAAAATAATAGTCCCTAAATGACAAAGCCCCTTTGGACTAACAATAATAATAATAATAATAATAATAATAATAATAATAATAATAACTTTTACGAAATATATTAATACATTTTGAATGTACTACTAATGATGAACTTTTGTGCTACTGCTTATAAAATGCACATTTTTAGAAATGTATGCGACTTTTCAGTGATGTAACTTTAATAAATAGGTTACTAAAGATGGCTGTATAAACGTACTGCTGCAGAGTTTTGTCGAAGTTACAGGAAACCCTTAATGAATTCTTTCTAACTTTCTTCGTTTGCGAGCATTCTAAGTCTGGGCCTTGCTTTTGTTTACTGTAATGCAGATTAATAAATCCTCTGAAACAGATAAGTGCAATGAATGGCTAGCAAAACTGCTTAAACGAATCTTACGCTAGCAATATTTCGGAATTATCTTGTTGATAACATCGAATTCTGGGCAAACAGAACTTCCATAATATTGCGCTAAAAGGAAAATAAAGGGCTAGAGGTCTCCGCTTTGATGTCTAAACTAACAATATGATGGATTAATCGCAATCTATTATTTAGTTGACAGAGTCTCCTGTCGCTCCCATTTTTTTTCTTTAAGGAAGGCAGAATATAAGGAATAGGAGCATTCCTTCATGCGAGGTTTACTTGTATAGATGGTTAACTTATCTTTATAGTTACTGGAAGACTCGTGGATCGAATTCCAACGAGGGCACCGTCTATTAAGAGCTTTTATTTTTGCTTAAAATATAATATTTCTGCAGTGCGCTACATGAAGCATCTCTTGTACTGTATAACAAAAACAAGATTTGTTTTAAACTTAACATTGCTTTCCAGTATGAATATTCAGTTACCTTATATCCCATATATTCCCACTGAATTCCTGCAATTATAGTGTTTCAAGTCTACAGCAAACATAAGCTCTTAACGGTGTTAGTTAATTTAGCATCCTTATCAGTTTCAAGCAATCATACATTGAGAAACCAGACTCGAAGAAGAAGAAAGGGATTTATATTATGACTACTAAGAAGAACTATTTTCCTTACAGCTGCTGTCAATTAAATCTCAAATTACAAAAAAAAGAAAGTTTATTAAAATTATACACAGCTATAAGGCATTTCTCCCGCCTTTTTAGCATGCCTTCGTGGTGTAGTGGTCAGCACGCTCGCCGCGTATTCGAGAGGTCCGTGGTTCGAGTCCCGGCGAGGGCATTGCTCATTTTTCACGTTTCCAACTTCAAAAAAATCCAATGTCTCTACAGCGCCGCCAGAATTAAAAAAGGTGGTGGATAATGATTCTTCACCACTAGAATTTGCTTTTGGGTCCCCTAATCCGCAGTCGCCCTTTAAAAAAGGGAGTATATAAGTTATTTCTCCTGCCTTCTTAGCATGCCTTCGCGGTGTAGTGGTGAGCACGCTAGGCGCATATTCGAGAGGTTCGTGGAGTCCCGGCGAGATCCTCTCTTCTTTTTTACGGCTCCTGCTTCGAAATAATTCTAATGTCTCTACAGTGGCGCTCCGAACCAAAAAAAGTGCTGGATGATTATTCTCCACCATCAGGATTTGGCGACTGGATTTCCTAAGCCCCAGTCGCCCTTTAAAAGGGGAAGTACATAAGGCATTTCTCCAGCCTTCTTAGTATGCCTTCGTGGTGTAGTGATCAGCACGCTGGGCGCGTATTCGAGAGGTCCGTGGTTCGAGTCTCGGTGAGAACGTTGCTCATTTTTCAAGTTTCCAACTTCAAAATACCTAATACTATGAGCAAATAATTAGGCTAAATCGCTTGTAGAGCAGTTGCCCATTTTTATCAAAGTTTCTTTTATTATTTATTGTATTGAATTTTGTTACATTTCTATGTTTATTAATGTTTTTGTAATGTAAAAGTTTTGGTTTTACATTGACGACAACAGTTTTTGCAAACGTCAGGATTGTAAAACTTCCATTAGGGATTAAGGTAGGATTAGGATAATCAAACAACGATTTTCAAGATCTATGAAGTGATTTTTCATGCAAATTAATTCCAAGCAACTTAACTTGGTAGACACATAGTTCAGGAAAGGCTAATGAGAACTAATAAGGCTAAAACTGAGGATCTGTTTCCACAAAATCGATGTATAAAAAGCGATGCATTTTGTGTTATTTAATTCCCAAGTACAATGAAAAATAGCATCAATTACTTAAAAATATGGCCCGCTAGATTACAGCTGCGTGTTATACGATAATTAACCAACCAAGCCACCAGTCAATGAAAACGTGCCAGGAACACACTTTTTTATAAGTGGCAGTACAGTTGTCTTTTATCACGTGGCCTTGTAAAATAACAAAATCTCAAGCGGCGGAAACCGGAACAGCATTAATAAGTAAAGCTGAAAAGAAAGATAAATCTATGTGGAAAAGATTTCCTTGCGTCAGTTATTGTAAAACGCTTCATTTTGCATCCTGCAAATTAATTAAACGTTGTTTCTTAGAGATGATATTGCATTCTGCCTGAGCTTTTATTTACATCATTTCAGTTATTTTATTTCTTGGTGGATAGGACTCAAGTAATTCACTAGGATATCTGCACTATTCTTCCTTTATTTTATTTGTGTAACAGACACTTTCAGTAATTTTTTAAATTATTCAAAAACATGAAATGCTACACATTTTCGCCAAACAATTTCATTGAAACCGAATAACATATAGCAATCTTGGAATTTAATTTTTAAATTTCAGGTTTTGAACAAAATGACATTTTTAAAATTGTAACCTTTTCCTAACTAAATAAAAAACATCAAAACAGATGGCTGAATATTTTATACCAGTCATATTTCTCTAACCATAGTTTTAACACAGAGTACTACCACATATATATACACACACGGACTAACTACGCACGTTTCACATCTTTTGTATTATTACTTATAGTAACACAACATTTTCTTTATTAAATTTGTAAGACATAACTTGAGTATACAAGTTATTAGTCTTAATCTGAATTTCAATTTTTGTATATACAAGCTTTTATTCAAATATGTAAGACTGAAGAATTGTATGGCCATATTTTATAATCAATTACTTTGATATACTATTTATACAATGCTAAAACGCAATTGTACGAGGAACGGATATTTTTATGTGCTATTCTATTTAAGCATCCCACAGCTATCAGTAAATAATTAAACTGAATCGCTTGTAGAGCGCCTGCCCATTTTTATCAAAGGTTCTTTTGTTTTATTTATTAAACTGTATTTTGTTACTTTTTTTTGTTTATTAATGTCTAAAATCCATTTTACGTTGTTTTACGATAAGAAAATGTGGATTGTTATTCAAACTAAGATTTTCAAGATCTATGAAGTTTTACGATTACTTCTTGAAACAAATTAGGACTCAAAATTTAGACCAATTTTTATACTATTTGGAGAGACCATTTGAAGAAATTTAAAAACTTCCAATTTTAGAGAAAACTAAGCTAGAAACATTTTAAAATTGGACAATACATTCTT
>KK115537.1:460499-474593 GCA_000611955.2 Stegodyphus mimosarum
TATACTAATATATGATAATATTTTTGTTGTTTTATTTCAAAATAACATTTTTATATGTCATTTTGTATGTTAAAATATGATAAAATTCATGAACAAGCTGACGAGGCATAGAGAAACCTAAAGGCATAAATATAATCCTTGAAGAAAGTCATTTTCGTTTTCTTCGAAAAAGCACATATTATATGTATTATATTGATTGCAGCCTATATTTGAATGTGATTTTTTTCAATTTTTTACAATAATATATGCTTTTTTAAGTGTTTATTTACTCAATTTGTGAGCTATTATTAGGGAAATAATAAATTGCAACTTAAATTACAGTGAAGAATTTCTCAGATTTCGCGAAACTTTTCTCACTATGATGAAACTAATTCGGAAATTTCAGGTATTTTCATCATTATTTTCTGATTTCCATTGTAACACGTCGGTTATTTTGCATATTTAAGTAATTTAAATTTATATCAATTAAACTAATTATTAATCTTAAAATACTTCATTAAAATTTAGTTCTCTAGTTATTTTACATATGTATCTTATTTTGAAATAATAAGTTAGTGAAACGTGTGGTTTTTAATGAAGAATATTCTCATGTGTTACGAATTTTGGTTAATTTTTTATATGAAAAGTAAAAAAAGTCCAATAAAATTTTCTCCGTTTCAGCAATCTCTACAGGTAAAGTTCGACTGCCTCATCCGCGACTATGAGCGCAAACACGCATGCGCCATTCTGACCGAATTATTCTCAAAATAGGATGGGAAGATGGGTACTTTTTTTCCCTCCAGCTTATCTCTTTCCGGAGAAACGAAGATTTTCACCTGAGCTTTCACGTCGCAGCAAATAATAACGCCCCTTTTGGACGAGTCTATGTGTTTTAGCAGAATGCCAGCAAGGGTTGCGTTTGAGACGGTCGAACTATACCATAGTAATTCAGAAATAGATTCCTTATGTTACATTTATGCATGACAGTTTGAATGAAAGCATTGATCATGAAGTAAAATCGTTTATTTGCGACCGTTTATGATGAACTATTCCTCAAAGCTTTACATTTACTTATTTATGTACAGAGTTATGCGAATATTTACTGATTGTTGCTTTTTTTTTTTTTTACCTTTTGTGCTATTCCCCTCCCCCAACTGTTACGTTTTTGAATCGTTGGTGAACGATCTTCGAGTGCAAATGTTCCTTTAAATCCCGAATGGAAATAAATTTTATGGCTTCCAAAACCATGAGAATTTTAAAATTTAAAATACAAAAACTAATTTTTTATATCTACTATAACGGAAGAGGTTCATTGACCCGAAAAATCTACTCTTACGTCAATTGAAAAAAAGTGCAAAAGCTCTACTTGCAAAATTCTCAAACGTACATGTTGGGAACATAGTTGTTTAAAAATTAGGGATCATCTAAAAATTTCAAAGAGATTTTCAATAGCAATAAATGCGTACTTTGTTTCATGTAAATTTAAATCCCTTTTTTCACGTTTTTCAATATTTTAGTTGGAGTACTATCATGAAGCTACAAAATGAAATTTCACCTTTCACTGTTCCACGATAAATATATACGTACAATACCAGAAGCTGCTTTAAATGCTGAAAATTTTACATGGTTACAGAATTCACCTTTAATTTTCATACACAGATAAATAATGCTACCACTCAAGAAAGTTATGTTTTTTATCACTCCAAAGTCTTCAGAGTCTGTTTGTCTTGGAAAAGTACCTTCGGAAAGGGCGTATTACAAACAAACCTAACTTCTTTCCCTTTCTTTGCACATACGGAAGATACAAATACAAATCCCTTTACAATCTGGTATTTGAGTACCAGGCGAAAACTGATTGGAAATATTTTCTCAAGTTTCAAATAGCATAATTAAGCGATAAGGGATAAAATAAGCAATGATCGGATTTGAGAGATTGTCCTCCAGAGTAGCATTATTGGACCAATTTTGTATCTCTTTTATGTTGCTGACTTCCCCCGGCCCTGCTCCATGCTGGCATGACACTGCACTTGCAGTAAAGTTTACTAACGCTACTCATGCCATCCACAAACTACAAGGTTGCATCCCGGATATCAAAGCCTGGTTAAAAAATGGAAAGTGTGCATTAACGCACAAAAATCTCAGCTACTAATAACCAGACGTTGGAATAAGTTTCATTTAGTAAGGAAACAACTCTACATTTTTAATGCTCCGGTTTCTGTTGTCAGAGAAGCGAAGTACCTAGGAATTATTCTCAACGAGAAGCTCACCTGGACAAACCACATCAAATATATATATATATATAAAAAAACACACTTTATCATCCACTGCCTCCTCCCATTCATTGGAAGATACTCTAGACTAGGCCGCGACAAAAAAGCGTCATATTTATCTCACGGTCATCAGACCAATACTAACTTATGTCTCTCCTGCTTGGATGGCAGCGACAGATAACCACCTTAAACAACTTCAAGTCGTACATTCAAAGGTGCTGCGTTACATGACGAACGCCCATTATTTTGTTACCAACGACACATTGCACATTACGGACTACATTACAGACTGCTTAACGGAAGCAAATGAACTCTTCTTCGCTGCTACTAAACAATGTGAATATCTTTCATATTTTAGAGCTTTCCACTATGAACTTCTAAACGAGGATAGATACCTCATACCCCAAGTAGCCCATATGTTCGCAAGTAACCAGAACTTTCCAACATAACATCTCTGGTTTTACATAGTATGTTTATGCTGAACTTTTTTTTGCATTACAAATCTACGTCTTGCAATGGAATCTTTTGCACCAATCACATGCCTCCATGTGTTTTGAACACTACGCATACAGAACTCCCTTATATCCTTTATTGTACTCATATTTCGTATTTTACAAATGCATCACTATACTGCGTGAATTTTGATATCTCATTTGATTTATTTCATACACAACTGAAGATTTTAATTCGATTTTACGAATTACGAAACTTTGTAGCCAGTATGTCGAACTTTGTAGCCAGTAAGACCGCCGCTACTGGTTCGCTCAATCAGAGACTTCGTTTGCGCCTAAGACATTAAAATTAATGTTTCCATATTAATTTGTAAATATTGGAATCTTTTATAGTCAACCACGACCTTGATCGTAATTTTCTGCTTATTTTAAGGGGTCACATGCCCACATTTATGCATATCCCACTGACTTAAATTACTTTTTTTTAATTTTGGACATTTATCCCGATTATGATGTCACTTGTAAATATGTATGTAGCTTTAATTATGGTAGCTTAATTTATTTGTAACTGCACTTATTTTCATCCGTGAGTTTGTTTATTTTGTGTATCCCAGGCCTTTGATGTCTAGCGATCCTCTCTTGTCACCCCTTATTGCTTATCTACTTGGGAAGCCAAGACTAAGGTAACAAGATGCGCTCCAAGGTACCACTTCAACTGAGCTGGACAACGTCGTACCTGTTGTGCGATATTCCAGAATAACAGAGGAACTTGGAACTTTTGAGAGATTAGATGGCTGGTAAAAAAATTTTTTTTTTCGCAATGCCCCTTGAAGGTGGTTTTATAAATGTAAATGCATTGTAACTTTTGTTTACAAAAAAAAATTTACCTTTTTTTAAAATACAAAATTATGCCTTTGCAATAGTGGTTTCTGAGTGCGCGTGAAAACACAAATTCTGCAAGTGCAAATTTGCAAAGTTTGGAAGCTATCACGTGAACTCAAAACAGCTTTCCGTTGGTAGATTGTGGGTCAGATAAATAGAACTTGATATTGTACAGAAAAATGCTGTTAAAAGTTTTATATATTCTCATAGCTATATTTCTTTCAGTTATGATGTAATGAATACATGTTCTATTAATTTATCATATTTTCAACTAATTTACAGCCCCGCCCAGTAATTCGCTGAAAGTACAAACTGAGATTTGTAATTCGATGAAATAAACTGCTTTCTTGGTTGTCTTGTCTTAATGAATGCGTAAGAGATTCAAATATTTCAAAACATTATTTTGAAAATTCTTAATCTTATTTTGGAAATAATCTGATGAAAAAGAATTTAATTTCTAACGCTTTTTATTTGACGCTATTTTTACAAGTTTACAAATTGTACTGAGAATGTTTGAAAATCAAGCTAACTGAATCTATTTTAACTCAAAAGTTGTAAAATAGAGCAAAGTTTATAGACGTAAAAAAATGTATTGTGTTAATACAGAAAACATGAATTGTATTTTGTCATGCTATATCGATTGACAAAGTAGTTCTGTTACAAACGAAGAAAATCAAAGAATATAACTCATTGTTTTATAGAACAGTTGCCAGACATTTTAAAGGCAAGTAGAATTGCTACAACAGGAAAAAAAAAGATTTATTAGCTGTCGATTTATGACAGAAGTAATTCGTATCACGTTTTTTGATTTTACCGCTTCAATTTTAAAGTACAACAAGCGTTTGAGCGTTTAATAACCTTGCTAAAAGTAAATAATTAATGAACACAATGATCTTCAGCTCAGAAGGCTGGAGAAATACCTTATATACTCCCCCTTTTAAAGGGCGGCTGGAGATTAGGGGACCCAATTGTCAGATCCTAGTGGTGAAGAATCATCATCTACCAACTTTTTAGTTCAGGCGCCACTGTCAAGTCATTAGGTTATTTCGAAGCAGAAGATGGGGAAAATGAGCAATGCTCTCGCCGGGATTCGAACCACAGACCTCAGTAATACGCGTCGAGCGTGCTGACCACTACACCACGAAGGAATGCCAAGAAGGCGGGAGAAATACCTTATAAAGTGACTTTACGTAAGCTAAATTCAATTCCTTTGAAGTAAAAATTAAATACACTAAATAACGCTTTCATAATTCACACTTGATTTCTGTATTTAAAACCCGCCTAATTTACGTTTTTGGTAACGATGATAAAAAAATAGAAGCAAAGGACAAATTTAACATAAAACTAATATATTAATTAAAATGAATTTTACACCTTACAGCCCTCTGAAAAAATTGCATCTCTAAATTTTATTTATAGCGTTTAGCAAAA
The DNA here is from genome assembly GCA_000611955.2 of Stegodyphus mimosarum. Lineage (NCBI taxonomy): Eukaryota > Metazoa > Arthropoda > Arachnida > Araneae > Eresidae > Stegodyphus > Stegodyphus mimosarum. The sequence goes on from KK115537.1 coordinate 465,514, forward strand.
ATATTTTTTACTCAATCCCCGACTCAGAGCATTCTCTGATTGAGTTTTGAAAATTTTCTTTTTTAGTACTTCATGATAGATATAAATTGAATTTAAGGTGACTTTCCGGTTTCTAAAAACGTGGCCTTATCTCAGATACGAAAGGAATTTAAACTGTAAAACTTTAACTTCCTGCAGATTCCAGTCATGTGCAATGACGTGTTGAAATCGGAAATTTAATAAGTTCGCTTCCAGATATCAATTCAAAGGATTATCATTTCTGGAGTACCATTATATGATGTAAAATTCTAAGAAATATTTTGGATAGCGGATTAATTCTCGAGGAGAATTTGGTATTTATTTAATTTGGAAGAAATCAACTTAGAAGTTTAGAGATTAAAACCTTTTCTTTTAGACTTTTACTTCAGTGCTGTTGTTTTGCAAAAGTTTTACTTTTGTGTTTTCTTGTTTAGGAATTTTTTATTTGTTTTATATGAAACTAATTTTTTTTCAAGAGTTCTAAAAGTATTTGGAGAAAAATTTAATTAAAAGGTAGAATGTTTTTTCCTGTTTTGTCCAAGAAACAGTGAAAAAGAATACTATTTTTTGTTTTCCTAAAATGTTCACAGATTATCGTATAATTAATTAATGAGAAACGTTAAATTAAATGTCCTGATATCTCAAAGCTGAAGATTATTTAACTTATATTCTAAGACTGAATTAATTCATTGTTAAATTAAAACAATTTTTAAAAAATATGTTTCTCTCATATTTATGTGTATAACACCACATACACAAAGAGTGGTAAAAAAAGCTTGAACTATTTTCAAAGTAAAGATATTTTCCTTTTAATTTCTTAAAATTCATTAAAGACCTATATAAAATAATACGAGGCGATGAGGAGGATACTTTAAAAAATTAATCCTTTCAATAGTTTTAAAGTAATAAGACCGTTATCATTACACTAAAGTGCGAGTTACTCTTCGAGTTCCCAACAGCCTGCTTCCAAACAAATTTTATAAATATTCTCAGTGGCAACACATTTCTTTGAAATCGCTAAGTTCGTTTATCAAATTCGAAAGACAAATATTTTGCGTTTTGTCGAGTGGCAACACACGTCTTTTACTTCATTGAGTTTTCTGAATAAATTTGGAACATAAGCATCTTACGCTTTGTAGAGAGAGGCAAAACAAAGCTTTTACAATGCTAAGCTTTTAATAAAATGTTCCTTAAATTCGCCCAAAATATGAGATAAATTTAAACCATATTCAAAACTTCGGGCTTCGAAGTGCACATATTCAAGTGGAAGATTATGTGTTCAAAATTTGATGTATTAAGTGCTCGCATTTTCCCGCAATTGGATTAAATTCGGATGATAAATACATTTCTTTTGTCGAGTGGCAACACACATCTTTTTAGGCCAAAAGGGCTATTAGTCTCGAAATGGGATTTTGCGTAGAATCGCTATTAATGCGTCGTTTCACTTTTAGTTGGAGTCCGTTGCCATTCTGCGAAATGTAAGATATTTATCTTTTAAACTATACTTGTCTGCTGTCAATTAACAAACGAAGCTATCTGAAAGCTGTAGGCACAGTTCTTAAGAATATTCGTTTCTTACTTTTGAATCAAATTGATTTGAATAGCAAAAATGCATTTAATTGATTATCTATATAATTAAAAATATTTATAATTTCCATAGAATGGCGTTATATAATTTTAGCCCAAAGGGGCATTAGCCCAGAAGGGCAATTAGTCTCGAAACGGCATTTTGCATTGGTTCACTATAAATGTCCATTTCACTTTTCAGATTGCTGCCACCAAATATTATCCTCCTGTATTATATTTAAAGGAATTAAATAATGAAGAATATGCATGAATGTATGTATTTTTCTCGCATTAACGGTGCCTAGAGTCATGAAATTTTGAATAAAGTACACCTCCACCCGAAACTGAAGGCCAAAATTTCGAATTTAGAATTTGTTTTAGTGTCTATTCCATATTTTATAAAACTTTAACGAATTTTTTATTAAAAAACTCAACGATTTCAAAACTAGTAATGGCAACACTATACGAAAAAAAACGTTTTTATCTTCAGCGTGCGAGACTGTGTTTTGAAAATTCTAAAAATATGCTCTTTTTAAATTATTTTGCGATATTGCTGTTGAACTGAATTGTATGTTTTAAGTGCGAAGAACATGATATTTAATAAATAAAGGTAGCACACGTTCTGAATTATTAATTAGAAAACTCAACGATCTGAAAGCGAGCAGTGGCTGCACTCTCCAGAATAAAACATTTTTATCTCCAGCACGTGAGACTGTCTATCGGGATTTTGAAAGCTATGCTGTCTTTTAAATATGTGTTTTGTGATTTTGTTGTTGAATTGAATTTTATGTGGTGTAAGTGCGAAGAACGTGTTATTGAATAAATAAAATTCCCACACAAACATAAAAAGACAAAAAAAATTTTTTTCTTAGCAATTTTTCTAAGAAAACTGAATATTGAACTGAGAATATGAACTGAAAAAATGGAGAAAATGTATGCTAATACTTAACATTGTGTCGGAAATTATAAACATATGCTGCTATGCTGTTTTTAAAGCTTTGTGATTTTGCTGTTGAATTGTATATGATAATTAATAAATAAAGGTATGTAAATAAAGATACGTTTATGACGTAAGTGCGAAGAAAATGTTACTTAATAACAAAGCTAAAAAGTAAAAAAAAAGGAAGTTAGCAAGAGTGAGTGTAGTAAAACATGCGAGCTCAACGAGAGCTTAAAAAACCTTAACAAAGTCTTTTCGAGAACAGTTAAAATCTGAAACTTTTCATATTTTTTTATGGCACTGAATTTTCTGATTAAATTTGAAACAAATACTACAAATTCTTTGCAGAATAGCAACACAGAGATTTTAAATCGTTGAGTTTTTAATCCATATTTCATTAAATTCGTGCATAGAACTACTAGTCAACGAAGGAAAAATATTTTCTGTAATAAGTTTTGAGAAAGTGTTCTCAAGAAACATTTTCACTGAAGCCGATGAATATGCGAATGTTTTACATTAAACATTTCGAAGTGTAACTCAGTGTCTGCTTGATGTTTAGGCCTTTAATTAAATTAGATACTTAGTTCTTCTTACATGATAATTGATATAACCAGTAATTTAGTGCAGGAGGAAAATTTACCGGCAATTAACTGCAGCTTTAAAATAATTACCCCAATTAGAGCACTGAAATACAGGCTAAGATAAAACACTAACGCCGTTGCCTCGAGAAATCTCAATACATCGTCCATGAATTTATATTATACTTTTTTCCCCTCTGATTCTGGCCAAAAACAAATTAAATTCGCAGCTCTTGTTGAATAAAGAGGTAAAAGAACTGTCACAATTAATTTAATACTTTGAAATGGACAGATTTCATTAAAAATTCCTGAAGAGCTTTCATTCACATCTTAGATAACTAACATAATAATAATATTATACTCTTCTATTCCGGAGAACCGCACTGTAGCCAAAAATCTTCCTAGCTTATTATTCTTCTGACAGACTAAAAGGATATAATATTTGGCACCTATCTTCTGGTAAACGAAGCCCATCAAGGAGTTTCTAAATTTATTCTGTTTATAGGTCATTAGTCTTTTAGCTCACCATTTGAAAATAATAACATCAGTTTCTGCGTGGACATTGTTTTCTAGTTTAACTATCTATTTCAAATATCCGTGAATCTTAACTTATTTCTCACTTGGTTATTCTTCGTTTGCGTCAAACAAAATTTCCTTTCTAATATTCATTAAGATCTTTCAGACAAACTGCATTTAAATAAACCTGTGAATAAGCCACCCTATAGTTTTAAAACAAGAGACAAAAATACGTTTAAAATAGTACTTCGCTGTTGCCATTCATAATTTTCTAAAGTTATAATCTTTTCACATCAAAAATACTTTAAGATTAATTTTTCTCGTGTGCCACTCATTACTTTTCAAAGTAAAGTTTGTTTGATGTCTTAGCTTTTTTAATAGTGGTGTCATGTTTTAATGGATTTTTTACATAACTAAATGGCGCTAATAATACCTGCGAATAACTAGAACGCTGTCCTAAACTTCAAATTTATTTTCAATTACAGTAATTTATTAAATCAATTCAATAGAGCTAACTGTTTTACTTCTACTATATTATAAATTTAATTAGATTTCTTTTTGATTCTAGAAAATATTTAAGATTTTTCATATGGCATCGTCTTCAAATCTGATCAGTAAACATAATAAAAACAAACCTCTGTTTCTGCCATATTAAATGATAATTAAAATAATAATTTATGAGCTAAAAATTACGTAAATATGTCTTATAAGGCAGATCTTGCTGTAATACCAGGTTTTTCATCTTCCATCACCTCAAATAAAACCAGTTATAATAAGCCCCAGAGATTTATCGTGCGTAATGGCCTGCGATGGGAAGAAGACGAAAGTGTAAAAGCACCGAAACTGTGCAAAGCCAGCCATTTGCTGGGGAGCAGTAATATAAATAAAGAACCTCATTCTCCTATTCTCAAGTTTAATGCATATTATTGTGAAAAGCTCGGAGAAGATCCTGAATCAGCTACGAGATTTAGGAAATGCAACGTTCTGTATTATATAGATGATGATGATATCAAAGTGTATGAGCCAAGACAAATAAACAGTGGTTGTCCTCAAGGATGTATTGTGGCCAAAGGAAGATTTCAGAAACCAGACGGAACTTATTACTGTATTGATGATCTCAATATTGGTAAAACTTTGGTACTTTACGGAAGAGAATACAAGCTAATAAACTGTGACGACTTCACTAGAAACTTTCTCACTGAAATGGGCTACAAGGTACCACCACGCCTACCGGACGTCGTGGATCCGATCACAGAAGACAGAGAAGAAATGAATAAACTCCGCTCATATCGGAAACCCACTGGCAAAACTTATAAATTAGCTCCCTTTTTGAAGAATCATCCAAAAAGACTCCGTTTCTATGGTTACTACGGAGGAGAAAAAAATCTGTTTGAAGAGAAAAGGGAGATTACTTTGTATTACAATCTCGCCGATGGTTTGATAAAGATCGTTGAAGAAAGATGCAAGAATAAATGGATTGATGGCAGATTTGACACTCGTGTGATCCTCAGACCTACTCTGGTACCCAAAAACGTTGAACCAGCCTTACCAATTGGTGAAATGGCTGATCCTACTTTGTTGAATCTCGCTCACGATGTCCAAAATGTTCTCATTGGGGGAAAGTATTATAAAATTCAAAAACCAACATCTGTCTTAGTAGATTCAAATCCGTTAGAAGGCAGAAGAAGATTCGTTGAATATTACACAGATAAAGATCTCGACTTGGGTGTAGAGTATGACATTTTTGGATCTAAAGTTGTTTTGCATGATTGTGACGAATTTACAAAAAATTATTACCGTGCGACTTACAATAAAGAATTAATACCAGTTCCCCGACCAGAAATACCCCTCATCAAAACTCACAAATTAGTATACAAACATGAAGAGTTTGGTTCTTCAGAACAGACCATCAGAACAAATGATCCATTTACACCCAGACCCCTTGAAGAGCATTTATTGAAAGTCTTCGAGAAAGACAGATTTGCTTATGAAGTTCGAGAGCTCAAGTTTCTTGCTCGCATTGTAACGGACAACCCAGTGGAAAAAGATCGTCGTTTCACTGTTCGATGGTACATGGAAGATGATACAATGGATATCCGAGCACTGGATTTAGATTTCGAAAGGGCAAGTATAATGGAGCACGTGCACTTCAGGAGAATGCGAGTGACAAAACCTCATGCTCATTTAAGTAACTTTGAGCCCTGTTTCTACCAACCAGCTGACATGTATGTCGGAAATGTGATTTATGTCAGAACCAGACCCTTCCAACTCCTTGAAGCAGATGAATATACGTATAACTACATGGATAACTATTGTAATCAGTTCAAGTATTCAAATATTAAAACAATTATGGCAGGTTTTAGAGAATGGATGAGGCAAAAGGTTGAAAGCCTGAAATCCATGTTTCAGGAAAAAGATCCAAATTGTACAGGCTTTGTATCCTACGAAGATTTTAAGGATGTGCTATACGCTGAAATGCCTGAAGAAATTCGAGAGAAGTATCCCGAGCATGCTATTAAAACTTTAGCGCGTTATTATGCGGATGAAGAAGATATCGGGTTGAAGTTGGATGATCTAATCTCTAGAGTCAAAACAGAACTATACTGGAAAAAGTACTACGATTTCGAAGACTTAAAATTGGCATTTCGATTACAAGATGAGGATAAGACAGGATATCTCGATCCCAAAAGAGTGTATTTTGTTTTCCGATCATGTTTAGTACCTATAAACCGAGATCTTCTAAAATCTTTTATTTATAAATTCCCCAAAGTAGGTGGCAAGGTTAAGTTCGATGACATGGTAGATGCAATGAACTGGGCCGAAAATCCTGATGTTTACCAAAAACCAGAACCACACGCAATTAAAATCAACTGGGAGAGAATCGAAACGAAGAAGAATTTGCAGAAAATTAAGTACAACCTTTTTTTGATAAATACCATTATGTAAAGGGAGACACCAATTGTTTATTAATAGTATATATTTTGAAACCTGTAATAGAATCTAGCTGTATTTTTAAGAAATAATTAAAATAACAAATTTCTATAATTTTTGAAGCAGTAATCTCTTATTAAATTAAATGCTCTTTTTTCGCTTAGAATAAATCTTTACATATACGTTTCTTTCTGACTAAGTACGTAAAATTTTGTTATGTATTTAATACTAGCGGAAGTACCCGATGCCAGTTAGCTTAGATTGAGAGTAATGCATCTAACAACAGAGAGAACGATACCACTGTAATCCTTCTCTAATAACGATGCAAAAATACGATTCATGGTCGTATATTTTTCAGTCTGATGCGATATGGAACCAATATAAAAAATTTCGATAGAAAAATAAGCTAATTCTCTCTCATTATATCAGCAACAATGGCACGCAGTGTTTAATGATTTTCGTCTTTCTAATCAAATGGTCCTAAAAGTCAAGTTCCATCCAATATTTCACTTATGTTCAATTTTAGTCGATTAAATGTGGCAAAAATTTCTCACAATTGATCAGATATCAATAAAGCGAACAAACACACAAACAGATATCTTTCTTTATATATAGATTTTGTAAAACTTACAAATTTTTTATTAACAAACTCTACGATTTGAAAGCGAGCAATACAACACTTTTCGAAATAAGTTTTTTTATCTTCAACGTGCGGGACTTTTGCCACTCGAAAAAATGAGTGCGAAAATTAGCGCTTTCAGAGTTTTTAATTAATATCTCCGCTGATTAAAGTCGTATGAAGATGGGAATAGTCAAAATGGCTTCCGATGAACTTTTGGAATCCGGAATAATGTATTTAATGTTAGGCAATGCTATTTTTGTTTCATCGTAAAACTTAGAAATTAAAAAAAAAAAACTCAACGATTTGAAAGCGAGCAGTGGCACCAGCTTTCGAAATAAAGCAGATTTTCCTCTCCAGCTTGCGAGACTGTTACCACTCGGAAAAGTGAGGGCGAAAATTATCGTTTTTCCGAGTTTTTAATTAATATCTCTGATTTTAGCTACTTTGTTTTGGAAAAAAATGAACGTCGACCTTCCAGGGCCCAGAAAAAGATTGTAGAGAATTTGGTGACGATAACTATAGTAGTGACTGAGTTATTAGAGGACAAACAACAGATTTTCTTCTTTATACATATATAGATTGCACGACTTTTAATTTCTAAATAGATCTTAATACCTTTTATGCAGTGATCTGCTTAAATTCAAAACTTCTTTCCAAGCTTAAATGACGTTAGAATTAGGATCACTGTTAAGTTTAACCTCTATTTTCGCTACTTCAAACAATCTAATAACAATTTTTATAAATTTTAAATTAAAAGTGTATTTTTATATCAAATGGCTGGAGACTGGAGACCATCAGTTAAGCAGCTGTACCGCCGTTACGACTTTTCAGCTTTATTTCTTAATTAATGGAACCATCTACCATCTGCTACATTTATTAACGAGTTTTGAGAAATATACATGAATGATAAGTACATAAAGTTGTAACATAGTAATTGTCTTAAACATCAAATTTAGAAATTTGTAAAAATCAAATGGCTACAAATTCTAGGCTAATGAAATCGCTTCTGCAGCTAAAAAATACTCTTGGTTATTAACAATGAGCTATCATCTATACCAAGGATGGCCAAACTTCAAGAGGACGGGAGCCGCATGATAGATTTTATGAACGTTCGAGAGCCGCAAGTCCAAATTTATATCGTTTAAAAATTATGAGATAGGTTATGAATACAAAGAAACTTTGGAAGTAAATTAATGAACATGTGATTAACATGATTACATACAAATATGAATAAATACATCTTGTATCTACTGTATTTTGTTCAAAAAAGTTAAGTCCCAAGAAAATAAACATTTGTATTTCTTGAACTGGACAACTGAGCGTTTTTTCTTCGCGTAGAGAATTCAAATATTTTCTTCTGATCTCGTTTGTACCTCTCCGTTTATAATTATTGTTATATTACTTTAGTAGAAGTAAAATGAATCGGAAGCATACTCATTGGTCTAAAAATTACTTAAAAAAACTTTCTTTGAGTAAATAAGAAATCATTATTATTAAAAGAAAACTGAGCGCTTTTTTTAACTTACGAACAGTCTTTTAGAAAGGATAAATTAAACGATATACATCAACGCGCACTGCACAGAAACCGTTATTCGAGAAGGAATATTTATTTAAAAATAAGCTATTAACTTTAGTCTTTGGCTGAAAAAGTAATTTAGTTTCTCCACACAATTAATATAAGGACCAACAAACTGTTGCGTTTTACGGGTTCGTGGATTTGAGAGTATCCGATGAAAACACGATGCAGAACAATAAAAAGCACAATTTATTTACAGGAATCACTATTTACAGCACAGTTCCAAAATCACCTTTAAAAGCGTCGAAAATCTACAATAAATACGCTGAAACAATCAGCAACACAGCTTCAGGCTGTAACTGTACAGGTAGCTTCACGGAAACACTAAACTTA
>KK115537.1:476363-498368 GCA_000611955.2 Stegodyphus mimosarum
TTGTTGCGTTTTACGGGTTCGTGGATTTGAGAGTATCCGATGAAAACACGATGCAGAACAATAAAAAGCACAATTTATTTACAGGAATCACTATTTACAGCACAGTTCCAAAATCACCTTTAAAAGCGTCGAAAATCTACAATAAATACGCTGAAACAATCAGCAACACAGCTTCAGGCTGTAACTGTACAGGTAGCTTCACGGAAACACTAAACTTATAATAAACACCGTGGAACAATCACCGATACACTGTCAAGCTACACTGTAAAGGTAGCTTCACGGCAAAGCACTACCTCGATCGCTTTCCGTTCACAGAACTCTCGCGTAGCTTAGCATTCGCAGTGAGCAGCTATCACAACGCTCACACTACTTCACAACTTCACAATCTCTCCGCAACTAACTTCACAATCTCAGACACACAAGGGTTTATATAGCTTTTCATTATGTTCCACAAGTTTCGAGAAATATCTCGACAGGAAATTATTCTAGAAGCTTCCCGATTGGACCATGGGACATCGCCAATTTGGTCGCCAAATGGGCGATAAAGTCGCCAATCTGGCAACCCTACCATACACTATTTTATGGCAAACCTAGTGCTATGCCGGAAAGCTTACATACAGGCGCAACCGCCGAATTTTTCGTAACAATACTGAGATGTTTCGAATCTTTGGATCCTAACCTAAGAAAGCGTTAAACTTTTTTTCCCAAAACTTTGAAATAACTACTTTTACTAATGCCCAGTATAGACAACTTTACCAAAAAGAGAATATGATGGCAATTTCAGTGGTATAGTTCGACCGTGTCAAGCGCAACCCTGGCTGGCATTCTGCCAAAACATGTAGACTCGCCCAAAAGGGGCGTTATTACTTGCTGCGACGTGAAAGGTCACTTGAAATTCTTGTCTTCTCCCGAAAGAGAGAACGGAGGGAAAGAAAGTTTCCATTCTTCCACCCTATTTTGAGAATAATTCGGTCCAAATGGCGCATGCGTGTTTGCGCTCATGGTCACGGATGAGGAGGTCGAACTATATTTGAATAATCAGTATCTCTCATGACGACCCTCAATGATACAGCGTGGCATCCAACGGAATCTGCCAGAATTTTTTAGTAATCAGAATACTGCGTATCATTGAAAGTTTTCGGAACTATTTCCGGAATCGTCCTGATAATTTTCGACATAGATAATGAAGTTCAAGCACATCATTGAAAATTCTGGAAACCGATAATTTTTTATCTCTCAAATCGTCCCGATAATTTTGGACATAGATAACAAAGCTCAAGCGAATCATTGAAAATTCTGGAAACTATTTCTGGAATCGTCCCGATAATTTTGGACATAGATAACAAAGTTCATGCGTGTTATTGAAAGTTCTTGAAACTATCTCTCGAATTGTCCTGATAATTTTGGACATAGATAAAAAAATTCCTGCTCATTGAAAATTCTCGAAATCACCTCCTGAATCGTTACGATAATTCTGGACATACATAACCTATTGCTAATAAATCTAGTATTTCTTGACGGGCTATAGAAACGCTTCGTCGATATATGTCTACTAGTCGAACTCTTCAACCCAGCTCTTTTTAAAATGCGGGGCAAAACAAAATTAATTTTACAAAAATAAAACGTATCTGTCACTACTATAATGAATTTTTTTTCACTAATGCAGATATATTGTAATATGAACGCGTAACTCTTTATATTTCTATGGTTATGCACAGATGTTCGATGTGGAGGCCTTTTGTAACACGACAGACATCTGCACAATAGTTTATTTCTTAAGCTCTTATCAAATAAGTGTACGGATCCACCATATTCTAACTGTTGGACCCATAAAGGCGATCAAATAACTTACCATCTCGTCTTGAATTTCTAAATAAAATAACTCAGAAGAAAGTTTAAAATAAATTATTATCAGCCTAACGGTTACATAGTACAATTTTCCATTGGGTTACCTAACCTGTGTACAAAAAATAAATCTCAGATGGAGTCTGAAGGCAAAGTCTACTTCAGAAAATAAAGATCAGACTTTAAAAATAAATGTTTATGGGAGCAAAATTCCCCATTATCTGAAATATCTAGTGATTAAGCAAAGAATCATTGTACAAATTTTCGTTTGGCTACTGAGCTGTCATGAAGGATGTGTGAAATGAACATGATGATCGAAAATTAGGAAGACAAAAAGTTTAAAAGAAGTGTAATTCTGGCATCACAGCTGGAGCAAACGGTGCAACTGCAGAGCGGCTAAGGGGTGAAAAATTTTAGATACGACGGCTAGCAAAATACCTCTAACCTAGTGGAATATTTATGGGCGACTCTAACCTAATGCCTCTAACTTGGTGCAGCAAAATGCCTCTTTTTAGTGCGAGGAAGAAAGAAAGAAGGTCTTCAAACAAGAAATCGAAAAATACGAGAAAATATCACAATCTAAAGAGATCTCAACAATATCAATATACCGATTTTGACAGAAGTTTTGAGAAGAGAGACGTTTGTGTTCTGTTGATCCCTCATTGCTTGATGCAACGTTACTGATATGAAGATTTGATGCTTAAGGTGAAAGATCTCTATCTGAAATAATATTTTATAAAGTGAGAAGTAAACATTTTGAATAAAATCGTTGTCAAACCAGTGATTCTTCCCAGGACTTGAAATATTTCAGCATGCACAACCATTAGTGAAACATATTATGATCTCCGCCTAGGATTACCAAGGAATTATTTCGGAAGATAGAATTTCCTGTGGGAAAAGGGTTCATTAAGCATATTATTGTGAATGGTTGCGAAATCTGTGGAGCGATTGCATAAAAGTGCCTGACTTGGTTAGGGATAGGAAATTAATTTTGAAGGAGTTCTGCAGAAATCTGAAGTAACCAAGTAAGAGGCTGAAGGTTCACGCTATCAAAAATAAAGTCCTCGTAAAATTCTTCCACAGATTAAAATAGTTCTATATGTATTAGAAGGTGAAACAGGTTTCATCAGCAGATACTCACGCCATTCAGGGACTAAATAAAAGCAGTGCCGTGCAACGAATAGCAAATCTTCCAGGTGGATCATAACTGTTGTGAACAATGGAATCACATAGGAATGTAAACAAATACTGCCTGAAGTAAAATTAACTTGAGAGAAAAATATTAAAGAAAACAATTAGATAAAAATATTAGCATTGCGTTTTTAATTAACTTCGTATTAGTGTATTCTGATGACCATTACCTGTTCAAAAAGTAATGTAACTAGAATAGTAATTACCAGAAATGGAATTATTTGCAATTTTACTTATTTGTTGCACTAACGATGAGCCAGCAGCAGACAGTTTGAAACCTATCAAAATTTTACATACGTAATATCAGAAATTAAATTAGAGCTTCATAAAGAAACGGGACACTGCATGATTTCTAACTTAAATTGCATTTGTATTAAAAAATTAAACTGTATTTATTCAAATCAATCGCATTTCAGATGAAAAAGGATCGCAATTAGCTCGCGAGCCGCACTTACGATGTCAGAGAGCCGCAGTTTGGCCATGTTTGATCTATACCAGTGATTCCCAACCGGTGGTTCGCGAACCCCTGGGAGTCGCAGTGTTTGCAGAGGGAGTTCGCGAAAATAATATTGCAATGGCGGATTTTTTAAAACGCCATTAAAATTAAAAGAAAAAAAACACAAAAATTAAAGATCACACCCACTGTAAAACAGATTGTTCGCTGCCTGTTTGTTAAGAAATCTGTAATAAATTTCAATATTTTAATTTCTTTTTTCCTTATTTATTTTTCAAAATTACTTCATCAATATCAAATTATATCAACAATTTTACACATTATAATTTATTCCTCTTATTCAAGTAATCAAATACTATTCTCTTTTTATTACGAACATTTATTTATATTTAAACATTTTATCAATGTGATTGGCATCATGTTCTGTTTTATATTTAAAATCATTGCAGCAGTTTTCCCTTCTATGTAATATTTTTTTTACAATACAATTGGAAATAAATATTGCGCATTTAGCTGACATTCTTTGTAAACTGAATGAATTAAATATGTCTTTACAAGGCGAGGGTGTCACCATTTTCAGTGTACATGATAGAATTGAGGCTATGTTGAAAAAGATCAATTATTGGATTCAATGCCTGCAAATGAATGAGTATGGATGTTTCGATTCTGTCAGCACTTTTTTATCAGAAAATTCAATTAAACTTGACGAAAACATTAAAAGGAGTATATGTGAACATCTGAACTATCTTTGATTAACTTTCGATGACTATTTTCCCAACAGCTGCAATATATCCATCTCAAACAACTGGATATGTAATCCATTTCAAGGAAATGTAAGTTCAGAAACCTCTCTAAATATACTGTCACAAGAAACTCATAGAGTTATCTTGTGACAGTTCTCTAGAAGCAATTTTTAAAGATCAATCTTTAATTGACTTCTGGCTCAGTATACAAAATGAATATCTCGTTCTGTCAAAAAAAGCCATTGAAGTTCTATTACCATTTTGCACAACATATCTATGCGAGAAAGGATTTTCAACCTATACTTATCTGAAAGATAAATACAGAAACAGGTTAAATGCAGAACCTGATCTAAGACTGAAATTGCAAGATATTGAGCCTAACTTTGAATTGCTTTGTTCTAACAAACAGCCACAAATATCCCATTAAGAGTTTTTCCAAATGTAAAATGTAAGAACCAGTTTGTTAAATTTATCTTGTTTTCAACTTTTATAGCCATCATTTCAGTTTTATTAATATTTTATTTAAATGTTTCATAATTAATATAATCAATTATTCTGCAATATGAAAAATATATATTCTATCAAATTTTATTGCTTTTTTTACCTGTCATTAACGACTACATAGGGAGTTCGTCAAATTTTTTCAGACCTTTCTTTTGGTTCGCTAGGAAAAAAAGGTTGGGAAACACTGATCTATACTATTAAAATCTGTGCGCGTCTGTCTGTTTGTTTGTTTGCGGCATTATCTCCTTCCGAACAGCGGGGAGTTGAGTTTCGAAAGAGGTACTCCCGGATTCCAAAAATTTGTGGTAAGCCATTTCGACCGTTTTCATCTCCCTACGACTTTAATCAGTCGATATATTATTTAAAAAGTCTGGAAACGTTAGTTTTTGCCCTCGTTTTTCCGAGTGGCAGCAGTCTCAAGCGCTGGGGATTAAAATCTGCTTTATTTCGAAAAGCGTTGAAACTGCTCGCTTTCAAATCGTATAGTTTATTATTTAAAAGTTTGTAAGTTTTGCTAAATACTAAATAAAAATAGTTTTGCCAAACATTAAACACCTTATTATTATATAACGTCATATTCTGACGTTGAGGGAAGCAAGCGATTCCATGTGACGTCATTATATGTCAAAAATGTTTCGTTAATATCACCATTTTAATAAATAGTTTGTGTTGGCAACTGTTCTGTTTCAGGTTAGCATAATTGGCATGATGTGTTATTGCCACGTTGATTCTTTTATTGATTTTGAGAAAAAGTTGTTATATTACATTAAATAAAAAAAAAAAAAAATCTGAAAGCTTTCAGATTTTATATTACGCCCAAGGAAGCATTTTTTAACGTTTGTGTTACCTTTATTTATTAAATATCATTCTCACTTAAACCACATAAAATTCAATTCAACAGTAATATCACAAAATATTTAAAAGTAGAATATTTTTAAAATTTTCGATAAACATTCTCGCGCTCTGGATATATATATATTTTTTTTTTTTTTTTCCGTTCAGTGTTTTCATTGCTCACTTTGAAATTGTTGAGTTTGTTATTCAAAAATTCGTTAAAGCTTTCCAAAACATGAAATTGATAATAAAACAAGTTTAAAATTCAAAATTCGGGCTTCCAGATGTCCATGTTCGGGAGGGAATTACGTTATTCAAAAGTTGGCTCTAGGTACCGTCGTTTTTTCACAGTGCGAGAAATATATGTACATTCATGCAGATTCTTCATTATTTAATTTCTTTAAATATAATACAAGGCTATAATATTTGATGGAAACAATTTAAAAAGTGATGCGCCGTTTATAGTAAACAGACGCAATATGTCGTTTCGAGACTAACAACCCATCTGGGCTAACGCTCCTTTGGGCTAATCATGACGTATACGACATGACGTAATCATGACGTCATACGTATACGTATTAACCTAAAGTGTAAAAAATTTTTGTTTCCTGGTTTGGCGAAAAAAAAAAATTTTTACGAATTGGTTATTACTTGCAAAGACTGAACAGATTTCATTCATATTGAAATGTTTTTATGTATTATCTTATTAGGCGTACATAGAGCTTATAAATTTTGCTTCAACAGTCCTCTAATATTAGATACAAATTTATACAAATTTAGCTTTAAAAATAAATTTTTTAAATCAGTTTTTGATTTAAGAAACTAAACATATGTCTTACTGCAATCTTTATTTTAATAGATATCTAATTTTAATAGATAATTCAGATTAAAACTATACAACTATAACGGAGACATGTATAATTAATTTAAAACAAAGAGAGCAACGTGAATGAAACAGACTCCCCCCCCCCAAAATTACATTAACATAAAAGTAACAATTATTTAATTAAATGTAATGAATACTCGTGTGCTAGTGTGTTTATTCTAGGTCGATTAACAGAACAGTCTATTTACTCACTCCCAGAAAGTCCTTATTAGCGTTTTTCTCAGGGTCATTTATATACATTTATTTAACCTATATATCCTTAAAAAAAGGAGGGGCCACCTGCAAAGAAGTCAGAATGAATTGAAATTAAAACCCAAAACATGTTTAAAGAAAACAGAAGATAAGCACGCCAAAGTGAAACGTAAAATTAGCAAAGCAAAAACATGTGTTTGGCGTAGATTTAGTCAAGAATTCAATAAATTTCGAAGGCAAACAGGTATAGGTCCCTCTTAATCAGAAGCCAAGAAATATGACTGGAAATCAGCTCTAACTTCCGCTCCAAGTTGAGAATAACAACCTGCGATTCGCATGCTTACTAAATAACAAAAATGCGTATTATCTAGATTTTTTAAACACCTAACACAAATTAGTGTGACTGTTTTTTTTGGCGGAGTTGTGTGCTGCCATCTATATCTTGTCTTGAAAACTATATGTTCAACGATTATTTTTACGTGGACTCAAATATGGATGCCACTTCGGCATATTAAGCTGAAAGGTTTTATTAAAAGTCTGTTGCAGACATAAAAGCAGTCTCAATTAATAGAAAATGAGATACTCGATATCCAGCTCTAAGTCCTTTTTCAAAAAAATTAAAATAAAAATGTTCGCGCAATTTTAAAATATCTAGTATAAATGAACTAAACATTCTAATTTAAAGAAAGCAAGAACTAAAACATTAGTGGAAACAGTAAATGGCTTGAGTATTAGATTTGAATTCAATAAAATTCAAAGTTTTAATTTTTGTAATTATTGCTATTTGTGTAAGAATTTAACTTAGAATTATTCAAAGCCTTGTCTAGAACTGCCTCTTTTTACTTTCCTTTGAATGTAGCCAAATTTCTTTTGAAACCGAATGAAATATTAATGAAAGTTAAAAATAATATTATTCTTATATGAATATAAGGTAGTTTTAGGTTGTTTAACAACTTCTACTGGGGCAATTTAAATAGTACCTTTGGTTAAGCGTTTACTGAGTTCTCCTTGCCGAATTTCTGTGAATTTAGTGTGGTTTCTGTTTACCTCATAGGTTCCCAACGTGGGCGATAACGCCCCCTTGTGGGCGTTTCAGGCTTTCAGGGGGGCGGTAAAAAACCCAGAGAAAATTAGGGGGCGTTGATATGGCACAGAGGGGCGTTGGAAGATTAGCCAAATATAGTCTAAAAAAGACTTTAAAATCACGCTGATAATTCATTTCTATCACGTGTGCGAAAATTCACATATTTCGATATGAGACTTCACTGTTCAGAGAAAGACATACCTCTCTAGTATGTACGATTCTGGGGCTGCATGTGCTAAAACTAGCAACCTGTCTTGCCAATTTGGCGAGATGCACTCCAAAAAGTCGCAGAAAACTGTTGACTTTTGTTGAAAGGGTCACCATTTTAGTGAAAGGAGCAGTAGAACCGGAGTTCATAATATCAGAAGGAAAAGCCTTCAGTGCAAAAATATATCTTTATTGTCTTTATGTACATATTTATGTTACGTCCAAAGCCCGAAGTTCGGCCAGTTCGCGTTTTGGCCAGAGTCCAAAATACTTGCAATTAATATTGTATTTTATACTTTGGCCGGCCATTTCGCGAAGTGGCTTGGAATTCTTGGCCAAAGCCTGATGTTATAATGGTAGATTGAGTCTACGGAGCAGAAAAAGACTAAGAATCACCCTTAAAGGTAGTTGACAAATTGAGTACTCAATTTGCCTCTGTATTCATACTCGATACGCAACGCATTTGCTTAAGATATAATTCGTCATTTTGAAGGGCGCAAATCTAATCTTCACACTATCACATTGTTACAGCATATGCGTTCACTGAATAGTTTCTACTCGTTGAATTCACAGAAGTACTCATTTTTAAATACTTCATTTTTAATTGTGTGTAAAACCATCTGCCCTTGATTTCTTTTTTCTCAAATTGGCCGGTCAAAGCCAGAAATCAACAAAAAGATTGGACATTCGCCGGTAAGTTTACAGCAACGTTGGCCAAAATGCGAATTGGCCGATTTCGGGCTTTGGCCGTAACATTTACAAAAAATGTCACTGGGACTAAAAAATGCCACTTACAAGCGGCAACGATAGCGAGATCTCCAACTAAACTGTATTCTAAGAGAGTCTGTAAAAGTGCGTAGGCGACGTTGGACGCGGGAAAAAATTAGAGCGCCGAAATAAGCGGCGGCGGAGTAGACAAATCGTCGCCAGTGGTTTACCCGATCAAAAATTGTAGGTAGCTAAAAATAGAACAGCCCCGCAGAATGCTACAGACTCAGGCTCACACTATCTATCGTTCATCGCAGCATGTACTGCGTACGATGAAAACGGCGTTGCCTTAATATTTTGCTACTTCAACTTATATTATTTAAACCGGCAGTATCCCTTGCAGCTCCCTTAACTTGGATCAAGTATAAGTAAAGAAAAACCCATGTCGGAAGCAAAAAAGAAGAGGTGGCAGTACAGTGCGGATTATATAAAATACGGATTTATCGAAAATCCCTCAAATCCATCATCTCCATTGTGCCTTATTTGTCAAAAAACATTTTCGAATGAAGCGATGAAACCTTCTAGGCTTCAAGATCATCTTAATAAAATGCATCCGGATAAGAAAGACAGAGATATGACCTATTTTCTAGAGATAAAAAAGAAGATTGAAAATCAGCCAACTATATCAAAATTAATTTCATCAGCTTCTAAACAAGACGATGACGGACTTCGAGCTTCGTACAATATCTCATTGTTGATTGCTAAAACAGGCAAGCCAAATACTATTGGAGAAGATTTAATTTTACCAGCACTTAAAGAAGTAATAACCACCGTGCTCCATAAACCAGCTACAGATATTATCCGAAAAATTCCTTTGAGCAATAATTCTGTGCAAAGACGAATTGATGAGATGGCTGAAAACATTGAAGAATCGTTGTGCAATTATCTGCAGACTTGTCAATTTTCAATTCAGCTGGATGAGTCCACTTTACCAACCAATGAAGCATTGTTATTGTCGTACGTGAGGTTTATCAAAGATGAAAAAATATGTCAAGAAATGTTGTTTGCTACCAATTTGGAAACAGATACAAAAGGAGAAACCATATTTGATACACTGCAAAAGTTTTTTGACGAAAAGGAAATTCCTTTTAATAATATTTTGTCGGTTGCTACGGATGGCGCACCGGCTATGACAGGGCGTCACAAAGGCTTCATAGCATGCTTAAAAAATAAAGTTCCGGACGTGCTTGCTGTGCATTGCGTAATTCATCGACAGCATTTGGTTGCGAAAAATTTGAGCGAACGTCTCCATACATCACTGCAATATGTTATAAGAGCAGTTAATAAAATCAGAAGTAACTCGTTGAATGACAGATTATTTAGTCAGCTTTGCATTGCAAATGATGAAGATTTCAACCGATTGCTGCTTCACACAGAGGTGCGCTGGCTTTCAAAAGGTACTTGTTTGACTCGATTTTACAATCTGTTTGAATCTGTGATAGAGTTCCTAGGAAACAAAGACACGGAATTGCGCGACAACCTCATCGCATCAAAAAACGATATTGCGTACTTAGCAGACCTCTATAAATTGTTTAATGATGTCAATCTCCAACTTCAAGGAGAAGACTTAAACTTGATTAAGACTAAAAATAGCATTGCTGCTTTCGTGTCTAAACTGCTATTATATAAAAGAAATATAGGCAGACGTGAATTCCATACCTTCCCATGTTTATCAGCAGTATCATTCAAGCACGACGACTTGCTTGTTTACTGTCAGCACTTGGAAAACCTCTACAATGACTTCAAGGAACGATTCGAGGACATTTTAAACATGGACATACCAGACTGGGTTTTGGATCCTTTTTCCAATGTCAACACAGCAGGACCATCTCAGTTAGAAGAAGAACTGATAGAACTGACGACAAATGAGGAATTAAAAATTAAATTCAAGAATGGCTACCAAGAATTTTGGCTGCAGAAGTCGATTTCGCAATTGTATCCAAGATTATGGTCGATTGTGCAACGATTTCTGCTAGCATTCCCATCTTCATATTTAGCAGAACGTGGATTTAGTGCTGTAGCAACATTGGTAACGAAAAAGAGAAATCGGCTCCATGTTACTGAACGCGGCGATTTACGATTGTTTTTAAGTAAAATCGAGCCTGATATTAACAAGCTTCTTAAAATGCATCAAATTCAGCCTTCTCATTAGTTAAGTTAGAAATTCGATGCCTTTAAATTTTAATAAAAATACTTTTTAATAATAATTAAGTATGCCTTTTGAGTGTTCTCTGAAACTGTCAATTTATTTATTTAGAAAGCAATAGTTTATTATGGATTATTTCGTATCATCAAAATCCCTGCCTGTCCTTATAACAGGTAAGCTAAAACTTTTATTTTTCTTTTTAAATAACGAAGAAATTCAGTTGCGTTTCAATTCCAACAACATTCTATCTATTAGTAATTTTTTTTATTTAATTCTTGTTTTCACCATGCATTATGTACGCTCTTATTTCTCTAGGGGGGCGGTATTGAAATATTCACTAGAAAAGGGGGCACCAGTTCGAAAAAGGTTGGGAACCTATGGTTTACCTCATTCGATTTACTAAAAGTGCGTACTGGCGCCATCTATGCGTAGTTTTCGAAACATCTAAAAGTGCTTTAATTCATTTTTAATCAGAGTGAAGCCAGCTATGTACAATTTGTAAAACACACTATTAAATTTTTCAGCTGTACATTCTTTCTGCCTTTATAAGTGTTATTTTTATTAAATGTGTTTTGCCAAAATTTGTTACTCTCTCAAAATTTAGAAATTTCTAAATGAGTAATTAATTTAGATCTCGAAATATGAGATTCTCTTTCCAAAATTCTCAAGAACTTCAGCAGTTTAAAAAACTTGCTCAGGGTTTAAAAAATCAGTTAAAAAAACCCTTTTTTTGATTAAGAGCTAGGAAAAATGAAGCAAAGCGAAATAAGGTAAAATAAAATTAGAAAATATTAGTAAATTGTTTTATATTTGCTTTTTATGTTAGGTATATTAAAATAGAGTTTTAATGTACACGAATGTTATTTGTTAAAATATTCTGTGAATCGTTAAAAAAATTTTAAAGACGTCGAAATTTATCTAACTTTGAGTTGACGTCCGCACAACATAAATTATACACTTTTTCAATACTTTCTTTATTATTGTTTTCTCTCTGAGCTTACTTGAAAACAGAGCTCGGGAAAGTATTTTTACTGAATAGAAAGGCAACATTAAAGATAATGATACTTTATTTTTTCTTGAAAATAATGTATTAGAGATTCAAGTTCGCCTTTTAAAGACTGCATACATTAACTTATAAGAAAATATTACTTATAATGATTCATATGTTAGTACAATAAAAAGAGTTTGTATAATGCATACCTGCGTCAAACATAAAGATTATTTTCTACAGAAATTTCTTGTCTTATGCACTGTAATCCGAAAACAATGGTCTTGTGTCAAACCTTGTGTCATGGTCATAATATTGTGCCACTTAGCTGTTGAATGACAAAATCGCTGAACACTGGTAGTTCCGACCTGTGTGATTCTAGACGAATGGGCTAGTTCCATGGGCATTCCCATGTGTAAAATGTATACGAGCCTGTTTCCGTTAGAAAGTCCTGCACAAAGGCATCCGTCCCCTTAGCCAGGTGCAGTTAAACCAAACCAAACCAAGCCATGGTCAAAATAAAAACCTGTAACAATATAAACTTTATAATGATCATATAACTTAATATTTATTTCCAAATTGTGACTGATATATTAATTCTTGTGTGACTTGTTGATATATTAATTCTTATATTTTGATTTTTAGAATAACTGATTTTTAAAATTTGCATTTACGCCAGAAGATATTTCCTCCCACAAGTTAATTTTCGAGTTTTTATTTATCATTAAATATTATCATCATCATTGTTACATATTTCCCGCGCCATTCGGCTAGAGGGCGCTGTGTACGTTCCAATAGCCAGTGGCAGGCGGGATACGTGTACATTCCAACAATTAGTGGCAGGCAGGATACTAAAGGTGTAGGACAAGGATGCGAGAGATGCCTAATAATATATCTCTAATTGATTGAAATTTTCATATATTTTCTTGTAAATAAATGTTGTTATTGTTTACTCTCTTATTATCTCTCGGATGCGCCTTTAGTCTGACAGAACCATTAGATGCAAAATTTGTGCATCGGCCGGGAATGTGAATATCGGAAGTAATTAGTCATCATTACTGCATTATATTTTTGAGAAGTTTGGATACTGTACGTACGCTTTTGGGTTGCATACTGGACTGTGGATGTAAGATCTTTCGAACTCACTAATTCAGAGTTAATATGGATAAGCTTTCGAAAATAATTGAAAAACAAAGTAACGTTCGCGCTAGTGTTACTAAACTAGTTAAAAGAGTGCAGAAGCTCGATGAAGCTGTCGAAGACGTAAGTTCATTATCAGAACTACTGGAACTATTAGAAACGAAAGAGCAGATCTTGATAAGCCATGATTTAGAGCTGGAAGCACTCATAGACGATCCGGAAAAATTTTAAAGTGAATTAAAAGCTTCGGAAGAATACGATGACAAAATATTGTTCGCTAAGATTAAAAAGAGCAAAATTAAAGAATTAGCAGCAGAAAATGTTCAGCGGTCTTCTTCAGTTCTTAACACATGTAGTGTTTCGGAAAACACCGTTACCTTTAAAATTACCAAAGTTAGAAATTTCGCGATTCTCTGGTGATTCTGGCAAATTTATGGAATTCTTAAACTGTTTTGATAGCGCAATCGGTTCAAACAATTCACTTACGAAAATTGAAAAATTCCAGTATTTAAAATCTCTTCTTTCTGGTCCTGCATATAACGTTGTTGCGGGTTTTGAATTAAATGAGAAAAGCTATGACTCATGTCTTGAGCTTTTAAAACAAAGATGTGGTAGAACCCGTGAGATATTAGTCTAATGCTAAGGGTTTGCGTAAATTATACGATGAAATAGAAGTTAATATAAGAAATTTGCTTTCATTAAATGTAACGGAGGATTCATATGGGCATTTATTGAATCCAGTATTATTGAAGTTGCTACCACAAGATTTGGTGTTAGATTTTCACCGAAAACGAAACGGGGAAGTGAATTGGGAGGTTTCGGAAATTATTACGTTTCTGAGGAATGAAGTCGAATCTAGGGAAATTGCCGAAACTATGATGAGCCCCCTAAAAAGTTACGAAACGAAACGATCCTTTTCCCAAAATTATCAAAGTGGTCAAACTTATCAGAAAAACTATTCAAAGCCTAAAAATATATCAACCGCTTCAGCGTTAAATACACAAATAAAAAATGTTTGTTTATTCTGTGACTGTCATCACGATTCCGTAAGTTGTAAAAAATTGGATGTAGAACAAAAAATAAATAAGCTGAAGATTGAAGCTAGATGCTGGTGTTGTTTCAAAAAAAATATCACATGTCTCGCGAATGCAGGGCAAAAATATCGCGTAAAAATTGTTTAAGCAATTTTCATCATGAGTCAGTGTGTAGAAAAAGTAAACCCGTTAATGTTACGATGAGAGGTTGTGAGAAGCAAGTGAAAAGCGAAACTGTTTTGAATGACTCACAATCTAAATCTAATAAAAACGCCGAGAATATTTCTGTGTCTCATAGTAATTATATGTACCAAAAACAAGCCCTTTTTACAAACATGTACAGTTTTAGCCTGTTCGGATAAAAATTCAGTCTTAACTAATGTAATTTTAGACAATGGTAGTCATCGAAATTTTATTTCATCTCGATTAGTTAACGAATTAAAATTAAAGCCAATACGCTACGAAAGCTAGAGCTATTTTTGCTTTCGAAGACAAAATGGCACGTGAGAAGGAATACGGTATCGTTTCATTGACGTTGCGCAATAGGCATCAAAGTTCGAAATCGTACGATTTAGAAGCTGTCATAACGGAATATACACTCACGTTTGTGAAAATTGCAACACCAAGAAGGAATCGTCATAATTGAATGCAATTTAATACACAGTTGAGTGGTAGTGGTACAAATAAATGATTAAATGTTCAAAGCAAACAAACGAGAACAAGAGATCAGAATCAGTATTTTGTGTGGCCACCACGCGCCGCAATAAGTGCTGCTACACGACGTGGCATGGAGTCAAACAAAGTTTGAATGTCTGACTGAGGAAGAGCATTCCATATCGTTTGTACGCGTACCCAAAGTTCGTCTGCAGACGCAACAGGACGAGGATCACGAGCAAGACGCCGACCAATGACATCCCACACATGTTCAATTGGCGACATATCCGGGGAACACGCAGGCCAAGGAAGAAGCTGTACCTGCTGCGCTGCAAAGAAGGATTTAACAATCCGAGCAGTATGAGGGCGGGCATTGTCCTGTTGAAATACAGCGCCTGGCAAGCTTTGAAGGAAGGGAACAGCTTCGGGCTGTAGAACTTCACGGATATACCGGTTGCTGTTCAGATTGCCCACAATTCGTAGCAATTGAGATCGTCTATGATATGCTATGGCGCCCCAGACCATAACTCCGGGTGTTCGTCCACTGTGGCGTTCGATAATGCACTCCGGAAGGTGGCGTTCACCGGCATAGCGTCTGACACGAATGCGGCCATCATGGTACCACAAATTAAAGCGGGATTCGTCAGAAAACACGACATGCTGCCAATCAGCACGCCAGTCTCTATGCTGATTGGCCCATTGTAGCCGCAGGCGGCGATGGTCGTGCGTTAGGGGGATCCTGTATAAAGGAGTCCGTGCGCGCAGTCCACACTGCAGCAGACGTCTACGAATTGATGAAGCACACAATGAAACACCTGTAGCTATTGACCACAGTGCTGCCAATTGTCTAGAGGAAGCTGTACGGTCCGTCCGCGCCATGCGGACCAGGTGTCTATCATCGCGAGCTGACGTCACATTTCGGGGTCCACTCCCGGATTTCCGAGTTGTCCGACACTCGTCCGTCCACTGCTTCCAAACGCGCATCACTGTGCTGCTGTTACGCTGCACACGAGAGGCTACTGCACGATACGACAATCCAGCTTCACGAAGGCCGATGATTCTCCCTCGTTCAAACTCTGTAAGTTGTTCAAATCTCGCTCTCTTTCGTCGACGAGGCATAAGTACAGATTGAGTTAACGTTTACCACTAGCAGATAACCACCGATAACCATACACGCCTCGCTACAGCCGTCTATTTATTCGGATCCATCAGCCGTTCAGAGGGCGCTGCTCAGCATACGCATGCGCTACGGATTTGCAATTCTAATCATTTGCATATCATGCGCTACTTTGCATTTCCTGAAAATTTCAGCTCACTCGCGTAAGTCCTTCATGGTGTTGCAATTTTCACAAACGTGAGTGTATATCTAATTTGTCCTTGAAAATTCCTGATGGATCTATTCGCAATGCGTTGAAGGAAAGAGGTTTACCTTTGGCTGATTCATTTTCTGGCGACTGTCAGAGGGAAATACTTATCGGATGCGATTCATTTTGGGATGTTGTTTATGACTAAAGAGTAAAGTTAAATGATAACATTACTGCGATAAATTCTTGTTTTGTTTGGTTACTAACGGGAGTGGCTAATTGACTAATAATTATGAAAATGTATGTTTAGTCATAGACTCTTCTTCCATTTTGTGCGATTTGAAAAAATTTTGGGAAATAGAAAAATTTCAGTCAGACAAAAAAAACTTTTCTGAATGGGGCAATCAATTGATTGAAAAATTTGAAAATTTTCTGGAATTTAATGGGGAAAGGTACGTTTGTAGATTGATGTGGAAGGAAAACTTGAGACCTGCAGTTGGGTTGAATTCTAATTATGAGATTGCGCAAAAGCGTTTTGATTCGTTAAAGCACAAACTAAATAAAAATCAAGAAATTTATGACCAGTATAAACAAATTATATCGGATCAGTTAGAATGTCAGATTGTGGGAAAATGTATTAATGAAGATAAAAATTCAGGATATTATATGCCCCACAGAGCAGTAATTAGGGATGACAAGGCAACAACTCGAGTTAGAATTGTTTATGACTGTAGCAGTAAGGCTAATGAAAATAATAAACCTCTTAATGGGTCTCTAGAATCGGGAGTAAATCTTTATGCAAATTTATTGAACATAATTCTTAAATTTCGAGAATATCAAGTTGCATTTTGCGGAGATTTAGAGAAGGCTTTTCTTATGATAGAGATTGCGGAGGAAGATAGAGAGTATCTTAAATTTTTGTGGTTTCCCGAAGAGGTAGGTAATTCAACCGAAACTCTCCATTTAAATCGTCTCCCATTCGGTTTAACAACTTCGCCATTTTCCTTGGCTTGGGTTTTGTAATTTCATATTAAGAAATTTAAGGAACATCATCCAAAATGTTATGACATGTTAAATTCTTTTCTTTATGTTGATGTTCTCTGCTATGGAGCCAATACCGTTCAAGATGCTTATCATTTGACTTCTACGGCAATAGAGATATTAAAAGCAGCGGGATTTCATTCGAGGAAATTAAAAACTAATTGTCCGGAATTGTATAAACTTTGGAATGAAAAGGGATATGAGGAAAATACTGACTTCGGGCAAGGAACAGGTTTCTTGGGATTGAAGTAGGATCCGATTGAAGATAAAATTAAAATAAAGAGATGTTAGGGATTCCATTGATGTTAGAATCACCAAGCGTCACGTTTTGAGAGTTATTTCAAAGATATTTGATCCAGGTGGACTGATTAGTCCCTTTGTAATCACTGTGAAAATTCTTCTGCAAGAGATGTGGGAACGTGGTCTACAGTGGGATGAAGATTTGCCAAGTGACCTACAAAATAAATGGAGAACATGGTGTTCTGAACTTTGTGAACTTGAATCAGTATCTATTGAAGGAAGGTTTTTTGAAAGTGTAGAAATAAGTGAAGTTTCTCTTCATGTGTTTTGTGACACCAGTCCCAAGGCATATGGGGCTGTTGCGTTCCTAAGGTACGTGAATTACAATGGCCAAATCAAAGTGAGTTTTATAATGTCAAAAAGTAAGGTTGCTCCTTTAAAAACTTTGACTCTTGCAAGATTAATGGCAGTACTCCTCGCTGCACGTCTAGGAAATTATTTACAAGGTCTATTTCCTAATTTCGCGAAACAAATTTTCTTTTGGAGCGACTCTCAAATCGTCCTTCATTGGTTGAAAGGATCTTCTTAACAATGGAAACCATTTGTGGCCAATAGAGTAGCTTTAGTGCAGTCGCTGACTCTACCAGAGTGTTGGAACCATTGCAGTGGCTCCGACAATCCCACAGACCTTACTACTAGAGGAGAATCGGCTAGGATGCTTCTTACAAGTTCTCTGTGGTGGTCAGGCCCTGTCTGGTTGTCTAAACCGCTTTACTCGTGGCCTCTTCAAGAATCGCTACATCATTTTAATGACATCTGTGATGAACGCGTTATAGTGAAAGAGCGACGGACTGCACTGGTTAATTCCATGGTAACCAGTTCAGCTAATGGAAACTTACCTATGTCGTCGTTACTAGACGTTAATGACTTCAGCGGAATAAGTAGATTACTGCGTGTTACTGCTTGGATTAAAAGGTTTGTGCACAATTCTAAGCCTAATTCTACAAAATTAAATGGACCTATATGTGCTCCAGAACTCGAGCAAGCTTTGCGTTTTTGGATCAAAGCTGCTCAATTCAAGCATTATAGTACAGAGGTTACCCAACTTCTTTCTAAAGGAACTATCGATAAGAGTTCACGCATATTTAATTTGAATCCTGAACTTGATGATAATAACTTACTTTATTTAAAGGGACATTTACAGTTTTCAAGTAACGATATGCGAGCCAAACATCCTTGGCTTCTTCCATCTAATGATAAATTTGTTGAACTACTTATCTGTGATTCTCATACTAAAGTGTGCCATTTAAGTGTTGATGCAACTTTAACACATTTACGAGAACAATTCTGGATTGTTAAAGGTCGTCATTTTGTAAAAAAAGTGTTAAATAACTGTCTGATTTGTAGACGATTCAAAGTGAAACCTGGAATGCAGGTGGTTGCCCCTTTACCGCCTGATAGAATTCAAGAGCATCCACCATTTGATATATGCGGTGTGGATTTTGCCGGACCATTTTTGGTTCGTGATTTTACTTCAAAGTGTTATTTACTTATATTCAGCTGTGCTGTGACAAGAGGTATCCCCTTAGAAGTAGTTCTTAACATAAGTGCAGATTCTTTTTTGTTAGGATTCCGACGATTTGTTTCTCGTCGAGGATTATGTTCCACTATATATTCTGATAACGCCAAAGCTTTTAAAAAGGCAAATTGTGAATTGAAAAAATGGTGGAATCAGATAGATAATGATCAAGTTAAAAATTTGTTTGCTTCTAAAGGTATAGTTTGGAATTTTATAGTTGAAAAAAGTGCATGGTGGGGAGGTTTCTGGGAGAGACAGATACGAACGATTAAAACCTGCTTAAAGAAAATCGTTGGACGATCCTCTCTCTCTTTGAAGGAATTGGAAACTGTTTTTTCGGAAATTGAAGCTCTGGTTAATTCCAGGCCTATCACGTATCTGTACAACGAACCCTCAGAACCCTCTCCACTCACCCCATCTCATTTTCTTATTGGTAAGAGGTTGGTGTCTTTACCTGCAATAAAACATAAAAATGTAAATTTTAATGTTAATAGGAATTCTTTGGTAAAGAAATATAAATATCAACAAACACTTTTGAATCACTTCTGGAACAGGTGGAGAAAGGAATATTTACTTAATCTAAGATCAGCTTATGTTTCTCCACTCCTAAAGGACAAATAAAACGCTCAGTACAACTTGTGTATAATTTGGAAATTAATCCTTAATTGTGTTAGTTTAATTGAGTTGCAACATGTTAATGTTCTATCTCTGTATTAATGATAGTTTAACTGTGCTTATATTTTAAGGCTTGATATTTGAACAATTTTCTTTGGAAGTTAAAAGTGTAATTTGTTTTTGTATGTCAAGTGACTGAATAATTTTGAAGCTTTGTATTTAATGTAATATGCTATTTATATTTTTATTCTTGTAATTTTAAATGGTTCCTGCATGTAAATTGTTATAAATCATTGGCAAGTGAACTCAAGTGAGTTCAGGTGGGGAGTGTTACGTATTTCCCGCGCCATTCGGCTAGAGGGCGCTGTGTACGTTCCAATAGGCAGTGGCAGCCGGGATACGTGTACAGGCAGGATACTAAAGGTGTAGGACGTGGAAGGCAGAGATGCCTAATAATATATCTAATTGATTGAAATTTTCATATTTTTCTTGTAAATAAATGTTGTTATTGTTTACAAAACCTCTTATTATCTCTTGGATGCACCTTTAGTCTCGCAGAATCATTAGATGCAAAAATCATTTTTAATCTTTTAAAAGAACCTATTTAAGTAGAACAATTACGAATTCAATTATATTGAACATAATTAGACAGAATTAAATTAAATATTATTAGATAAATGTATTTAAAATTTAACAGTTGTACATAGTAATACATAATTTGAAAACTGGTAGATCTAAAAAATTTCATTAAATCCTTCGTAAGACCTGTGTGGCAGAGCTATTCCACGTTCGGTTGCATTTCGTTATAAAATTCCACTTATATTCATTTCATGAATCGAGGCTAAGACTTATCGAGTCAAAAACAGTTGAGTTTAAATATAATAATATGATGTTTTATTTCATATTGTTACAGATTTCGTATTTATTTAGCTATTTATTTAGAATTGCATTTCCCCCCCCCCGTGCAACGCAGACGACTTTTGAAGAGAAAGCTACGTCGAAAAATAAAAACAAAAGAGAGTGTGCATTTAATATGTAATAAATAAATATCTCGTAATTGCTGTTGCCCATCCAGAAAAATCAAGAAAATAGATTTACCAGAATGTTCTAGTGAATAATTAAAAAGCTTATAAAAGCCGAATTTAAATACCTCAGCTCAGTTCCTGTTGTTTTAAGCGAACTGTTTGTTTACTTAATACTGTTATTGATTGTAGCGAATTCGCTGTGAGATTGAATTACTTTCTCAGTTTTGAATTGAGTTCTGGTTAACATTTGAGATATTGTGATATTGTACGAATATCTCTGAGGAAATATTTCAGAATTTTGTTTCATTTCTTGTGAGAAGAATAAATTTTATTCAACTTTTTAACGACTCGTTCATTCAATCCATTACGAACCCGTACGCACGCAACAATATTAAGTTATTAAATTATTCCGACATCGAGAGACTGTAGTTCACTTGTACAGTTAAGTGGGAAAATGGTTTCAGATTTCTGAAATCACAATCTGTTTAGCTGATCTGAAATAAAAACATTTTCTCCAATTCAACCTTCAATTTGCAAATTTGCAAAGGAATGTACTTTAACATCGATAATCCTACGCAATAAAGGAAAAATCTCCAGATTTTTAGGGCACGTTTCTTGACCACAATCGTTTCTCTGTTGAGAAATAACGAAAATTTTGACTCCGATGAAATATGCTCTGAGGGTCACAAATCACGGAGCTTAGAGTTGGTTCAATTCTTTCGACATGAATTTAAGAAAACATCAAGTAAAAATGATGTTACGAAATTGACTAAATATAAATGAGAACTATGGGAAAGGGTGTGCGGAAAAAATGTCACCCGGAAAAAAGGGAAACGGAAAAAATGTCCCCGGAAAATAAGGAAAGGAAAAAATGTCACTAGGAAAATAAGGAACGGAAAAAAAGGAACTCTAAAATCTCGCCAAATATTATCGCCAATCGGAACTTTGGAAACATGCCAAATTCTAATTTATCCGACAGGGTTATCGCGAGTTCTCTTGAGGGAGGTTTTAAGGGTAAGCTGTTGAGCTGGCTGCAGCTGAGTAAGGTCATTTCCAGAGCAGGTTTTTTTCCAACTTGCCTGCAGGAAAATAGTATGTTCTCCCCCGCCTTTGCTTCCCCATTTCATTTAGGAAACCGACCCACGTCCCCCGGAAGGAAAGAGTTCACGGGGAGCAAATGTTTCTCCTCTGTTATATCAATGATTGCCGGCCTTCAAACTAAATTTCAGCCATCCCTAACTGGAAGCTAACAGTTTGTTTACATTAAAGTGTTGATAAATGACGAATTGTGAGTAAAGACGGCTCGCGAAAGCTGCTTGTTTGCAGGACTAAGTAGCTTAATAAATTCAGAAATTGTAAAAATTTAAGTAGAACTATTGGCGTAGTATATTGTGTTATTTTTTATTACGGTTTAACGAATCTAACGATAATATTATATTATGCATTCCGTTTTTCTTTTTTATTTAATCTATCCGTAAAATGAAATATAGTTTTCTAAACACTAAGATATATCATCAGTTAATTTATAAAA
>KK115537.1:513320-552502 GCA_000611955.2 Stegodyphus mimosarum
AAAATTTACTGTTATGAAACATTATATATATATAGTATATATATAAGCGAAATACCACTGACTCATCGCGAGATCTCCAAAACTATATACCCGATTGACTTGAAATTTTGTATATTACTCATTCCAGGATGTACGCGCACTAAGAATGGATTTTACGTAAATCCTGTCCAAAATGGATTTTTGTTATACCATCACAGGCACTACCAATCACAGATGGACAGTATACATTATAACTGACATTATTATTTATTAATGCTACATTATAAAAGCATTATCCTTATCTATCTCTCTCTCTCTATATATATATATAGTATACATATAAGCGAAATACCACTGACTCATCGCGAGATCTCCGAAACTATATACCCGATTGACTTGAAATTTTGCATATTACTCATTCCAGGATGTACGCGCACTAAGAATGGATTTTACGTAAATCCTGTCCAAAATGGATTTTTGTTATACCATCACAGGCACTACCAATCACAGATGGACAGTATACATTATAACTGACATTATTATTTATTAATGCTACATTATAACAGCATTATCCTTATCTATCTATCTATCTCTCTCTATATATAGTATATATATAAGCGAAATACCACTTAATCATCTCGAGATCTCCGAAACTATACACCCGATTGACTTGAAATTTTGCATAGTTACTCATTCCACGATGTACACGCGCACTATAAACGGATTTTACGTAAATCCTGTCCAAAATGGATTTTCGTTATACCATCACAGGCACTACCAATCACAGATGGTCAGTATACATTATAACTGACATTAATATTTATTAATGCTACATTATAACAGCATTATGCTTATCTCTCTCTCTCTCTATATATATATATATAGTATATATATAAGCGAAATACCACTGACTCATCGTGAGATCTCCGAAACTATACACTCGATTGACTTGAAATGTTGCATATTACTCATTCCAGGATGTACACGTGCACTAAGAATGGATTTTACGTAAATCCTGTCCAAAATAAATTTTTGTTATACCATTATAGGCACTACCAATCACAGATGGACAGTGTACATTATAACTGACATTATTATTTATTAATGCTACATTATAACAGCATTATGCTTATCTATCTATCTCTCTCTATAGTATATATATAAGGGAAATATCACTGACTCATCGTGAGATCTCCGAAACTACATACTCGATTGACTTGAAATTTTGCATAGTTACTCATTCTAGGATATACACGCGCACAAAGAAGGGATTTTACGTAAATCCTGTCAAAAATGGACTTTTGTTATACCATCACAGGCGGCACAAGTTAAAACTCTTTTTTTGTGTAGAAGTTTTGACTTTGATATACCGACTGTCACTGTATTTCCCGACTTAAAAAAATTATTAAAAAATTATCCCGAATTAAAAAAATTTACATTCATTATCAATTCGAAATTAGACATTTCGTCCATATAAGAAGTCTAGGTTCACATTCAAATAGGTAGTGTGCTCAGCAAAGCCGTCGGGTATTAGCTAGTATTAAATAAAATTATGCAAACGTACTTTCAGAGTAAATGCTAGAAAGACCTTAACAAAGCCATCTGATTAAAAGTTAATTAATGCTAACAATAAATTTCATAATGCATTAAATCCAAACAAATTTCGCTTCATTTAATTTTATGTTTCAATTAGCCCTGAAAATGAGTTAATCAAATTTTTATAAGCCTTGGCAGTGACTATTATGAAAACATTATTATGGATCATCAGAATTATTATGCAGCGTCCATTACTCATAAAATAATCAAAAATATTTTAACTTAATATTTATGTGCTTTCTTATGCATACTCGTGTATTCTTATACTTTAAAAGTATGTATTCTAGTGCTAATTTTTCTCTATGCAGAATTTCATGATTTCATTTGCATAGTTTTATAAACAACTAGAAAGTGCATAAAATAAATCATATAACAAATTACGTAAGTAATAAACTAAATAATGATTTAAAATATTATTTTTGGTACAATAAAATGAATTAATTTACATGATTTATTTCAATTTATCTATTTTCTAGTTCGCTTTTCTTGCAGACACAAGGGATGCATTCCAATTTAAGTGTCGAACTTTTATGAATGTTCGTAAGCAGCAACATAAACGAATCGTGTTTTTATTGACGGAGGGAAAACGTTTTTCGAGTTTAGAAAAATGATTTTTAATTTCTCCCATACATTTTCAAAAATTTTCTTCAGCCTTCGTGGGAACTTTTTAAAGAAAAATGACTCATATCTACCTATGATTTTACAGATAATGATCTGATTACAATGCTTTCTGAAATGCCATCTGGAGACAATTTAATTCGATTTTGTTTCATTAACGCACTTATTTGTGTTTCAGTATATATATTTTAAAAGTACATTTTCATTTTCCGTAATTTTAAATTTTCTTGATTAATTTTTAGCCCGAAAGGGATGTCAGTCACAAATGGGACATTAGTCTTGAAACGTTATTTTGCGTTGAATCACTGTAAACGGCTTATACTTTTCAAATTGATGCCAGCAAATGTTATCACCCTGTGTTATATTTAAAGAAATTAAATAATGAAGAATATGCATGAATGTACACATGTTTCTCGCCTTGTGATAAAACAATGGTACCTAAAGCCATCAAATTTTGAATAACGTAATCCTCTACCAGAATGTGAGCACCTGGAAGCTCGAATTTTGAATTTGTTTTATCATCTCTTTTATATTTTCTAAAACTTTAAAGAATTTTTAATTAACAAACTCAACGATTACAATGCAAGCAGTGGTACTGTACGGAAAAAAGCATTTTTATCTCCAGCGCTCGGGAATGTCTGTGGGAAATTTAAAAGATATGATGTTTTTAAATATTTTATGATTTTGCTGTTGAATGGAATTTTAAATGTCATAAGTGCCAAGGACGGTATATTTAATAAATAAAGTAAACACCAAAATGTTAATAATAAAAAGACAAAAAAAAGTTTTCTATAGGCATCTAAGTAAGAAAACTGAACATTGATATAATGAACTGACAAAAGACTGGACAAAAACAGAAAAAAAAAAAATGCTTGATCTGCAACACATACGCAGCCATTTTTTCGTTTGCTGAACGTTTCTGTACAGAAATCGATGAAATATCATGTTTGTTTCTTTCATATTATGATACATATTACCTCAGGTTGCAAGGGCACAGGGCCCATTTTTTTTTTCAATATCTTCCTGTCACAAACACTTTATAAATACTAATTCATTAAAAATATCCTCAGCTATAACTTTCAAGTAAAAGAAATCTCTTTCAAAAAACCTAAGAAGTAACGATTGAAGCTTTCGCAGGTGTGAAACTCTGGTCAGTAAGCAAAGAATTTCACCCAGTGACGTCACGTTGTTCTCCACATGGACTTTATAAGAGATAAGACTAACCCAGTGGGGGCAGTGCACTCTCCCACATGTCCGCAAGAAGGAGTAGGGACGATCTGGTTTACTTTAACATTGAAACCTAGGGCATTTCTATCACATAATTATTTTTAATTTTTGATATGTTGTATAAGTGATGACATTATGAAAGTCGCACTTTTTTTCAAATAAGATTCAATATATCTCATTAAAGCATTTTTTACTACATTTTGCGCAATTTTTCAAGCGTGATTCTTGTATAAACACCTTTACTTTGGTAAAACGGTAAAAACTCTAAACACAAAATTTATGAATTTACTTTTGTGTAAAAGACTGATAGTATATGATGCTTTGAAGCAAATAAGGCAAAATTAAACAAGATCTGATATTTGTTTTTAAATTTTATGAGCATTTTCAGGCAGTAGTTTTTAAATTTATTATAACATTACGAGACTATCATTTATTTGATTATATGATTATTAATTATTAACATTGCAAGATGATCATAAGATAATTATTTATTTTAATACCTCATAAAATTCGGAGCATAAACTTTTCTGAGTATAATGAAAAATAAATAAATAAATAAATAAAAAGATAAAATAAAATCTGGAAACACTTGGATTTTATATCACGCCCAAAGGGACGTTTTTTAATGTTTTGTGTGCTAACTTTAATTTTTGAATATCATGTTCTTCGCATGAAAACCACATAAAATTCAATTCAACAGCAATATCACAAAATATTTGAAAACAGCATATCTGCAGAATTTCCGCGCTGAAGATAAAAATGTTATTTTCCGTACAGTGTTGCCATTGCTCGCTTTGAACTCTTTGAGTTTGTAAATCAAAAATTCTTTAAAATTTTACAAAATATGAAATGGAAAAATTCGAAATTCGGTGGTCCAAGTGCCCGTGTTCGGATGGAGGATTACGTTATTCAAAATTTGATGGCTGTCGTTTTTTCACAGTGCGAGAAACATACATGTATTCATGCAGATTCTTCATTATTTAATTTCTTTAAATATAAAACAGGGCGATACTATTTGGTGGCAACAATTTGCAAAGTGAAACGGATATTTATAGTGAAACAGCGCAAAATACCGTTTCAAAACTAATATCCTTTCTGGACTATCTCCCCTTTGTGCTAATAAACTAAATTCACGGTAAATAAAAAAATCTTATGCGAAACTAGAAATAAATTTTAAAAAATAATCACTATAAAATACTAGCACAATTAATTATTACAGTTAAATACAATTTTAACATTAGAATAAATATATAAAAATTCACCTATAATTTACAAAAAGCTGCACAATTTAGAATTTTAAATAAAAACTATCAAAAATTCATTTTTAGTATTTTTTACTTATTTATACGAATAAAAAGCATAAAAATTTTAAGAGAAAATTGTTTGTTTGAAATTTTCTATTAGTTCAGATTTAAAATATTATTTTCTAAAAGAAGTAGTTACAAATTTCAGTGCAGCACAGGAAAAGCTAAAAAAATATACAGGCCTAAAAGTATGCAACAGCTTTATAATTATTTGGGACGTTAATTATGTTTGATAAATATGCTAAATTTTTAAAAATCAATCTCAGTTTCAAAAATAAAAATACGTAAAAATTCTAATTTGTGAAATGAGGTGCTTCAACCAGCCTTTTTTTTTTTTTTTTTTAACAATGATACTCTCTGCAATAGCCAACCATTGTTTAAGTTTCAGCAAGTCGTCCCTACTCCTCGTGATGTGGTCAAGGGGACAGGAGATTAAGTGACAAAGTCATGATGCAGGTGCCTGGGCATCGCTCTACCCTGTGTTTAATTTTCGTTGAGAAGTGTGCATATCTTTTTGTGAGAATAGTAAAAAAAAAAAAAAAAAATCCGGTAAATTCAGTAGTAGTGTAGAAAAAATTTTGAATTACCAAGGAATAAGCAATTATCGGGATAAGCAATTATTGGTGAGCAATTAATGCCATCGATCTTGAGTGTAGTAGATGAGTGGCAGCAGCAATGCGTGCATGATGAAAGGGGGCAGTGGGAATGCCGTCAGACGAGGGAGAAAACCCATTTGGTTGGTCTGTTTCTTACAAGGTCTATGGCTCCCCAACAGGGTTCGCGTCGGTATCGTTCCTTTCAAAGGGATGAACCAGCCCCTAGCCCTGGGCAAAGAATATGTATGCCCTGGTAACTTCTATTTTTTCTCCCTTTCCCCTCGTAAAGATGTTCTGTGAGCAACGAACTCCGTCTAGGTGCGAGGTCATACCACTAGACCGTCAATCCCGGAACGGCTGCTTTTGTTAGCTGGTCGAGTTCAATTTACGCAGGTAAGAGGAATATATAAGAAAGCTTCCGGAATGGCTTGCAACGGAAAGAATTTAGATCGCGGAATGGCTTTTAAGTGGGCACTACAGATATGCTCGCTAATCCTAAACCGTAGAAGGAGTTTTATTGCGTATTTTTATGCTTTGTGTTTTATTGAATATTTTGTTTAAGAACGGATTAATTTTTATCAATTCATGAAACAAAAATAAAATTTCGAAGGAAAATACCTGTTTGAAATGTAAAATTGTCTTAAAACATAACGTTGTGGCAAAATTACATAATTTTGTTTATTCCAACGAAATGTAACATTTACTGGAACTCTTAATTTCAGTAAAGTAACTGAGTATTACATGAAGTTCCAATAAGTAACTGTAAAGTTTTTATTTGCTTAAGATATTGTAGAAAATTGTAACTGATATTTATAATATTTACCGCTAATATGATAATAACAATATAAAATAATAAAAAAAATAAAATAAAAAGAGCAGACGATCAATAAAAATAAGAATAACAAATTATTCGTACTAACAAAACGCTAGCTGCACTCACAAAGCACGAGCCGAAAATGATGTAACGTCGTGTTTTCCTCTCCTCTGACCACATCCCTACTTTCACGTACCATACCTACAAATCTTGGACTCTTCCAGCAAATAAAAGCAGCCGTTCCGAGATTGAGCGCCTACTAGGTCATACCGAGCTCTGGACTGAAGTGTGAGCATAAGAACATAAGCAAGGTCCCTGCGTTTTCTTCGATTTATTTGGAACTTGCTGATAAGGCACATTTATCTAAAACTAAAGTCATAATAATGTCTTTGCTATCAATACATGATTGCTGTTTCTGGCTCATTGATGCCAGTTACGTAGAATACTTAGACTTAGCAGTCTGCGAATTTCAACGTGAAAAAATGCCAAGTTTAATTTCTTCGCTTAATCTGAGTCTTCCATCTACTCCTCTGACTGCGCCTTATATACCATTGGTTCGGGTTTTCAAAACAAAGCCAGGCAGAAGGTCTTTTTCTATGAATGATTGGACTGCCACAGTTTTTTTCGATTTCAGCAGAAATATATTACAAGTACTTAAAATGAACTGCAAGACGGAAATCGTAAAGTTCTATTTAAATCATCTGACAGCATTTTGTCATTATGTGGAGAGACATTTTTATTCTGCCATCTGTTTTACATACAGTATTGCCCAAGAGACGAAGTATGACTTTCTCCAAACAAGCAGGACACAGCTTATCAACTCACTTAAGTTGCACGCCACACGGAAGTTAGTGGATATCTTGTTCCAGAAAGCTCATATAGATTCTGGCATTATCACGTATATGTTGGACATAGCACAGTACTCGTGGATAAAACTAGTACAGCTTTCCTTTAAGAGTGATCCTGCCATAACGGATTCTATTTTATCTTATCTTCGAAAGAATAAATGTTGGATGACGACGGAGCAATTAATAAACCTGTCTTCTCCGCATGAGGTGGAACAAATGGTACTAAACAGACCAAAAAACTTTTTGATCTTCCTCAACTATGGATTCAAGAACATATATGACTCTATCTCGTGCTTTCATCATTTTCATTTCGCAGATGACATAAAGCCCTGTTTTCGGTAAGTCCTTATTTTAGATATCTCATCTTAGTTCGGATCACTAATGGCTGACCGTTGAACACTGGTAGTTGGATTCTTTCTTGATTGTATAAGCGTTTCTATTTATTAGCCTTCAGGGCTATTAATTTCGTTTTGACATTTTGCTTTGGTTCGCGATAAATGTCGGTTCACTTTTCAAATTGTTGCCACCAAATATTAGAGCCCTTTATTATATTTAAAGAAATTAAATAATGAAAAATCTGCATAAATGTATGTAAGTTTCTCGCATTGTGATAAAACAACGATGCCTAGAGCCATCCAATTTTGAATAACGTACGTTTCCACCCGAATATGGGCATCTGGAAGCCCAAATTTGGAATTTGTTTTATTATGTATTTCATATTTTGTAAAACTCTGAAGAATTTTTGATTAACAAACTCAAGGATTTCAAAGCGAGCAATGGCAACGTTCTATAGAAAAAAACATTTTTATCTCCAGCACGTGAGACTGTGTATTCGAAATTCTAAAGATATGCTCATTTTAAAATTATTTTGCGATATTGTTTTTTAACTGAATTTTATGGTTTAAGTGCGAAAACATGATATTTAATAAATAAAGGTAACACACAAAATGTAAAAAAATGCCCCTTTGGACGTAATTTAAAATCTGAAACCTTTCAGATTTTCTTTTTTTTGTGTGTGTGTGTGTGTGTATGTTATTTCGTGCTTAACGTAAGTACGAGAAAATTTCTCTTACCCACATGAGAAGAATCTTTCTTACATACGAATCTGCTACATAATAGATTAAAGACATCGCCAATGCCAAGAGCACGGTTGCCATGCGCAGAATGTATCGCTTATTTTGGCTCAACGTACACATTTTTTTGGTTTCATTGTTTCCGATCTCGATTTTTTTCCAAATTTGAATCAGCGTTTATTTACAGTAGCAACGAAAGGAGAAATTTATCAGTGAGAACACATCTAAGATAGTACATCACTGTTTTATACCATGTTTACAAAACCTTTAAAGAAATGTTGTTTCTAACAAGATATTCATGTTTTCAGTTTTACGGATATTAAAAAAAAAAAAAAAAAATAATGCTTCAGATTTTAAATTATGTCCAAGGGGGCTTTTTTTTTAACGTTTTGTGTGTTACCTTTATTTATTAAATATCATGTTCTTCGCACTTTAACCTTAAAATTCAGTTCAACAGCAATATCGCAAAATAATTTTAAAAAAAGCATATCTTTAGAATTTGCGATACACAGTTTCGCGCGCTGGAGATAAAAAGGTTTCCCTTCCCCGTAAAGTGTTGCCATTGCTCGCTCTCAAATCGTTGAGTTTGTTAATCAAAAATTCGTTAAAGTTTTACAAAATATGAAATAGATAATGAAACAAACTCCAAATTCGTGTGGAAACGTACGTTATTCAAAATTGGATGTCTCTAGGTACCGTTGTTGTATCATAATGCGAGAAACATACATACATTTATGCAAATTCTTCAATATTTAATTCCTTTAATGTTTGGTGGCAACAATTTGAAAAGTGAATCGGACATTTATAGTGAATCAACGCAAAAAGCCAAAACGGAAACAGTAGTCCTTCAGGGACAAAGCCACTTTGGACTAAAAATTTAAGGAATGAAATACTACAATTGCAAATTTTGAATTTCTGTTAAGAAAAATCTTAATTTATTTGTTTTTAAATAGTACACATAAGAAGCACATTCTTACTTTTTAAACAGTTGGTATTAACCTTGTTTTCTAAGCACTTGATGTAAATTAAATGTATATTTTATTTCTAAATCAATATAGAGTTAAAGGTGTTTAAATGAGAAAAACTTAAGTTCTTGGTATGCGAAATGTAGTATTTTTTAAAATGATTTAACAAAGAAGAAACTAATTTTTCTGTTATTCTTGCACTTTGCATGAACCTAATGTAATCTAGCAAAGATTTTAATGGGCCGTTTGTTTCTGCTATATGAAAGTAAATTTAAAAAAAAAAATAAAATAATAAATGGCTCTTGCAGTACAAAGTTACCTCAATCATACATACTATACTAATTCAATTAATTTAAAAGAATAATTTTCGGAAATATTTTGCTTTTATATGTCTTATAGATAGAATTGTAGACAGTAACAGAATGTAGATTTCATAATATTTAGTATATAAATCTAGAATTTGATTTTAGCAAACATTAACACATAGATGTCATTTTTTCTTGAAATGTATTGTTTTTCTCTGAAACGAAAAAAAAGGTGTTAGAAACTAAGGCCTTAAATCCGGCTAAGGCCAAATTAAAAATGCTAAATTTCTTGTGTGCTTTACTTTCATTTCACTTTTGTATGATTCTACATTTCATTATTCATTTAGATTATATTTTCAATCCTAATTCGTAAAATTCTTTTAAAAATTTAAAAAACACAGCTTTGAAATCTATGCTGAGAACTATAAAATCATCATGTAATTATTTTAAAGTAAATTTTTACCGATAGCCTTAAAGCAATGAAAATACATTACAAATTACGCATGAGAATTTAAAATGTGCTTTAAACAATCTGCGGTCAAAAATCTACTGATAACTTCCATAGCAATTTTTAAGCATACTTACATTAAGTCTATAGTTTAAATGCATTTTTAAGCCATTATACAGTAATAAATCAGACCAATAATATGCAATGTAAGATTGATCAAAAAATAATGCATAAAAATCAATATAAATTCTGAAATTTTACAGATTAATATTATTTTGACGTAATGCACTTTCTTCTTACTTAGCT
Organism: Stegodyphus mimosarum; assembly: GCA_000611955.2. Taxonomy (NCBI): domain Eukaryota; kingdom Metazoa; phylum Arthropoda; class Arachnida; order Araneae; family Eresidae; genus Stegodyphus; species Stegodyphus mimosarum. The sequence continues at coordinate 523,400 of KK115537.1, forward strand.
TGATACCATGCACTTACGTTTTACTATTTCTGTGATTGATAAAAATTGAAGTTCAATTTCAAAATGTGTTTCAATTCACAGATTGGAAAAGACATCTCATAGAAAGTATACAAAATGAAAATATTTAAATTAGTAATATAACAGTGCTACATATGAATAATAATTATACTTATAATAATATAAATATGGGCAGAGATCAGTGTCTTCCTTTTCAGAAGAAATCTAGTCTTTTTTGGCGATTTTTGGGCGCGATTAATGAGACATTACGAGAATCCTGTTACATATGGTAACCCTGAACATTTAGCTGAAACACATGTCGCCATTTCTGTCCACGTAATTTTTAACGAATTTCATAAGTATCAGAACTTTGATAGCGGGAGGGATGAATTGCAAGTTTATCTTAAAGTTACTTTTCTGTTAGGAAAGCTCAGCTAAAAGGAAAATTTTAAAATATAATTTATAAAAAAGCCAAAATTCGATAGTTAAGACTGATGTTTTTAATATTACATAACATGATTCTTGACATTTTTTCAAATGTCAAACTTGCATATTATAAACTCCGGCCCCCCCAAAACCCGCAGATTTTTACTAGCATCAGGTAACCCTTGGTGTTTTCTTTGCTGAGGAACCACATGCAAATTTAGACTTCTTACATGTTCCATAAAATGGGCCATGATCAAAATTATGGTCTGAAAATACTTTTTTGCTTCATTTCTTATATTGGAAGTATAGAGATCTGTAATTATGTGAATTCATAAAACAAAATCTGCTTTTATAGCATTTTTATAATTTGTTTGACTATAAAAAATATAATGTTGCCCAGATTATAGAATAAATTGCACCTTGTAAATCTCACAATCTAATAGCTGTATATGAATAATCTTCATTGAGTATCATTACTTTTATTAATAATATGTTGACATAACTGTCGACTTTTTATTTTAAATTGTATGCAAATTTTCTACATTACTTAGACATTGTATATAATAGATATCTGATTTGTTGTAATAAAAAGTCTATAATAAGAGTGCAATTTTTTTATGAAAATTTTACTACATGACAAGTACTTAAATCCTGATTTCAACATATTTAAATGTAATTATCATAAAGTTTAGCTATATTCTTTACAATCATATAGTATAACTATAGGTAGACATTAAGCAAATTATTGCTACATCTAAAGTAACAACTGAATCATGAGAAGGGTGTAAAAGATCCTTTTTTAAAACTAAATAAGAACAGAAGGCACACTTTGTGCTTACCACTCATCTAACCACTTGTGGCAAAATAACTTGAATCAGCATTTCATTTAAATTCAAATGTAAAATTTAAATTCAAATAAACTAGTAGCGGAAAACTACACAATTCAGTTTAATGTGAAGTTGGCTCAAAACTTAACCGGCGTAGAATTCAACTATTGGCAATTATAATCCAAGACTGAAAACTACAAATCGTATCTTATTTAGTAACATGGTCTCAAGAGGCAAAACACGCTTTGTTTTACAAACTAAAAACCTCATTTGCATTCTGGTGGGAAAATGGACGGAGGAAGTGACAGTAAAGACCCCAAACATAAAATTTATTTTACTTAAATGCTGTCCAAAACTGAACCCGATTTTGAAAATATATTGACCATATTTTTCAACCTAGAGATACCATATTTCTTGACTTCAGAAATAAGATTTATTTTCTAAGAAATCAATTAATTTCATGTGTTAAGAACCGTCACTCAGTTGCTGTTGGGAAAACTGCTTCAGAATGAAAAAAGTGAGGCACCTACAAATATTATTAATGCAACTTTAAACCATTGCTATGTAAAATTTTCATAAAGAAATTATGTGGATAGCTACAGCAGTGTAAAACATAGAAGAAAAAAAAGTAACATTACTTTTTTAAATATTTCCTTTAACTCAATTAAAAACATTCTTTTTTTCTTTATAATTTTTGTTGCCCAAATATAGGGATAATTATTTAAGAAAAGAGAACAGTATTTATGAATAGAAAATAAAGATATATGCAGGCTAGCAAAGGAAGGATGCCTTTGTAAAGGACTTTTAAGAGAAACTAGCTCAGATTCACGTTGCACCTAAGGCAAATCACAAAAACTCTCGTACTGCCAAGCCTGAACTACCAATGTTCAGTAGCTTATCACTTCACCACTAGTGGATTCCAACGGCTGTTGAGTCTTTCCATAGAAATAATCAGTTACGACAAAAGTTACAGTGTATTGTTACCATTGGTACAAAATTTACTCGGTATGATAATTTAATTTCAGATTTTAAATTATAATCATAAATTACTAGCAATATATAGAGTGATGAAAAAATACGCGCTTCTTAATATTATTCCATAAATTAATTCATAAAAAGTATTTCTTACACTGGTACAAAGTTTATTCATTATGATAATTTAATTCAATTTGCTTGAGCTTGAAACATTTTTTTAAATTTATTTTTAATAACAATCTAAGAAACTAAAGTAACCTATACTAGCTTCAAGTGAATTTATTAACCTTTTTGTAAATTTCATTAACATACGAATAATTTATGACAGTATTTCAAGAATTTATCTTAGCAGTATTATCTGTTAAAAATTAGAAAAATACTGTTTTTTGCAGTATTCTAATCAAGAGCTTATTTTTTAGGAATGTTTTTTGGAATTCCAACAATTTTTTTTTCTCACAAATTTTCGCTGTTGGAAATCGAGATAATTCAGTTCTTTGCATATACAATTTTACGGATATTGTTCGGAGAACAGCCTTGATGCCAAAAAGGGGAGAAGCAGCTTAGTGTGGTATGGCACGCAATGTTTGTAATTCGATGACGCACTTCCGCGTCAACCTAACCTGAGAACACACACAAGGCTAGAGCGACCTTTTCACTGCTTTTCATCCTGTTCTTCAAGATATCCATACGCACCCAACTGCCCGCGGATATTCAACTCTTCCAAGCCGCTACCACATTTGGCGACTTCTTGCCAAAATCCAACCCATTTAAACAACAATCTTTTTATGCGATGAAGCTCCAGCTAAAACTAATAGTTAATTGTAGCGTAAAACGTAACGCTACGTTTGTGTTACGTAAACGGTGTGTTATTCATTTTCTCAATTTATATGAACTTTTTAACTACTATCTAAATGTGACGTATGCGAATTTGAATACCTTGAACTTGAAACGGAATACCTAACAATGCATTCCTTGCAGCTTGTTTTTTTTTTAGTTAAAACATACCAACTTAGGAAATTTAACAGTTTCTCTTAATTTGTAAGAGTTTACTCAGTTTGTTATTCTTTTAAAATTTATTTTCTAAAGAAGTTTATTTGATTTTAATTTGGGATGTTTAAAAAACTGTCTATATTTCATAGCAAATATCATAAAAATTTTATCGGTATTAATTGTCTCGTAAGACACATGCTCATGCAATCGTACTCAATCACTCTCCCGTAGTACATTTTCTCCTATCTTGTTTATTATTGTTTAAAATAAAAAAATTGGAAATTGAGATCTTCAGATTACAGTCTAATTTGACATTAAATTCCATTATCTATTAGAAAATAATTATAGCAAATCATTTATTGACGACATCTCTAAGAGGTCATTTTCTAAAGTTTAGGTTAGGTTAGGTTATTCAATTATGGCAAAGCACACGAGGGCTATCTGCCTAAGGGGAGGGATGCCTTCGTGGAGGACTTTCTAAGGAAAACTGGCTCGTATACACGTTACACATGGGGAAAACCACGAAAACGCCCATGCAGCCAGCCCGTTCGCGGGATTCGAACCTCGGACCGAACTACCAGTGTTCAGCGTCTTTACCGCTCGGCCGCTGGTGGGCCCATTTTCTAAAGGAGACCTGTATTTCGGAAACATAACCAAACACTAGTGAACATCGCCTTTTTAAGACCACCACGTGTAAAATCCTCTAAAAATATAAATGGTTGCTTTTAAAAAGGACTTATTACTTTTAATAAAGTATGTAACATTAATCTTAACCCATTAACTGCCAGATTTTTTTTTAAATATTTTTTTAATATATAGTTACGTATTTACATGTAAACCAATGTAGTACATTAAATTTTACAATACAGAAAAAAAATATGTTTTTTATGGATTTAAAAATCAATCCCCATTTGGGGATCACGGTACATTGCATGTAAATAACTGTAAATTTTTTTAAGAGTGCCATGGAATAACACATTCTACGTGTAATCCTACATCACACTTCACGCACTGTTTCCGAACACTTTTTTTACAAACCGCACATTTCCTTTGTTTTCCGTCCAATGTTCTTTCTAAATAATGTCCTTGAGGATTTTTTCTTACGTCTTCTGGTACGCGCTTCTGTGAACTCACACTGTACGATGGTCGTCCACAATTTTTCGGGTCAGACACGGAATGTAAATTCAAATAGAACCGTGCAACTTCTCGTCTGAAATTTAATAGCGGCATTTTTCCATTAGCAATACAATATATTGTATGAGCATTAACTAGAGCCACATCCACTGCATTAGTGAAAATAGGAAAGTACCATTTTTTGCCTCTAATTTTTATCCTATACTTTTGTACATTCCAGTCAAGCTTGTCAACACCTCCCATGTTCTTATTGTAATTTATAATGGCATTGGGTTGTGGAATTAATATTTTTTTTTCTCAGCCCTAGACCATCTCGGCACACGTCCCAAAGGTAAAACTTCCAAATGATTTGATAACATTTTAACAATGCTGTTATCTTTCCAAACAAGACCAAATATTCCATTTATTTCATCATATCTATAATCAAAAGCCCCTCTAAATTCTTTCTTCATTTCCTTATCTGTTTTTATAGGGCACTTATTCATCCTATTACATCTCACCGTTCCTGTCGCAGGTATATTTCTCTCTTTTAGATTTTTCAGCAAATCAAAACTTGTGAAAAAATTATCGAAATAAAAGCAGTGTTCCTCTGGTTTGTCTATGGTTGCTATCTTATTCAATATTACTGACACACCTAATCCATAAGTATCTCCTTCTAAATTATCTTCTTCTGAAATTCTACTTGGCTTACCTTCATAGATGTCAGCATTATAGCAATATCCGGTCACACCACAACACATTGCCCATTGCTTGAACCCAAAGCGAATGGGCTTTCCTCTAATAAACTGCTTTAGAAAATGATGACCATAATAACGTACCATTTGTTCATCAATACATATGTTATACGAAAATACGCCGAACTGCATAAATGCTTTATTCAGCTCATCCAAGATTGGTCGTATTTTAAATAATCTGTCTTTGTTTCCATTTATTAGTGGTATATTTGTATTGTCACTGAAATGTAGATTTCTTTTTATTTCAATATAACGATTTTTCGACATACATTTCCTTACAATTCCAATATCTATATCTTCTTCTTCTGACCAATACATCTGCTCTTGAGGCAAAGAGTGATATCCAGTTAACAGTAAAAATCCCAAAAATTTTTTGAAGCAGTCTGAAGAGAGCGTAAATTGGTGACGATTATTTTGAGTTGCATAAGATACACTTTGCTGTACGATGTGATTTACTAGATCATCTGTGAAGAACATTTCAAAAATTTCTACTGGTCTTTTATCTTTTACTCTTTCTATCATGGTCATTCTACGTTGCTCGCACTCTTCTTCTCCCTGACTAGAAATGTTGAATGATGCTCTTTCTCTTTTCCACCTTGATATGGGTTTTTCTTTTTTAGGTTTCTTTTTTCTTTGAACAGTAACTTCTTCATTACACCTACCGCCATGAATTTCTAATGAACCTGGAACATCGTTTGGAATTGTATCTTCCAGATTGTTGTCATCTATATCTTCTAAATCAGACACATCATCCGCTCTATCTGGTGGTAATTCAACTATGTCAATAGTACCTCCTGGGTCATCATCATCTGTCAAATCAAGATCATTGTCCCAATATTCTTCAAGCTCTCTTAGCATTGAAAATTTTCTTCTACTCATGATTATCCAAATGAAATAAAAAAATATTTAAAAAACACAAATTATAATAATACTGACATTTATCAAAATCCAACCATGTTGATCTTGCGGATAAAACTCTCTAAATGACACAACTTCTCAGCACAATGTTCATGTCCATCTGCTCTAAAATTTTAAATATCTTGCCCAATAGAGGAAAAGGACTGGCGAAGTCCCACCCCAATTAGAAGCAGGTGCGTTTCAGAATCACCTGCTATTTCCACCCCCACATCTTGTTTCTATTATTATTATTAGTGGGCAAATTCAACATTTTCCTTAGAAACATTCTTTCTGGAACTCTCCCCCTTTCCTTCCCCCTATCAAGTCTATATTTGTCAGTGGAAGCATTCCACACTTTTGTGGGTAACAGCCTTTTTGGAAATTCCGGAAACATATTGCGCCAGATAACTGAACAAATGAAAATTTCAATTGTAGCATAAATAAATCATTTTACATTGCAATAACCGTGAGCCCCAAATGGGGATCATTGTATTTTACAGGTGCTGACGGCATGAAGTAAACAATGTGCTCAATTTTTATTTTATATTACTCAGAACTCATGTGCAAACAACCTCTGTCAGAAAAAATAATTCATTTTAATATAAATTAACAGATATTCACTTAGAAAATAGACATATGTGAAAAAGCGTTGTTTACAGGAAATTTTTCGAAAAAATGTCATATATGTATTTTATTTTGCAAATAAAACTAATAAATTAGCTATCTACATTAAGAGTAGACTATTATGTAGACACATGACTTTAAAAATAAATGAAAACCTAAAATTTAGGGATGAACAAGATAAAAATTTTCGTGATCCCCAAATGGGGCCCATGGCAGGGAATGGGTTAATTATACTTTTTTTTTTTGGTGTGTGTGTGTGTGTGTTTGAAGTGCGTGAAATTAAAAAAATGGATACTATATAACAAAATGTTTTCATATTCAGATACACACCTTTTGAACACGTCTGAAATTCCTTATTCTGCTCAGCACAATTTGTCTGCATAAAATACTAAATAGTATTAGAAATCAAAATCTAAGTCAAAGTAGAAATAGTCATGTGCTCTAAACCATTTTAACGCAAGTAAACAGGCGTTCGCCTTATTGTAAAGTTTATCCTGTTTTCATTCGAACAGCAGATGAAACGGGAAAGGGAAAATTGGTGGGGGAAGGCAACGGATGAAACGACACTTTTTTGAGCTGGGAATGAAACGAGAAAGAACGAAACGGTACTAAGCCAATAAGACGAAGTCTAGTATTTTATTTTATTATTTAACTATTCATTATAACTTTAAGAATTAATTAAATTTTTATTTGTGTTTACAGTTTTATTGAATTTTAATTATAAGTATTTTATATTTCATTTGCTAATTATTATATTACTTTATACATTATTTTAATCGCTAATTTTTTATTATTTTAATTATTAAGCTTTTTAATAACTAATTTTTTATTATTTTAATTACTAATTATGTTATTATTGCAATATTTATTTTTTATTTTATTTTTTCCTACTTTCCCGATGCCTTTCGTAGCGCTTCTGATTTTAGAAATTAAGCCCTGACAGCAATAGAAAATTAAATATTTAATCATGTCAGTGTACCACAAAATAATAGCCAAAACAAAAGGAATTATTTCTACCCAAAAATGCCAAAGAATATGTACTGTTAAGAAGGAAAACTTCGCAGAAGCAGAAGTGGCTCCCTTCCAACGAAAAGGGAAACAACTGCGCATGCCTGAAATATCTGTCGCCAAAAAGCGCCAAAGCTCGAAGCTGAATGTCGAAGTTGGTTTGGACAGGTTCGACCGTTAAGTTTAGCAAGAGTTTAAACAAAGAATAGGTTCTTTGGTTTCAAGTAGCGATATGGACAATGGAAGTTCAACAGCCAGTGAAAGTGAAACTTCACCTAATATTTCATCATTTCCGAGTTTCATCGCGACAAGTCAAAGAACGATTCATCTTAACCCGTGTTCCTCAATTTCCTATACACGTCGCGGAGGGGGAAAATGTCGGCTAGGTAGCAAAGAACCAGTATATCACAGAGGGGAAATTCTCGCCAACAGATTCCGTCGCCAATTCCCTTGGCGAATGTTCTCTTTTCTTTGTAGCGGCGTTGCAGACAAAGTGGTTTACATTACGTCTATGGAGCCTTTTCTTTTTTACATAGAGGTTCTTTGAAAATGCAACGCAAAAGTCCCTATCCCAGCACTGCTTTTCTGATGGGTTGAATTTTTTTCAGTTCCCGCGGAGTTCAGCCGTTCACGTGCACATTAGCTATTTTATATAACAGCCAATCTAAAAATGCGTTGCCTACTATGTACGTTCTATATAAAACATATTATAACATTATACAAGGGTTTCCAAATTTACGATCAGTGAAATACAGTAACACTCTGTATAAAAATCTCACGTGACTAATTAATTCAAATTAAATCACACATGATTTCCTCATACGTCCTATTAAATTCATTAAAACTTTTTTCTTCGAATTTCTTTAAAGATATATTTCTCATTCAATAAATTCAGTTCTCACTTCGCGGCCGAGCAAAAATACATAAAAACTCAAAACAGCATCAAACAAAACAAGAGCACAATGTAAATAAGTGCGGCTTCGTTAGGCTTAGTAGGTAATATTAATCGGTATATTTCTATATAGGATTTTTGTATCTATTTTGTGAGATTATTTTTTAGGCTGTAAATGGATATATCTATTGCTTGTTGAATAATCTGGTGTTCCATGGCGATGTTTTGTTTGTATACCTCAGAGAATTCTTATTTAATGTTATATGATTATTTGGTTAGTGATTTTTTTTTATTATTTATTGTTGCTTATTGAATAATCTGGTGTTCCATGGAGATGTTTTGTTTGTATACCTCAGAGAATTCTTATTTAATGTTATATGATTATTTGGTTAGTGATTTTTTTTTATTATTTATTGTTGCTTATTGAATAATCTGGTGTTCCATGGCGATGTTTTGTTTGTATACCTCAGAGAATTCTTATTTAATGTTATATGATTATTTGGTTAGTGATTTTTTTTTATTATTTATTGTTGCTTATTGAATAATCTGGTGTTCCATGGAGATGTTTTGTTTGTATACCTCAGAGAATTCTTATTTAATGTTATATGATTATTTGGTTAGTGATTTTTTTTTATTATTTATTGTTGCTTATTGAATAATCTGGTGTTCCATGGCGATGTTTTGTTTGTATACCTCAGAGAATTCTTATTTAATGTTATATGATTATTTGGTTAGTGATTTTTTTTTATTATTTATTGTTGCTTATTGAATAATCTGGTGTTCCATGGAGATGTTTTGTTTGTATACCTCAGAGAATTCTTATTTAATGTTATATGATTATTTGGTTAGTGATTTTTTTTTATTATTTATTGTTGCTTATTGAATAATCTGGTGTTCCATGGCGATGTTTTGTTTGTATACCTCAGAGAATTCTTATTTAATGTTATATGATTATTTGGTTAGTGATTTTTTTTTATTATTTATTGTTGCTTATTGAATAATCTGGTGTTCCATGGAGATGTTTTGTTTGTATACCTCAGAGAATTCTTATTTAATGTTATATGATTATTTGGTTAGTGATTTTTTTTTATTATTTATTGTTGCTTATTGAATAATCTGGTGTTCCATGGCGATGTTTTGTTTGTATACCTCAGAGAATTCTTATTTAATGTTATATGATTATTTGGTTAGTGATTTTTTTTTATTATTTATTGTTGCTTATTGAATAATCTGGTGTTCCATGGAGATGTTTTGTTTGTATACCTCAGAGAATTCTTATTTAATGTTATATGATTATTTGGTTAGTGATTTTTTTTTATTATTTATTGTTGCTTATTGAATAATCTGGTGTTCCATGGCGATGTTTTGTTTGTATACCTCAGAGAATTCTTATTTAATGTTATATGATTATTTGGTTAGTGATTTTTTTTTATTATTTATTGTTGCTTATTGAATAATCTGGTGTTCCATGGAGATGTTTTGTTTGTATACCTCAGAGAATTCTTATTTAATGTTATATGATTATTTGGTTAGTGATTTTTTTTTATTATTTATTGTTGCTTATTGAATAATCTGGTGTTCCATAACAATATTTTGTTTGTATACCTCAGAGAATTCTTATTTAATGTTATATGATTATTTGGTTAGCGATTTTTTTTATTTATTTATTTTTTCTTGTATTAGTATGATACCTCTATATTTGTAAACAATTTGTTGGCTGCCTTCAAAATCATGTTGAATTTTGATTTTGTCATATTTTGAGCACTATGTTTCTTTAATTTAGGTCTTAGAGACATGATTAATATTGATGTAAATTTTATTCTCTTTTACAGTAGCATTGATCAGTACTGTTTATTGGTAATTAGTATCTGACTGTTGTTATTACTTTGAATCTTGATTATAGTTACAAATTACAATGGTTCTTTAATCCTGATACTGTGAAGGTTAATGTTCTATAGTGGATATTATAGTATTGTCGGATTTTACTTTATCTTGTCTCGAAACATTTTGACATTGTCAGACACTGTCATTTTAATTTTCGACTTCAATAGATGCTCTTGTGATTTAATTTTAATTTTATGGGTTTTTCTGTATACTGTATTGGGAAATTTAGTTGAATTATTATACTTGTATTTATAAATGCTAATGTACAGTATATATACTTAAACAAGTTTTAAATTATTGATAATTCTACGCTGTTGCATGCAGATTAACTAAAGTCATAAAAACCTTAACCGGATTATAAGAATAATATAATTCAATCTGTAAAGTTAGAGAGTATAGATCCAATCACAAAAATCTCACTACCTCGCTTAAAAACGTGTATGGGATTCATCATAGTTACATCGCCGTGGTATGATGAATTAATTGGATCTTGGCCCTCCAAGCTTCTTGAAAGAGCCAATATGGCCCGCAGGCCGAAAAGTTTGGAGACCCCTGCTCTAAAGCATGCACCAGACATTGTTTTTATGGTTATCTGAAAGATGTTGTTAAGTAACCCTTACGCGACAAGTACGCTGTTGAAGTTGATTTGAATAAAACTCCTAGTCATCAGCGCAGGTGTAAGAAGGAACACCTTTTCTGTTTGTAGGAAAAAATGTCACCCGGAAAATAGGGAACCGAAAGATAGGCACCGGAAAATTAGGAAACGGAAAATAAGTCACCATTCTTTTGCAATGGGAGAAATAAAGGATGTTTAGAAATATCGCCAAGATGGGAGATAAAAGTTTTATCATAACAACCATACCTGCGGAATAGGGAAATCTTCTGAGGATGATTGAAAGAAGATAAACGAGCTGCTGGCCTGTCCGATGGTAAAAATAGAGGATTGACCAGCGGGCCATTGTCATTAGTGATTGTTCCCCTCGTACCCCATGTAGTTATAGCCTTAAGCTGTGGTTCAGAGGTGAAACATTGTCGCATAACTGAGCGTTAAAAGCAGTATTATAACAAACCGTTGTAGACGAAATTTAGTCACAGTTTGCGATAAGAATATTAAAAGCTGCTATCGAAATGACCTTGCTGGGCTGCAGCTAGCTCAAGGTCTTACCCTTAAAACCGTCCTCAAGAGAGCCCGCTATTACTCTGCCGGTTAAATCAGAATTTGGCAGGTTTCCCCAACTCCGATTGGAGACATTATTTGGAGAGATTTTTAGAGTTCCTTTTTTTTTTTCGTTCCTTATTTTCCGGGGGCTTTCTTTCCGTTTCCCTTTTTTCCCGGTGACATATTTTCCGCACACCGTGTTTTATGATCATCCCAAGCTGTCTCATCAATTGGTCTTGCGGGCAGTTTATATAACCATTATTATACATTGTCATGGGCTATAAGTACATTATTTCATTTAATGGTACTTTATTACTATCAAATGTAACAGTACAACCTTTGTTTATATACGATTGAACAGAAAATAAGTTACTATCTAAATCTGGTACATACAATAATTTACATACAATACATACAAATTTTCTAATTTATTTGTCTTATCTGACCATTTAAATTTTGAATTTTAAAATAGCCTTCACGAACACCATACGAATTCAATTTAGCACCGTTTGCTGCAGTTACTTTTTGTTTATTCGACTCATTTAATACGAGGGAAAAAAAAAAAAACTATTATTACTCCTCATATGAATTGAGGTTCCTGAGTCGAAAACCCGTTCTTATGTTTTTGACTTATGTTCATGTTCCACCTTTAGAACTTGATTAAACTGGCGAATTTTTAGTTTCGATACTTTTCTTAAGATATTTATTTTTAGCCCAAAGGCTGCAATTTGCCCAGAAGGGCTGTTAATTTCATTTTGGCATTTTCCGTTGATTCACTAGAAACGGCGTTTCACTTTTCAACTTGTTGCCACTAAATATTATCCCTCTGCATTATATTTAAAGAATTTGAATAATGAAGAAATTGCATGAATGTATATATGGCATTGTAAAAAAACAGCGGTATCTAGAGGCATCAAATTTTGAGTAACGTAAGTTCTCCACTCGAATATTGGCATCTGGGAGCCCAAATCTGGAATTTGTTTTATTATGTATTTCATATTTTGTAAAACTTGAACGAATTTTTGATTAGCTCAACGATTTCAAAGCATTCCATCAACATTAACATCGGGCGCATCTTCAAGCATGAATATTTTATGTGCGAGATTTCTTTACATTTCTTAGTGATATTATGTTGGTAGCGTAGCAATGCAAATACGTTACAATGCCTAACGGTATTTTGCGTCGAATGACTTTGAACGTCTGTATCAGTTTTCAAATCCCGTTTTGAATCCCCCGTGAAAAAACGCCACTTTGGGCGTAATTTAAAGTCTGAAAGCTTTCGGATTTTTATTTATTTATTTTTAATATTTTCTACTTTTGGAGTGTTTGCTATTTGACATGCATTACTCCTATAATTTTTAAAATATTTTCTCACTTCGCTGTTACCTCCGCTGCCTTTTCGGAAAAGACTTTGCCTTGCGTTCTAAATGAAAACAGTCTTGTATGATTATTTCTTTTACATTAAGTACAATATCGTGTAACACTGTATTTTGATTTCTTTTACCTTTTAAAGTAACTGAATCGCATTTTTGAATTTTCTTTTAGTTTCCACACATCTACAGTACTCATCTAGTAATTTATTATTAACATATTTTAGAGACAGTTCAGTTTCTGATTTACCCTCTAGTGCAGTTATTAACGAGTTGTAAGAATTTGGTAAAGAGTATACTATAACTGCTATTAGGTTATTTTCTTTCATTTCTTCGCCTGTACTACGTAGATTTTCAGTCATTTCGAATGCTTCCTTGATATGTTCTTGCATTTTAGAACTTTCATTATATTTAATAGAATATAATTTTCTGAGAAGAAACAATTTATCAGGTTGTAACGAAAGTTTTCCGCCAAAAAACGCTCTTAATAAAGTTAGGGGAAAAAAAAACATGAAAGCAGAATCTTTAGTGCGGATAGTAATAACCACCTAAATCTATGATTTTCTGCCAACGTTTTGGTAGGTTTTCAAAGCCTTTGGCTCAGAAATTTAGTGGCCGCGAGTCCAAAAACTGATCAACTTCATTTCGGACGTCCTGTACAGAATGGGAGATAGCACCAGCAAGATGTAGTTGCAGGTGGGAAAAGAAGTCCGAAGAAGCGATGTCGGGGTTATATGATGTGGCAAAAGATAGTCCGTACACAGTACAGCTGGTGAATGCAGATGTATGTGGTCTTGCATTATTTGGATGGAACATTACCTTGTGCCGGAACTTTGTTGGACGCTTTTCTCTGAAAGTAGCGTCTTGCTGTATACCTTACTGTCGAGGGTTTTAAATTTTTCTAGATACTCTTTGCGGATAATACCACTGCAGTCCTTCCACATACAAGCATGATCTTTTTGTTAGTCAAAGTGCGCTTTGCAAAGCTGCCTACGGGCACAAAGGGTGCAGACCAACCCCCCCTTTTGGCCTGTGTTGTTGAAGTAAATCCTTTTTCATCACAAGTGATGATTCAGTCCATAATATTGTCCTTGCATTGATATTCGAACATTAGTGCACGCCCGAACACGTCTGTCCTTAACTGTTTGAGTCAGCTCATGTGGCACACAGCGATTGAACTTGTACGTCAAGTTTATGCGATGTTCTCGCAGGGGGGCAGAGCGCTCTGTATCTTGAATGTCACAGTCCCTGTTTTTGAACTTTCGGTACCAAACCTTCACAGTGTCATATGATACAACATTAGAACCTAGACCTGTACACATGATTTGGTGACATTCTTTACCTAACTTTTTGCAACAGAACTGGAAGTAAATGATGATAATTGCAATTCAAACACCTCTTATTTTATAATAAACGTGTTTTTTTTTGGGGGGGGGATTTCACAGCACAATGTTCTAAAGTAAGTCTCTTTCTTTCAAATGCCAAAAACCGTTTGACAAAATTGACAAAATATGATAAAAAAAACTCCAACGTGAACTGTTCGCGCAGTCGATATTTGCGAGAAACATTTGTTAAAACCCGATATTTGTTAAATTTACACGTTCGTGAACAGATTTTAATTTCTTCTATACTTTAGCATATTTACTGTATAAAACGTTAATCATTTGCGAATCCGAAATGTTTAGGAATAATAAATCTTCGGCTTTACAGTCTTTTTTAACTATATAAAAAAAACCGTAAAGCTGAATCACAATTAGTTTCTAATTTTTTTGTTCGAACAAAACATTATCTAAGCCTTCATTAGAGTTGTTCTATTTTAAATTCCCAAACTGAATAATTATCGTCTGTTAACTTTTCTATATAAACTGATTGTTTTAGAATAGACGTTATTATTTGTTACAATTATAATTTCAAACTTTCTAACTAGTATTTTCAGCAATAAAATAGTTTTAATATTTTATGCCCCTGGAATCCTACAACAATGTATCATTTCAATTTTATAATTTCAACTTTTAGAAACATATCCAAAAGGGCAACTTCTCAAACTTAAATTACTCAGTCTTACAATCCTCGATATGTCATGCATTTAACACGGTTAATGTGTTTGAGTACACTATCCTCTATTTAACACTGTTTTATTAAGGAATCATAAGTTATAATAACTATAAAATCCTTATTTAACAAGTTAGAGAGTTTGCTTAACTCAAATAGAATACAAATGAAAGTTAATAGGCTTTACAAACATTTAAATTGAAGTACTGATATAAAGAACTTATAAAAGATTCATTTATAAGTTTAAAATAGCTTCAGGCTTACCTATTAGGCGATATTATCAGGACTATATTCCATAAAAAAAGATAACTTGCTGAAAAGAATGAAGCACAAATATAATGCAAGACAAAATCTTGACTTCTGATTCAGAACCTAAGTAAAATCCTCTCTCGCCAACCTATAGCATTTGGTACTTCTTCGTTTTTGGTTTTGCCGAGTTTCATTATGCAAAAGTGGCACTAATTTATTCGAAGTTTCTACGAGATTCCATGCATGTATTTTCCAGTAAAAATATGTTAAATTTATAATGAACCGCCTCGCTATTGTTAAATTTTCGTTTTAAGTAATTAAGATGATATGTATAAATTTACTTTACACACGAAACTATCAAGAAATAGATCGCAATCTAAATGAATGTGTATAACATTAAAGCCTTTAAAAATGATTTTTCTGCATATTTCAAGGATTTGTTTAGGTTTTATTAGCAACCAGTTGGGTGAACTTTCCAATTATTCCTTTAAGATGAGATGTTTCTGATTTATTCATAACATTATCGTAATTTATAACATAATCATTTCATATACATGATGAGGTGAACATGGTCCGCAAGGACAGATGCGTACTTGTATTGATCCATTGTGCCTTCCACAATGATCAGTGAACCTAGAGAATGCCAAGAAAACATTCCCCAGACCATAATGCTCCCGCCTCCAGCTTGGACCGTTCCGGCAATGGTTGCAGGGTGGTTCCTTTCAGAGGTTTCACGCCTTATACGCCAACGTCCATCTGTCCGATGGAGCATAAAACGCGATTCATCCGAAAACGCAACCTGTCGCCACTCAGTGGACGTCCAGCTGCTGTACTGGCGTGCAAATTCTAGCCTTCGCCGTCGATGAACAGCAGTCAGCATAGGTGCACGAACCAGGCGTCTGCTTCGGAGGCCCAGACGCAGCAATGTTCGCTGAATAGTACTTTGGGAGACACTTTTGGTAGCCCCTTGGTTCATTTTGGTGGTCAGTTGCTCAACGGTAGCCCGTCTATCTGCCCGAACGCATCTCCGCAACCGTCGTTCGCCTCTGTCATCTATGGCCCGTGGTGCACCACATTTGCCACGTCGCTGATTTTGGACAGTCCCATTTTGCCATGCACGGTACACTTTTACCACGGCGGCACGCGAACAGTTCACAAACTCAGCCGTTTCGGAAATGCTTCCACCCTTGGCCCGAAAGCCAATGATCATGCCCTTTTGGAAGTCGGATAAATCGCTTCGTTTCTGCATTACGCCAACGATTGAAATGTTTTCCGAAGCCCTCACACACCCTTTATATACGCTCAACTGCACTGTGCTGCCACCTGCCTTCTGTGATTGGTTATTTAACTCTGACATGGAAAGTACGTGGTGGTCACATTAATGTGACTGGACTGTGTACAAATGTTTAAGAAATAGGAAAGAAAGTTATTTTATTTTAGTATGCTTAATAATTCAACTTATACAGAATACTACAGAAATATACCTATAAAAATTTCTGGATACGTCTTTCGATATATTCAATTATGGGAAGTATTTTAGTTACTTACTTTTATCACTATATTACCTAAAAATTAACATGTTTATGCAAACAATTTTTAACAACAGAAAGTTTATCTTGATCAAATGCACAAATTATATTCGTAACAGTTCACAAATGCAGTTCAAAATAACAACTAATACATAAAGAAAAGCATCACTTTATTCATAAAAATAGTAACAACTTACTAACTATCTTACTTTTCACGGCCATTATAACACAAATTACTTAAAACGTTCAAACTACATAGTTTAAATCCTAGCATATATCACTGGCTATTAAGCTGCCCGGCCGGTTATGTAGTTAGCGTCGCTGACTGCCGTGCCGAAGGGCCCAGGTTCGAATCCCGGAGAAGACATGACTGTTTGTAAATATGTAATATCGTTGCGGCATGGCGGCACTCTAAATATGCGGCAGGCCGCGAAAGTCCTCTTGTGTGCTTTGGTGAAAGAGGAGAGGGATGAGAGACCCTTGGAGCCGTCCTTCCATCAAAATTGGGGGCGGAAGTGAGCTAAATCGCACTGTCACCGGTGAAGGGGGTGTAGCCAAAGACAGGCTTAATCTTCCGCTCCTTGCCACGAGAAATTTCGTGGGCTTGGGCTGACTACGTCAAGCAAGTGTGCATAGGCTACAACAACAGCACTGTCTATCTTTGTTCCTTAATACGAGCAAAGATAGGAACTATTAAGAAACAAGGATCCTAATTATAAACAAAAACATTAAAAACGATCTAATTTAGATTCTAGAGAGAAAACGGAAACTGAGCATTGATAGTAAAAGTTTTAACGTAAAATCACTGGTTAGTTAAATTTGAGGTAATCCTCACAAGTTAACAAAATATATCCACTGATGAATATTCAAAAACTTGTTCTATGCAGTATTTCTAGTAAAAACATTTTAAACATAAACAAACACTGATTTAAGTGGTTTTATGCCGCACACATTTTTTTTTTCTTTTTTAGATCTCGAATAATGTATATAAAAATTATAACGATTTTGCCTAAAAAGTCAGTACCGAATTATTTCTTGAATTTTTAGAAAAGAGATATTTCTCATTCTTACAAAAATAAGTATCGTTACTAAATTACTGTTATTGTTGCAATTTAAATACAAATTACTTTACACCAAATTATTGAAATTCTTATCTGTAGTTGTTTCAATATATCTCTTTTCAGGAAAATCCGTCAGGAAATCTCGAATTGCTTTCTAAGAAGGATGCCCATGGACAAAAGGGAAGCTATGATACTTGAAATGTTTCTTATCTTCCTCAGCTGGAATGAAAAGAAGTTTACAAAGTACTTTGAGAGCATATGCTATATATGGAGATCCATTCCAGATGCTTATATTACTCTCGCAGAGATGAAACAAACGCTTCTCAGATTCTTGACCATCAAAAATAACGAATCTGTGGAAAGCGTATGCCACGAATTCCAGAGGCGTGGGTTTAACGTCTTTGAAATAATCTCTGAAACAAGAAAAGAACCCGAGAACAAGATAAAAAATTCATCGATTCCCAATTCACAGTTGCCGGAAGAATATGACTGCCCTGACGATCGGTTTAGTATGCATAATTTTTCCGGAGGTGCGAACAGATATTCATGTAATTCAAAGTTCCAGCTACTAGGAGAAAATTTTGATACAAATTCTCGGCTTTCTAAGAGTCCTGAGATCATTATCTCTCTATCAAGGGGTGTGTTTCCTCCACATACGTTCAGAGATCCCCAAGAATTCTTTCAAAGCGTTTGTATGGACTTAATTCTTTTGATTCGCGTTGCAAACTCCTTAACTGTGCCTGACAACCGTACCATTCAACCGCACAGCCAGCTTCACCATAAACTAGGCGCATCCGAAGAAACATTGTTTCACATTTCACAGTTCCCAGAAGAGCCTGACGATCCCATGAATCCCTTGCAATACTCTCAAGAAGCAGTAAGACATTCTATAACTGAAAGTTCACAATGTGCAGAGGATTCTCCATGGCGAAAGAAAGAAAAGCCTGAAGATCTCATCTGCGAACCAGGGAATCCATTGCAGTACCCTCGAGGATCAGTCAGAGGTTTTCCGACTCGTAATCCAAAATACACTGAAGACTCTATCCCTCAAACAGGAGAAGAGCCTGCGGGCAGAATTAGAAATGCACCGACTCTCAATTCAGAGTTTCTGGAGATACCCGTCAATCGTATCAATCTCCTGAAAATGATGCACGAATCGTGTGTACGTGGTTCAAATTTTCAATTCCGAGATGAAGGATTTCGTATAACCCCTCAGTCGAGAACTCAGTTTAATGACTCACAAGAAGCAATGAGACATGGACCGAATCACCGAAATACAAATTTTCTGCTTTCTCAGGCGCCAGAAAATCCTGAGATCCCTACCTCTCAACCAGGGAATTTGTCTGAACCACGTGCGGACACAGCTGCTCTTCTAAATGATATATCTTTTATAGTGCAACAACTTATGAATCCTTTACCTGGAGTGAGTAACCTAAGGCAAATCTTAAGAAACACGATCAGGGAATTGCTAATTCATAATTCAGAATGGACAGGAGACTCTATCCCTCGAGCAGGAGAAGAGCATGAAGGCAAAATCAAAAATGCATCGATTCCCAGGTTAAAGACCTTGGAAGAACCCGACAATCTTATGAATCTGTCAAGTCTGTCGCACGATTCGAGAAGTGCGAGCAGAAATGCAGGCGATTTAAATTTTCAGTTACCAGATGAAGGATTCGCACTCAGTTGCTCACAAGAAACAGTGAGATATGGAGCGATTTACAGTTCCTGTTTGCCAGAAGAAACTGAGTATTACCCAAATACAAATTATCTGCTTTCGAAAGTGCCAGAAAATCCTAAGACTCTTAGCTTTCGAGCAAAGGATGTATCTGAATCACGTATCAGAACTGTAATGGCTCGCATTGTGAACATGCCAGAACTTTTGAGTCATAAACGTAAACAGCTTATTGCAACGGACAAGTTCAAAAACATAATAAGAAATTCGCTGATCCGTAATTTACAGTGGAGAGAAGACTGTGTAGACACACATATTCGAAATTTACAATTGCCAGAAGAACCTGAGAAATCCACCATTCAAACGAGTAGTCTATTTCTCTGTAACCCAGGTACTACTAGAAAAGCAGTGAATCACAGTTCACAGTTTTCTGACGAGTTTGAGTACCTTACCCATCAATCGGAAAATCTCTTGTCACATTCTGAAAGAGAGGGCAGCGATTATCTGACTAATAGTTTACAGTGGTCAGAAGACTCTATAAATCCACAGACTCGCAGTTCACAGTTTCTAGGAGTCGCTAAAAACCCTATTATTCAAACGAGCAACCAGCTTCCCTACATCAACGATAAAGTACAGATTTCCAGTTCACAATCATCCGAAGAACTAGACAATCCTTTACGTCTTCAAAGAAATTCATTGCAAAATTCTCAAGAAGCATCCAGACTTTCCCCCAGATATAGTTCACGGTTATCTCTAAATCAAGCAGGTATTTTAGGTACAGCAAGCAGGTCTGGTTCTCAATTGCAGGAAAAAACTGAGTACATCGGCGCCCAACCTAGGCGTCTATTACACTATACTCGATGTGTAATCAGGGATGCACTGATTCACAATTCGCAACTCCCACAAGGGATTGCATTACTGAAATTGCCCCTTCGATTGCAATCATATTTAAAATTGGAACTGTAAATTTTCCATACATGGTATAATCTTCATCCAAAAGGGTTTCACACAAAATTCAGGATGCTTTGTATTTTGGCTAGAAACTTGTTTTGCAGCACTGTTACATAGATGTATGCATTTTCTTTTCTAATAAAATACTACCATTTAATTTTATTTATTTTCAATACGTACTTCTTGATTCCCCTCCACACATATGCACACGCTTGAGCTGTTTTCATTCGCAACTCTGTCACGTGTGAAAGTCTACACGTGACAGAGTTCAACATTAAAGTCGCAACACTAAGACACTATAATATTATGCAAATTAGGAATATCGCACACACTAGTAAGACATTTAAATAATAAAAATTTTAGCCTCAGCGACATGCACAATTTCAAATGCTATAAAAGGCTCATTGAATGCAATTTTCTTTTTCTGCCTCTCAAGGTTTCAGAAAGCAGAGCCGCTATCATCACCTATGACAGGCAAGACCAAACTGCAGCTCGTCGCCAGCCACTTGTGGCGCTTTGGATTACCAAATGCGATTTGTTTGTAACAAACAGTAGTTTAATTTTTAAAGTACAATTACCTTTTGAAATAAAAATCATGCAATGATACATTACTTTATTAATCACGAATTTAAGTTCTTATATATAAAATTATATACGCTATATATAATAATTTCATCAATTAATCGATTTCAAACTGTTCGCAGTGAACGTGTTACTGAGTAACAAATAAAATTGCGAATAAATCTATTTCTGCCAATTCTAACAGGATCGTATTATTTTTATAACGGAGCAGATAATGGCCGTCTGGGCAACACAAATGCAAATACGAAGGTCAATTTTTAAAGTAATTCTCTAATTTTTATCCATCAGTTTAGTTTTATTTCACGCGTGTTCTGCTTTTATTCCTTCCCTTGTTTCGTATCAACAGACGTGATTCGATGTCTCGGAAGGTTCTACTTCTGTTTAGTCTTTGGTAATTGCTGCAGAAACGAAACCGTCCATGCAGAAACCCTTTCAATTTGAGAAAGAATTTAAAGTCTGAGGTAAGGTTGGTATGGTACACTTTTCTGCTTGTACTCGGTTAGGAGACCAATCACAACTTTCTGACTTGCAAGAGTTCTTCAAAACTAATTCTCCATTTCTAAGCAAATCAGTTCATTTGTATATATTTTTCACAAGCATTCACAGTAATATGTAGCTGTAATACTTCTTCAACATTAAACTCATATGTTTCGTAATAATTCTTTGGTAACCCTGTAGAAATCATCATTTATTTCATTAGTGATTGAGCATGTTAAAATTTTGAGGTACCGGGGAGAATGGATTTCTGCACTGGATTGACAGATGTTTAAATTTTTGTCAAAGATTTTTAATTCACATTTTGTCAATTGCCGTTCTTCTAGACAGAAATCTTTCATCATCAAATCCTCTTTTCAATAACGTTGCATCAACCAATGAGAGACCATCTGGATAGAAACGTCTTTTTGGGCCTGTTTTAAGGGCAATACACACTGGGGTTTACCTGAGCTAACGGAGTCAGTTCTTTGTGTCAACTAGCTCCGTTATTCGTGAAGTTCAAATTTTTCAACTGGCTCCGCTGTGAGGAAAAACTGGTTTTGGATCTGCATCGGCTATGCCAGATGTATCCGTTAGCTCTGATACACCTCAATGTGAACTGTTGTAGACCTTTTCCCGCGCGGTACTTCTAATGTTTTTTCGCCCCATAATTCCGGCGCCCAGTGCAGTAGCTCGGTGCCGGCATTACGCGTCTTTAATTTGTTGATATTCTTTATCTCAAACTTTAAGAAAAACAAAATGTAATTTATAACTCAGGCCGCATCTAATGAATTAATTCAATTATCTGAAATTAGATTGATCCAGCATGTTGATACTCATCTTAATCCAATGGGAAAACGATATTATTAATTTTTATGCAAGACCCTAAGAAATTATAGCTTATTAGTACAAAGAACGTTAGCTCAGAAGGGCTATTAATTTCGCTTTGGGTTGATTCACTATAAATGGCGAATCACTTTTTAAATTGTTTCTGCCAAATATTAAGAGACCCATAATGCAATTTTTTCTTGAACATGGAGAGAGGGAGAAAATTTAGTGTCACAGCACTTAACTGAGAAGTGAGTTCTTTGGTTTTTTTTTTGTAAGCTTTGAACAACAGAACAACAAATGTTCAATATTTTGCACTCCCTCGAAGCTACAGGAACATAAGTTTGTATAGGATAGCCGAAATCTCTTCTGATATAAGTTAAAATTTCCTTGCCCATTAGAAATTTAGTAATTTCAAAATTATAGAAAAAAAATGCTAGTAGTCTTTGAGGAGTAGAAAGAAGAAAATAATTTAACCAGACAGGCAATGGAAAAATTTCTGCGTAATTCATTCCATTCGAGAATTGCTTTATTCCAACTTTGTTTCTTGAAGAATGACTTAGGCAGTGTCATTGTGGTGTTAACTTGAAGATTTGTAGCTTGTTTGGCAATCAGTCAGAGCTTTCATTTCCTAAATTGCTATTGTGATCACGTACGTAAGAGAAGATGACAATAAGATCTTCAAGAATCGGATGAGAAATAACAATTTATTACAGTAGAAGATATTCATCCCAGAATAAAAGGACGAAAGAGAAACAATCCAGATAAAAAAGATGCAACTTAACAAACAACGATTAGATATCCACATAAATAAAAAAATTGATTCACTTTAATGCATAGTAATTAGACTTGGAAAACACACTCTAGAAGCATAGAAAAAAAAATTACATTCTTGTAACCAAAAAGACCTATTCTCCATTCTGTTTATAAATATCAACCAATAACATGAGATTTTAAAGTAAGTGTTGCAAGATACAAGATTAAATCCTCTAAGCATATTTTCATATTTTTTTTAAATAAATACGTAATATGATTTATCCAGAAAAACTCACGATCAAGATTTAATGCCTAAGTAAATGATTCCATTCACCGTTTCGAACAAAAATTGTCAAAGTACAACAGCTGGTTTGTACAACTGACGTACTTTCTTTTAATTATCTTGATTTTAGATTCATTAGGATTAAATTCCAGGTTCTGTTTTCTAGACCAATCTGACACCATACTAAAAGTGTTCGGAGCCGCACAAAAAAGAATATCGGGGCACCTCCCTTCAAAATAAATCAATAGATTATCAGGAATAGCGATTGTTTTACAACCCGGATAAGCTGTCTAGTGAGAAGATCATTCATAATTAAATTCACAGTAAGGGTCCAGAAAGGGAGCTTTGAGAGCTACCTCATTCCAGAGTGTGGGAAGCCGAAACATAGTCCAGCGAGAGCAATGCATATCTGCCATGCAAAAAATCCTTAAGAAGTTGAAAAATATTACATAAAGCACCAGCTTTCCTTAAAAGTGAAAATTTCCCAGAAAACCTAGCGTGGTTAAAAACACCTTTAATATCAAGGAAAATTAAAACTATGTGTATATAATCCTCTTCTTACCTTCGTCCTATTATGTCTTTCAAGCGCAGGAGACCATCTTCACAGCTGTTATGAGGAGTCAAGCCAAACTTTGTTTAACATTTCTTTTATTATATAGGAACAGAGTAATTCTATTAACTAACAGTTTTTCTAGGCATTTTCCTAAAGTGGTTAGAAGACTAATCTCAAATTATCCAAATACGGAATGCAAAGACCACTTTTTTTAGGGATTAAAACCGCATTGGCTCTCTTCCAGTAATGAGGGAATGGACCAAGTTTCAGACAAGTATTGAAGATTTTAGAAAACAAATTCTATGAATGGTAAAATTCTAGGAATTTGCTTCCAAATTTCATTTGAAATAGAATTAAGAGTAGGACCTTTTTTGGGTTTAAGGTTTTCAATAACACTGCTAGTTTCTAAACTAGTGAAAGAAGGATCCTGATTAGCAGAAGAATTTCCGAATCAGTCTGCGAAAAGAATTAGTGTGCTAATAGGGTTAATGGAAAATCTGTTAAGAACATCGTTTACTTTTTTTTTTTTTCTTACTTTGTTCTGTTACCAGATGGAATACAAATTCCAGTGATTTCAGTTCTTTTCATAAAATTTTGCTGTTACCTTATAAAGTATTTCTCCCTCCCTCTTAGCATGCCTTTGTGGTGTAATGGTCAGCATACTCGGCACGAATTCGAGAGGTCTGAGGTTCGAGTCCCGACGTAGTCATTGCTCATTTTTCATGTCTCCTGCTTCGAAATAACCTAACGTCTCTACAGTTGCTCCCGAACTAAAAAAGGTGCTGAATAATGATTCTCCACCACCAGGATTTGGTGATTGAGTCCTCTAATCCCCAGTCGCCCTTTAAAAAGGGGGAGTAGATAACATATTTCTCCCGATTTCTTAGCATGCCTTCATGGTGTACCGGTCAGCACACTCGGCGCGTATTCGAGAGGTGCGAGTCTTGGGGAGGGCATTGCTCATGTTTCATGTCTCCTGCTTCGAAACGACCTAGCGATTCTACAACCTATTCGCATACATTTTCTTCCAAATATTCCTTTCATTAATATTCATTAGAAAATTTCTTCAAGAGTTAATCTTTGCACCCTGGAGCTTTAAGATG
This sequence comes from Stegodyphus mimosarum, assembly GCA_000611955.2. Classification (NCBI taxonomy): domain Eukaryota; kingdom Metazoa; phylum Arthropoda; class Arachnida; order Araneae; family Eresidae; genus Stegodyphus; species Stegodyphus mimosarum. Next base: position 548,410 of record KK115537.1, read on the forward strand.
TAATTATGTGTTATTTTTTATATATAGCTTTTTATGAGTAGAAATAGGATTTCGTTCAAACTCACAGCTGGCAGTGTTAAAATAAAAATGCTCATGCGACCAGATGACCGTGCGTTTGTAGACGTCTGAATTCTCTTTTCCAACCAGGCCTTGCCATAAATATTTATTAAAACAAGTCTTTAGAATTCTAATGTAACAGATATTTTTGCTTACTATGTTAACACTTGGATTATTTCAGTTTAATATGTTTTGTATAAGATGTGATGTGAATAAAAGTAAGAAAAAATTGGACAGCATGTTCTTCATGCGAAAATCTCGTTTATTTCTATAGTGATATAATAATATTTTTTCCAAGCAGCGTTAACCTGTTTTCTCATGCATATCCTTATTAGCTGTAACCATATTGATTGCATAAAAAAATTTAAATACTCATTAAATTACTTTAAAAATATCTTTATTTTCAAACATGAACACTTAATGCGGCTCCGACTATCATGAAGTTTGACCACCTCGACCTATAACAAATCAAGAGGAACAGAGTGTAAGGAAACGCCACACAGATGTTATTCTAAAAGCGATTTCAGAAATTCCAAACGGGATCTTTCTTCCCCCCCCTTCTGAGTTACGGCTAAATGAAAAATACGTTTTTCCAAACTCAGAGGTATTGATTTGTCCCTCTAGTAGTCTGCTATGCATTTAGTATAATTTAAGGTAGTGTATTCTTATGGCTTCTAAATCTAAGACGAATTCTGATGACAGGAAGCTGTGGAACCAAAGACAAACAGATTTTCAGATCAGAAAACTAGGATATAGTCACCCTAACTATTATTGGAGACACAAAAGTAACAAGAATCGATATAATTTTGTAAATTTGCTGGTTTGAATATAGAAATTTCGAAACTAGTCCTGAAAATTTATAAAAATTATCCTGATTATTGTTGCTTTACTTCTGTTAGCATCCGCCTTAGAATATTTTTGACTTAGTTTTGATGATGTTGCTTATGAAAAATTTACCAGGTCCATAAAACTGAGATGACGCTTTTTAAAAATCCAACATTTATTTTTCACACCATTTTTTGTTCTACAAATTTTTAAATTCAACTATTTTTAAAACAGACACATTAAACATTAAAACATTAGTGACATAGATTCCAGTACAGTCTTTCTTAATGTCTTTTGGAATTCTTATAATTTAGTTTTCCAATTTCATTACTGTTTACCTTGATAGATGACACTATGCTCATGCTTACTGTGCTGCTGCTTTTGAGATAAAGGTGGTCATCACACCTTCTATTTTTGTAAAAATTTCTTCGTTTCTAAAGAAGAGGAACCTGTGTCTGTTCGCTCTAAAAATCAATAGAATTATATGCAAAAAACCTATGCCTAATTTTTTTCCCCTAATTTTACATTAGTTTGTTTCTCTTTTTTCCATTTCTCTAAATTTTTGGCGACAATAAATTGTTCATAGTCTAGTTTAGAAACATGACTGTTCTTTTTCACTATCTCAGGGCGCCAATTCCCTGAAGAGATTCCACGATACATTAAAAATAAATTTGTTTTCCTTCTGTTTTCTTATTTTTAACATGCTTTATTCTTTTCTGATATTTCATTCTCCTTTTCTTTTAATCTGAAGTGTCATGTTCTGGCATTTCTAAAAAGATTATAAAAACTTTATTCACAGTGTTATAGATAGATATATTGTGAAAGATATTTTTTTAAGTTATTAAATTTGTTAAATTAACAAAAATCAGTTTTCTTAAGCGACTTGAAAATTATTACTTATAAAAGGGTTGGAAATGTATCAAAGATGTAATTTCTTATATTTTTTACAGAGGTAACAGGTGAGCAAAATATTAATAAATAGTAGTATAAATTTCCTGGGGGTGGGGTGGAAAGTCAATGACTGAAATGACAAATCACACAAAAATTACAGTGTAGTAATGAAAAATGAGCATTTAATTCTTAAATTAAAATAATGCCAGACTTTCATTGCGGTACGTTCTTCAAAATGAATACCTGCTATTTGTGTCCTGAGGTGGTTGCATTAGAATGGTAATGTTCAATATTTATTCTTATGCTCGCAGTAATAATAATCATCTTTAGAAACGATCATCTTGAGAGTTGGTCTGAGTTCCTGGTGGTGCAATTTAAAACTATATGCAAATTAAAACTTTTATTAAATGCAATAAATTTCATAACTCATTTTATTGATAATACAAGCTGTGAACTGTTGATAAAGGGAAAATGCCACTATGTGTTGCAATAAGAAATGATAAAAGTTTTTTGTTAACGCAGAGTTTCCAATAAATTTAATAATGCTTAACTTTCATGATGTGTGAGATTTCACTTTAGCAATGTAAAGTTAAAAAGTCGGACGAAGCTCTTTTTAGCCCAAAGGGCATTATTCCTGAAGGGCTATTAATTTCGTTTCGGCATTTTGCTTCGATTCACTTTCTGCGTTGATTCACTTTTCAAATTGTTGCCACCAACTATTACAGTCCTGTATTATACTTAAATTATACTTGAAGAAATTAAATAATGAAGAATCTGCGTAAATGTATGTATGTTTCTCGGATTGCGGGGAAAAAAAAAATCTGAAAGGATTCAGATTTTAGATTACGTCCAAAGGGATTTTACTTACTGATATGATGATTTGCCGAACGAAACAAACATTAAACTAAACCCAATACAATTCCAATAATCAACCCAGTACAATTCCAATAACCGACATAATACAATTCCAATAACCAACATAATACAATTCCAAAAGTTCCAGTAGCCAACCCAATACAATTCCTGACAAAGAAACATAAGGAATAAATTGAAAAGTGATTCAACGCCTTTTTGTTCCCGACGCAAAATGCCAAAACGAAAGTAATAGTCCTTCGGGACTAAATCCCTTTGGACTAAAAACGGTACCTAGAGCCATCAAATTTTGAATAACGTGATCTTCGAGCTAATATGGTCCCTAATTTGGAATTTGTTTTATTATCTATTTCATATTTTGTCAGATATTAAATAATTTTTGATTAAGAAACTCAGCGATTTCAAAGCGAGGAATGGCAACACTGTACGAAAAAAAAAACATTTTTTATTTTGCGATATTGCTGTTGAACTGAATTTTATGGTTTAAGTGCGAAGAACATGATATTTAATAAAGATGACACGCAAAATGTTAAAAAAACGCCCCTTTGAGCGTAATGTAAAATTTGAAAGCTTTTTTTTTTTTTTTTTTTTTGTAGGAAACAAGCGGTGATAATGATAAAAGCAGTAAAAGCAAAAGGATAAAAATAATGGGAATTGTGTTCTGTGGGCCAAAATGATCAATGAAATTCAAAATCTATTAAAAACTAAAAGTATTAATTATAGTGTCTAACAACATTTTAGTATCATTGCTAAGGCTCAGTGTTTAACAAATTAGTCTTCTCCAAACGGATAAAAAGTTTTTAAATATGACTAAGGCAGTCATCAAATAAAACCAGGAAACTGTTTAGTTTATGAGATCTTTTCTCTAACATGTGAGCATTAATTTTTTGGAATAAATTTTTTTATTATTTTTTAAGTGTTTAAATTTGTGTTATTATAAATTTTTACGCTATAAAAAACTTCTTGAAACTCTATAGTAATTGGGATTTAGAGAAAAATTTCAGTTCACCAGCCGAACTTTATTTATTAATGCTCGAATGGCGATTTTGGCGGTGTGCGGAAAAAATGTCACCCGGAAAAAAGGGAAACGGAAAAAATGTCCCCGGAAAATAAAAAATGTCACTAGGAAAATAAGGAACGGAAAAAAAGGAACTCTAAAATCTCGCCAAATATTATCGCCAATCGGAACTTTGGAAACATGCCAAATTCTAATTTATCCGACAGGGTTATCGCGAGTTCTCTTGAGGGAGGTTTTAAGGGTAAGCTGTTGAGCTGGCTGCAGCTGAGTAAGGTCATTTCCAGAGCAGGTTTTTTTCCAACTTGCCTGCAGGAAAATAGTATGTTCTCCCCCGTCTTTGCTTCCCCATTTCATTTAGGAAACCGACCGCATGTACCTAAAACGTACTCGCTGTACCCCCTGCTGAGTTTCAGCTTAACCGCTATTGGT
>KK115538.1:4681-35142 GCA_000611955.2 Stegodyphus mimosarum
GGGAGCAGTTCGATCACCCGCCGTACAGCCCGGACTTGGCGCCGTCCGACTATCACTTGTTCCTGCACATGAAGCGCGAGCTTGGTGGCAAGCGCTTTGGATCTGACGATGACACGAAAAATGCTGTGGAGTCGTGGTTATCGAAACTGGCGGGAAGTTTCTTTGACGATGGTATACAAGAACTGGTCACCCGCTATGACAAGTGTTTGATCATTGGCGGAAACTATGTTGAAAAATAGTTTAAGACATGTATTTTCAGGTAAAAATAAAATTGGATTCGAAAAAATTGTTTTACCATTTTTTTTTCAAAACGGTACTTAGTTTCCGAATACGCCTCGTATAATAAATATTTCAGGATCATTCTCTTATTTAACATTCTTAGTAACACCTTATTTCTTAATTCAGGCAATTCAGAACCATTACGATATGCTAATCAAATTCCTGTTTGTATTTTGTATGCCGCGTAAATGTAAGTTAAAGAAATTTGATTATAATACACTTATTTGCAAACGTTAAGTACGTGGGAGTAAACTGAACATAACTGGAAATGTTACTTTTTGACATACTTAAAATTTCACATGAATTTTGGCAATATAGTTATAACGGAGTGATTGTATCTACGGATTTCAGTTGTTGATCCTGCCAAAATGAACATGTGCATATGCGGCATACCTAAATCAGTAGAGAGGTAGAAGTTAGGCTAATAGTACACCATGGTTCGTTGGTTGGTACGGTTGCGTATTGTGGCAGCAAATGCGCTCACTCGTACCGGCTGTGTCACAGAAGATCAGCAGGCATTGCAACGAACAATAACGATCAGCAGAATTGTGGGGCCAGACAGTTGGTTGATGCAGTTTGGTTCCAATAAGTAGGTGCAATAGCAAGCATAAGTACGGCCGTGACAAATGCATTCTCAAATCTGATTTCTCGTTTTGGTGATTGCGGTTGATCAGATATTCTGCAGGACATGTTTAAATGCATCATGGAAGCCTTCGTCATTCCTTCGAACACTACATCTAAGCAAATGAAAGTCAATTAGAGGGCATTAATTTCAAGATTTATGATATTGTTGCGTTCTTGCAAGTTCTTGGATGTGGAGTGATTGACAACAGCACTTAATGAAGAATGAAAACTCAGTTTATTAGCCAGTATTACACGTAAGAGCTCCAAAAACACGTTTACAGTCATCGAAAACTACAACAAGCACGCTGAAACAGTCAGCAACACAGGCTATCACACTAGACAGCTTCACGGCAAAGCCCTAGAGTATTACACCCGACTCGGTTGGACTGTTCTCAGAACGTAATGTACTCGCGATGCACTCGCCGATACACTTGAGAGCCTCAACGATGGGCACTTTTGATGCACCAACTCGCGATACACTAATGAGAGACCTCCACACTAGACTACGAGGAACTGCATACAGGCAGGGTTTATATAGCCTTTTGGCCTGCTTTCGAGAACATTCTATGCCAAGCCGGTAATAATTCGTTCAAGAATGTTCTCCATCTGTCTATAGGATAGCGCCGATTTTGTCGCCAAATGGGCGATTTCGTACCAAATATGGCAACTCTGCCTTCCCTTTTCATTTTCTGGCAACCCTGAACCTGCCTTGCGGGAAAGCTAGCTTCCCGTGGCTGGACATTTCGTAACAACATCCATATTGGTCTCTATCATACATTAATTTATGTTATTTAAAAATGTATCAATTAACAAATATGGATCTACGTTTTCCTAACAAATGAAGGAATATGATCGCCTTTGACATCCACACAATCTCTTGCAGTGTCGTTCCATATAACAATAGGAACTAGAGGGCAATAATTGCTATTCTTCTAACATGGAAGTTTCCAGCTTTTAAGGAGCAGTTGGAAAAGCTACACGGATAAAGGCAACTCGTCCGCGGCTACCTTGATGATTTTCTTCGAGGTTGAAATCGAGCGAATATGGTGGTCATTGCGAGTAAAGCTTTCATTCTCAAAGTACGTGTCTTCCAGGTTTTGGCGCTATGTAAATATGCTCTATCATCCATAAGAATAAATTCTGGACCAACTGCTGCAGCATGCAATCTCATAACAAGCTCTCCAAGGACTTCTTCCTGATATATTTGAGTCGTAATAGTGCCTCTTACGAAAACGTGAAGATCGGTATAATAACTCAAAGAAAATACTACTACTTTTACCTTTAAACTCCCAGTACTAGATTTGTTCCGTGTTCATCTGAATTTTCTGATCTTCACAGCATTATAATGCAAATCTTGTCCTGTTGTGTGAACAATACGTAGAATAATTCATTTGCTTTTCAAGTTGAATGCTGACGACTGTCTTTCAACTGTGATTTCTAACGTTAATGTTTCGAAAATATGAACTCCTGGTACCCGAATATACAGTCTCCCAAATGCTCCAAAGCTTTCCAATTTTTGGTGATTTCTCGCCAATTTTGGCACCAAAATTAGTTACCAAAACAGTTGCCAGCATGGAGATATCTCTGCAAATTAACGAGATAGCCGTTTACTCAATTATAAAAACGTCTTGCCTCTGTATTCTTATTTTTCCCGCAGAACATCAATTCTCTCAGCTTTTCATGTTACATTATACAGAAAAATACAACAATTTCACGTACAACATTACACTAAAATTATCTGTCTATGTACAAAATTCGTAACACTACACTACTCAGTAAAGATTGTGGGGTTTTACTTATTTAATCCTAAGGTTCTAACTTAGTAACCCTACGAACACTAACAAGCGAATAATCGCTTAAGTGTGTGAACAGAACACGTAAGACATAAAGATGGTTTACAACCCTTTATTTTTCAGTATATTTACAATCAGTTCCTACTTGGAACTTTACACAAAGCCTCCATTCGGGCTTGAGCTTAAAATAATAATAATTTAAACTAAAACTAGCTTAACTAAGCTATTTTAAAGGTATAGCCGAAGCTATCAGAATCTAACTAGTTGGCCCCTAAGTATTAATTAAATCGTCGAAGTCAAGCGAGGGCCTAAGGTATGGCCGAGCGTAGCAATAGCTCAGAGAGACGTAGCCAAAAGGCAAACGCGCGCTAGTCAAGGAATCAGACTCTCTCTCTCTCGAAGTCGGTGAAGTCATGACTTAAATAGTACCCTTTTTCATTTGCATTAACTGCGTTTCTGAATTTACATTCTGGCAGGAAATTGTAAGCTGAAATTAGAATAAGATACGAAAGCTACAAAATTTAAAATAACTGTTAATAAACTTAGGATAAATCTTACAAGATTTCTAAATGTATGCACAAGTCTAGAATGAGTATTCAATGAAACTAAACGTTCAGCTGGCTTCTTTGAAACATTCTGGGTAACACTTACGTTTCTGGCAATTGAATACCATGTAACCTGCTTCGCAATCACCCTCGCAAGCGCCCGTCACCTTGTCGCAAGCAGCGTTTTTGTAGCAATGGCAAATTGAAGCGCAATTCCGTCTGAAACGACCTGGCGGGCATTCTGTAAGAGAGGGATATAAAGTCAAGTTAGAAATGCACTGCACTGCAGATTGAAAAATACCTGTACTTACGTATTATTGCATCGCCCTTGTCAGCATCGAACCAGGAAAGTTGGCGAAAATCCCGCTAATGTTGTGACATTCATTTCTACCGAGTTCCGAAAGAACTGAAGGTTGACCCACTTTGTAGAACAGCTTTGATTTCTGCTGTACTGTTATGCCCTTCAATTTCACAGGAAGCTCTGTTAAGTACAAGCTTTTTGCAAGGTAATTGTTCCAATATATTATGAGGGAGTGCAGTCCCAAATGTCATTCTACACCCCTCAAACTCCTTTCTACTTCCTTTATTGCAATCGCGAAAAATTTCGGGTATAATATTTCAACGAAAATGTCCATTTTGACAGCTATCGAATGCAATTTAACGATGTTTTTGCATGACATCTGTACTTAAGGGCAGAATAAAGGACACTTTTTATCCCAAAAAAGTATAAAGCTGATTTAAAATGGAATTCTAAAGGGATTTTTTGTGGCTTCTGTGCGTACGTATGCATGTATGTATCTCGCATAACTCAAAAAAGACTAGCCTCAGAACGCTGCAATTTTGTATACAGAACTGCTATAACATGTAGATGTGCATCTCGCATTTTGGTTGCAATAGGCGGCACCAAAAGTATATAAATGTATGAATATATATATCCACTCTGTTACACGGCTCAGTGAGCTCAGTTTCTTTATTCTTATAAGTTTGTAAAGCGTGCATTTTTTGGTTTAAAAATGATTGAATTATGTTCTTCTTATCTTTCGGTTAAGATTTTATACTTTTGGTTAACCTTCATGCAATAATTGTGGAATTACTCACAATTTAAAAGTTTTTTAAGTGTGGCTAAGCTTAATTTTTGGTTATGATAGCGTCCATATTTGTTTACATTTGGAGCTTAGCAGAATAGTGGATTTGTTGCCAATCTAGAGAAACTAAGCTTTGCAACAACAAACTAACGTCGTCTTTTATTATTACTAATTAAATTATTCTTGATTCATTCTGGACTTATCATTTACGTTTTTAGCTTGTTTTTGCGGACAAATTGTAATTTTAATTATAAAAATTGTTTTTTTAATTGTTTTAACTGTACTTGTTGTTTTTTGTAGCGTCTGCGCGTACTTATACTTTGGTAAATTGCGCATTTTTCCCTTTAAAATGATTGAATTATGTTGTTCTTATCTTCCGGTTAAGGTTTTTATGTCTTAAGTAAATCTGCATGCAATATTTGTAGAATTATCAACAGTTTAAAATTGTTTAAGTGGAGCGAAGCCCAATTATTTTAGCATATAGCAGCCATATTTGTTTACATTTGAAACTAATCAGAATAGTGGCTTTGTTGCCAATCTAGAGAAAATAAGCTTTTCAACAACACAGATAACGTCTTCTTTTATTATTGCGCATTAAATCATGATTAATCCATTCTGTGATTTATTCAAGGAAATAAGTGTTTCAGTGAAATTTTTAATGTAGATATTTTGAGATTTTATGTATTTCTGCCTTGTCGCGAGGTGAGAACTGAATTAATTGAATTAGAAATACTGAAGCGTCTTTGAAAAACTGTTTATGTTTTGTTTGTGTGTTTCTTTAATTTCCTTTATACATCGTTTTAGATTTATCATAGTATTTGAACCTAGCACCAGAGTGTCGCTATGGTAAACAAATATAGTGAATTTTAAATAGAGCCTTTATTCTATTGTGGTTTATGTGCTATTAACGAAGTAGATTTAATTCAATCCAATAAGTTTATCCACAATGTAAAAAGGCAGGAACGATGTGACGTTTTTTTCTGCCTCTGCACAACGGAAGGGAAGGAAAATAGGTTGTCACATATGAAGAAGTTTGCCAAGTGAATTATTCTTGGCACAAAGTGAAAAAAATTCGCCGAGTTAAATTTATGAATTTCTCCGTAAATTTCCCACCAAATTTTATAAAATGTAATATTTAGACGTAATTTGAGACGTAGAATCGAAATATGGAAAACAATTGCTATGTTATTTCAGAAAAAATCCGATTTTGTTTCAAAAGACCAATGTTAGAATGATGCTATAAATCTAATATATATCCTAAGTCGCACTTTCGAGACATGTAAAACGCAATTTGAATTTCGTCAATCGGCCCAGTAGAGCGGAAGATATAGAACTGTCCCATTTTTTTTTCGCAGTCTACATCAGATTTGGTGTAAATACCTCTGTCAAGCTAATTATGTTATTATTCTGCTACATTCCTTTTCCTAGCTTCCGCCTTGCCAAAATCTCTGTTTTACTATGCCCTTCTTTGTTCTTATTCAAAGATGATATAACGTATGTACAGAAAATATTGCAGTTGGTTATGATCTCGAAATGCCTTCTCTACTAAGAAATGATTTATGTGCGAAAATAAAGAATGGTGATTTCTAAAAAAAAATCCAGTTGTTATTGTCCTTATCGGCGTGCCTTAACCATCGGCCATGACTGTTATTGAAAACTATTAAGAGTTACAGTGTCCTATCTCTGCGCTACAAAATTATGACAACCTAAAACACTACGGTACTACTAATTCTTCCAATTTGCCATAATAATGTGATTACTTTAGTCAGAACAAGACCTCCGGATAATGAATATAGCTTAGTATTAGGATTAGTTTGAGCTATTTAAATTTTTGCATCAATAGAATTAGAAATACTTACCTGAGACTCTGTATCGATAATACCCGGCAAATGTTTCTTTAAAATATTTTCACTTTTCTATACGCTTTTGAGGATCTTCATTGTCATAATAATTTAACGAAGGAAATGATCTATACGGATAAGACAATCGTGGTTGGAAATTTCTCGATGTTTGTGGCATGTAATACCTGGGAAATGGTCTGGGAGAACTATACGGACTTTCGGGTCCGATGCTAAGTTTAATGAGTACCGCCGTAGTTGGTGGACCGCCACGCAGGTGCGATATCCCACTCGGCTTGTAAAACCTCGGCTGCTAAACATCTGGCACACTTTGTCTAGGAGCTGAAACATTGTGTATTTTATTCATCTGTCCCAGTTTATCTGAGGTAGAACAACTTGGAAAAATTTTCCTAGCAGTATTAATCGAATCTTGAATTGTTTCAAAATTTTGCATAGTGAGCAGCATTTTCTGTTGCTCAGGAAGGTCTTGGTTTAACGATTCAATAGTTATTTTTCATATAATTATAGTATGGATGCTAATTTTAACTTTTTCCTAAAGTATTTGTCGATGTCATTAAATTTATAGGAAATGCACTTAATAAAAGTCACTGAAAGTGACTGTTCCTGCACTTGAGAAATCTGTAAGGAATTTATTCTTAATGTTTTTCCAATCTACCTGCAGCGTTCGTGGAGAAAAAATGCTAAGGCCTCGCCACGGAGGCATTCCGAAAAACTTAGTAGTTTGTCCTCATCTCCAATACTTTTGGCGTCGCATTTGCTTTCGAGCAATAAAATGAGCTTATCCACCCGAATCTCCGGATTCTCTCCGTCAAATGAAGCACACTGAAATTTATCCATACTGATTGTAGCAGTTTCAATTTTTTTTTCATTTGAGATTTTTGTTTGAGATCGGCTTTACACAACACATCATGAATACACATCATGAACGCTGTTTGTTCTCAACTTTTGATGTCATAATTTTGAAGCGCAGAGAAAGGACACTGGAACTCTTAACAGCTTTCGGTAACAATCATGGCTGATGGTAGACTGAAATGGTAGTCATTTGAGTATATTACGTATATTTTTAGTTATAGTTAATTAAATATATTTTAGTTATATTTAATTAAATATATTTTAAGTATATTTATATTTAAATTAATTGCTCTGAGATCGAAGTTCTTCAGAGGAATGGCCGATCCCAACTTCGATTGATTCTCGTTAAAATTCAAAATTGTGTGTAAAGGAACTGCATTTTAATTTTTAACAAAATTAAATGCCCCTTTACACACAGGATAGGTAGCTTTGCATTTAATTTTGTAGATTTGTATTTAATTTTTATAAAGTTAAATGCAAATCTATCTATTTATCTCCCTCCATATATATATATTCTTAATAATTTAAAAATGGCAAATTCTATTCGAGAATAGAACTTGATCACACGAAATATTCACGAAATTCTTCACTTCTGCCTTAACAAATGCTAACCCTGAAAATAACCAAAGGTAATATGACTGATTCGAAGATCAAGCTAACCTGTTATTATTAAAGTAATTTTTTTCATGTCGAATCCATGTTGATTACGAGCAGTGCAGAAAAATTCGAAAATTCCACATCTGTTTAGTTTCACTTTTACGAAAGCTTGATATTCATACTGCTGCGGAGACTTGATGCTTACCTTCAAGTCAGGAACTTCACTGGAAGAATGAAACATTTGGGGTTATGAATAAATTAATCTGAAGAATAACATAGTTTTGCATCAGAAATAAGTAACATTTTCCATGGTTAACAGGAAACTTTGAGGAGTTTTAGTCGCGCAGGAGGTGTATTATTTGGAAATTCCTGTTTAAACGATGAAAGCTTTTATAATTATATTGGAATTGTTTATTTAAATATATTTGCAACACTTTAAAGGATATATGTTCTTGCTTTCTTTAACATTAAAATGTTTAGTTTTTGAAGGATTTGCATTTATATAGGCTTCTCGATTAACACTTAACATACGGGAAAGAATTACATTTCATTCAAAACAGCAACAATTTGAAAAATGAGCAGCTTAAATAAAAAATAACTGACAAAGCTATAATAATGGAAACAGAAATATATTGCATATAAGATGATATATTAGAGGATAGCAAATAAATGTGTTTAGGCGCTAAGGCTATAGTAAATGTGTAAACATTTTTATTTTGTCTCGTGAGAAATTCAATTTGATGCTGAATTTCTTCAAAATTGTCTTGGATAACATTAATTATGCCAACCGTACCCACTATTAAGCAGTATTAAAGCCAAGCAATATTAAAAATGCTTATAAAATAAAAAAATAAAATCTGAAAGGTTTCAGATTTTAAATAACGTCCAAAGGGGCGTTTTTTAAACATTTTGTATGTTACTTTTATTTATTGAATATCATGTTCTTCGCATTTAAACCATAAAATTCAGTTAAAGAACAATATAGCAAAATAATTTTAAACTCAACATATCTTTAGAATTTCCTACACAGTCTCACGCGCTGCAGATTAAGATGTTTTTTTTTTTCTGTACAACGTTGCCATTGCCCGCTTTGAAATCCTCGAGTTTGTTCATCAAAAATTCTTTAAAGTTTTACAAAATATGAAATCGTTAATAAAACAAATTCCAAATTTCAAATTTGGGCTTACAGATGCCTATATTCGCAGCAGGATGACGGCATTCAAAATTCGATGGCTCTAGGTACCGTCGTTTGATCACAATGCGAGAAACATACATACATTTATGCACATTCTTCATTATTTAATTTCTTTAAATATAATACAGGGCTGCAATATTTTGTGGCAACAGTTTGAAAAGTGATACAGACTTTTAATGTTTCCGACGCAAAATCGCAAACAATAGTCCTTCAGGAACAAAGCCCCTTTGGACTAAAAAGTTCTTTATGATTATTCTTCCCTTAGTATATTTAAGGGTGCCCCTTGGATATTATCGCCATGTTGTTTCATTTATGGTAACCCGAGTAGTTGAATGTTATGGAAACCCTATTATGACGTAATTGGTTGCGTCATTGCGGCGAATTTGAATGATGGGAAAAGATTTGCAAAAGCTTGTGTATTGGATGTTGGTTAGGAAATATGTTGGTGATTTTGTGGTTTACACGGTAAAGTAGCTGAATATGGTAAGATAATTTAAATTTCTGAACAATTTGGAATGAAAGGGAAAAAGCATTAATTGACTGCTGTGTAAATGAAGGTTTACTTAGTAGCCATTATAAGTGTCCTGTTTGTAGGAAAGAAATGCGTATGGTCGAATATCTGTAGATACCGGCGCTAAGGGGGATATTTTTTACTCTTATTTTTGTGAATTTATAGGGCTACTCCAGTATACAGATTCTAGTTCAGATAATTTTAGGAAGTTTTTGGATGCTGTTAAGGAATTTTGTTTGACTGAAGGCTTGAAAATTTCTGAATAAGGGACGTAGATATTTCCTTTTTGTAATGCTAAGATGAATTTCCTTTTTTATGTTATGTCATTATTCGATTTAAAACGTAGTTTATTGAGGTTATGTATTTTTTGTTTAGCTCTAGTGTAGAATTGGCTGCTCCTTTAAGTGAAAACAGATCGATGTGTACATGGACAAAGGGAGTGAGCAATGCCTGGTTTGTGCAAATTTTAGCTTTGTGTAGCGGCGATTTTTGTGCCAAAAATCGCCGCCACATAAAGCCAAAATAACAAGTCAAAGAATTGCACAAACTCGGTGTCCATGTACCGCTAAAAATCGCCAGTTTTTACGAAGGGGCACTCGTAAATATATTTTTACCCTTCTCTGCTTTATAATGAGTACTATGTCCCCAATCAAGATATGTTCGACTAACATAAACAACTTATGTTGTAACGTATGTCTCTGTTAATACACATAAACTAAAAATAGATCCTACAATGAACCTGGCGAATTCTCGCACAGGTGTAAATGAATTACCAGCACAGAAGAAGGGTGAAAAGTAACCCTTTATTAATTCGAAGTTTAAAAGAAGAGTACGATTTTCGTGCGTTACAAAAACACAGTCAACTTGCGGTGAAATTTAAAAATGTAGAATATAATTCAAGTCAAAATCTAAAATAAAATAGTGCTGGATTAGAGCGTTAAATTACACCTAACTGGTTGACTAACAAAAACCTAACAGGCGTCACGATAATCCGAAATGGCCAAAAGGCTTACTAGCGTAACAGCGAGATAGCAACGAAACGTGCACTGACTAGCGAAAACACGTTCTAAATAAACTCAGAGATTCACCCATTTAAATGTTCATTTCACTTAACTTTAAATTTACACCTGGCGAGAAAATACTAGGAGAAGTTGAGAAGTTCAGGAAAGGTATCAAACTTGAAATAAATTTGCTATTCAAAATAAGGGAAACCCTACAATGTATAAAAGAAGTTTATTTCTAGCATGATTTACAATTTTTTGGAATATTGGGACATGTATAAGCAAAACACATAGTAATGTTATTTTCAATCTGTTACACTTTTTATAAATTTTAAGTCTTATATACGTTTCAAGCGCCTTACATTTTAAATATCCTATTGTTTTGTAAATTTTCCAATTCCTTTAGGAAAAGAAGAATTAGTAATATTTATATTTATACCAATTATTCAAAGTTGTATAAACTAGCATCTTATAAGTTTCATTCACTGTCTTTTTAATTAAAATATTAAAATAGTTAACGGTATTTAATAAAGAAAAATCCAAAGGAAAACAAATAAGAGAGCAAAAACCTGCTGAATATATCCATCAGAGGTTCAGGAATTGCGTTTGCTGTACAAGAAATGAGCATTTGTTGACCGAAAACTGCTCTTATATCACTGGGAGCAGATATTATGTGAGGTTCACCTGAAAAAAAGAAAAAAAAAATTATATCCACATGTATTTGCCCCCAGGTAATTGTTTAAAATCCACATTAAAAAAAAAATTGGATAAACAAAATTTAATTTCTCATTATTTAATATATCACAGTGTAATACCACTTGCTAAGTACTTATGTAAAGAGCTTGTTACTTGCAATGCAATCAAATGTCAAATTATTGCCTAATAATTAGGTTGAAAATTGAGACAATGAAATGAACAATAAAAATAAAATTTACTTACCTCAGCTTCAGATTTACAGACTGAATACATCATATAATAACGTAACAGAATCTTAACAACTCTTCCTGTACATATAACCCAAATGTAGAATTTCTAACACCTGCTGTGGGCTCCAAGTAATTTAGTTAGTCGGTACAATAAACATAAGGTTGTAAGGTATTTCTCCCACTTTCTTGGCATGCCTTCGTGCTGTAGTGGTCAGCACGCTCGTTACATATTCGAGATTCCGTGGCTCGAGTCCCGGCGAAGGGGTTACTCATTTGTTTCTTCTTCTGCTTCAAAAATCCCTAATGTCTCTACACGTGGTGCCCGAACTAAAAAAAGGTGGTGGATGATGATTTTCTACCAGCGGGATTTGGCGATTGGGGCCCCTAATCCCCAGTCGCCCTTTAAAAGGGGGAGTATATAAGGTATTTCTCTAACCTTCTTGGCATGACTTCGTGGTATAGTGGTCAGCACGCTCGGCGCGTATTCGAGAGATCCTTGGTTCGAGTCCCGGTGAAGGCGTTGCTCATTTGTCTCTTCTCCGGCTTCAGAAATTCCTAATGTCTATAAGGTGTTTAAAGTATTTATTTATTTTTGTCTAACCAGTTATTTAATGTTAAGTAGCTTTACTGCTATTCTCCTTCTTCGCTTTTGTGTCAGAATGCTAAATTTAGCTCACGCGTATTCAAATGAGGTAGAAATAGACAGCATTTAGAGGGAGGTTTTAGATTGTTTAGACAGAGCGTGTTACGCCTGATGAAGACCACGTTACTATTTGAAATTCTGCGATAGCAGTCTATCTTTGGCATTGTTTTATTCTTGCCGGTTGTGCTTGTCACGCCAGTATAGGTTTGAGCCAACTTGAGCGTTAATCCATTCTGTGTAGTAGCTTTTGGCTAACTTAGATGAAACTCTACCTTTTGAGTTACGGCATAAATAGTGGCTGGTTTTGTACTCACAAGAAAAGCCTTCTGTTAACCAGGGGAGTTCTTAATAAAAGGGTCTTTTACACCCTTCGGATATTGTTCGGAGAACAGCCTTGACGCCAGCTTATTGTGGTATGGTAGGCAATGGTTGTCATTCGATGACGTACTTTCTCTAGGCAGACAGCCGTAATACTTTTCCCTTGGTAAGTGATTATCTGTAGTATTCTGTAGTATTACTTATTATCTGTAGTATTTATAATTAGTATTTATTATTGTAGTATAGTAATTAAAAGGAGAAACAGCTTATTGTGGTATGGCAGGCAATGGTTGTCATTTACTTCCGTTGGCATGATGAAATGTCGCCCATACCCTTAAAGAAGCCAAGTTGGCGCAACCAAGGCTGTTCTCCGAACAGTATCCCACCCTTCTTACGTTCTCTATTAACTCAAAACATGCAGAGATAATTCTCTTTAGTCTTCCCGAGTCTTAATTAGTGCGCGATTCCAAAGAAGGTGAGACTCTATTAGTTATGTTCTGTGAAATGAATTCTCTTCGCCAGAATATCTAACCATTAAATAGAGATAGAATTAAAATTCTTTAAGATTATGCTAACTCACCTACTGCGAGTGTTTAAATTAAAATATACAAACGTAAAATTGTGGGCCAAACTGGATTTGACTACTTCAACACCTTTCTTTCGAAAACTCAATAAATTTAATAATTTTATTCCAACGTGGGCAGAGAATTTACCTGGATCCCGGCATAAATTCAAACACACACTTACAAAACAGATCTAATCTCAAAATACTGTATTCGTATCTACCTCAGCATTAGCATCGCCAAAAGCCTTTGTTATAATCACCAAGCCGGCGGACTGCAGACCCCACTCTCGCAGTCCAGTTCATAAATTTCTCAACTTTGTAAGGTTTACAATGCGTTTTTCTAACAGTTATTTTAAGTTTTGTGTCTTTCCTATCTTATTCTAATTTCAGCTTACAATTTCCTGCCAGAATGTGAAATCAGAAACGCAGAGAATGCAAATGAGAATGAGTACGGTTTAAGTCGTGACTTACTTCAAGAGAGAGAGTCTGATTTCCTGACTAGCGCGCGTTTGCCTTCTGGCTACATCTCTCTTAGCTGTTACTACGCTCGACCATATCTAGGCCCTTGCTAGGCTTCGCCGATTCAGTTAATACTTAGGGGCCAACTAGTTGGATTCTGATAGCTTCGGCTATATTTATTTAAGAGCTTTAGTTAAGTTAATTTTAGTTTAAATTATTAGTATTTAAGTTCGAGCCCGAGTGGTGGCTTTATTGTAAAGTTCCAAGCCGGAACTGTTTGTAAATATACTGGATAGTAAAGGGTTTTAAACCCTTCTCAAGTCTCATCTGTTCTGTTCACACTTAAAGCGATTATTCGCTTGTAAAGTGTTCGTGGAGTTCTAAGTAAGAACTTAAGATTAAAGAGTTAAACCCTACAACTTTACAATAAAGTTACTTGCCACTCAAATCTACATAAATTCTAGAGCGAGCGAATATCATGGTGAAAAGAGGTAGAAAGGGAAGAAGTAAATTAAAGGCAGTAAATTAGGTAGCATTTCCGTTAGTAAAAACTTTAACATAAATGTCAGAAGTTTAGCATGCTATATACTTTACCGGCAAAGTATGAAATGCCGACATTCTATACAATGCCTAGGCATTATATGCAATGCCAGACGTTTTTAGGCAAAGTATAAAATATGAGAATTATTACATACTTTCTCTAGAATACCTAGGCATTCTATAGAATGACAAATGCTCTTTAGGCAAAGTATGGAAAAAAGTATTTATGATTTAAAAGACGCTGATTCCTCAAAAATACAAACGTTATTCAAAATATGTAAAAAAATAGTGAGATCATCTCGATGCAAAATAATAAATTTGGATTTTCTATCTGGCTGGGACTGGGAATCGGTAAGATCTACCTGACAACGGAAATTTAATCCAGAAACAATCGTAAGTTTCACAATAATGGGCTTTTTAATACCTTTTTTGGTTTTTTCTGGCAGACTCACAAAGGTGGTTGTGTAGTTGGATATCATTACGTTTAACGCTTCTGTATTTGGTTAAAAGTTCTTTCAACATTCTGTCGCGTCGTCCGTGTTCAATACTCAAATGAGTTTTCATGAAGTACGGAAATAACTCAGCGTTCGTAACGTAATGCTATGTAATACTGATGCTTTCTTTAACAGAATAAATGAATGTGCTTTTGTTTTTCACAAACATGACATCCTAATGATTCAGCGGCCACTAGTCAAATTGGTTCTTTGGCCTTTTTTACTTCATTTAATAACTTCTGGTAAGTAGTTTCGTTTCTTCGCAACGAATCGGAAATATATTTTATACTTTGCCGATTTGTCTTTTGGCTTTCTATATAATGCCTAGGAAATGTGTGAATTCTGTATGATTTCATACACTGGCAGCTAGTTTTAGGTATTATATACACTGGCTATCATAAATTAAGGAAAAATCACAAAAATCACGATTATTGAAAAAGTGACATGTAGAATTTTATGAAACTTACCCACAATATACAACACATAGTAAGGTATCAAATAACATAAAAAGAAATTACCAGACCATTATGATAGTATAGAAATTAGCACATGTATAAAATGAGCAAATGGAAGGTTTCAGTTCGCTATAGGAAACGTACCCTCAATATACAACAGGATAACCTCTAGAAGCAATACAGCACATATAGCGATGTGTGATGCTTTCAAGTATGCGGTCTATCAGATTCATCGGAAGCAAGAGCCTTGAGTTTGGGATGATTTAGGGGGCGTCTCCCTAAAGCATCCCAAACGTGCTCGATAGGATTCAAGTCCGGGGACCGAGCTGGCCACTCCATGTGCGTAACTGTTTCCTGTTAAAGATAGTGATCTACGATGCAAGCTCTGTGTGGCCTTGCGTTGTCGTTCTGTAACAGGAAAGCATCACCTATTGCCCCGGCATATGGGCGCACATAAGCATCAAGGATGTCATCTCTATAAACCTGAGCATTCGCGGTTCTCCTTCGAAAGACTTGGAGGTCTGTGCGTCCACCCAAAAAGATGCCACCCAAAACACAGACACTGCCTCTTCCGTATGCATTTCTTTCACGGATGTTTGACGGACGATAACAGATTCCAGGTTCTCTCCATATCAAACAACGCCCACTATCGCTTTCTACACTAAGCCTGGACTCATTCGTAAAGGGAACAGCCATCCATTGATCAGGCGTCCAGTGGACATGCTGTCGTGCCCACTGCAAATGGTCCCTCCTATGGCGTGACGTGAGCGGCATGCAAATGGCTGGTCGCCTCGGATCAGACCACCAGCGTGAAGCCTTCTACGCAAAGTTCACGTTGAAACCAACCTTCCGGTGGCTTCAGCAAGGGAGGATCTAAGAGTCGGTTCTATTCCTGCTCGCATATAACGTCAAATATAGGTCATCGGCGCTCGTCGTAGCAGTTGGCCGTCCTTGGCGGAACCTCCTACTTCGGGTACTTTCATTTTTAGCCAAAACCTGCATGCCCCATAAATTTGAGCGAAATCGGTGATGACTAGTAGGGAATGCCCCCTTCTTAGAGTATGCGCCACCAGCTGTACGAGAGAGTCGACGATCCATGAAATCCCAAACGCGATCAATGGGCGACATATCTGGAGACTAAGCAGTCCATGGAAGAAGCGAAACCTGTTGTGCCCTACAGAAGGCTTGAGCAGTCTGAGAAATATGTGCATGGGCTTTATCCTGTTCAAATACAGCGCCTGGAATGGGTCGAAGAATAGGAAGGAACTCTTGCACCACAACTTACCTTATCACGGTTAAGAATACCCGCAACTACGATAGAGGAGATCGACAATTACACCCTATAGCTCCCCACACCATTGATACCAGGCGTTTGCTCACTATGACGCTGGACAACATACTGTGGGAGCCGACGTTCCCTTTTGTAACGTATGACATGTATTCGTCCATCCTTTTGCTCCAGATTGTAGCGAGATTCATCGAAGAAAACAGCTTGATGAAACAGGGCACGCCATACACTGTATTGCCGGGCCATTGAAGTCAGAGGCGTCTGTGATTCAGCGACAGGAGAATCTTGCGTAGAGTAGCCCTTGCACGCAATTCATGCTGCAGCAGACGGTGACGAACCTTGGATCTAAACAACAAAACACTTGTGGCTGTGCTCCAACATTGTGCTAACACAGGAGGGAATGCTACACGATCCGTCACAGTCTTGCGGTTTAGGTGTCCGTGGTGCAGTGCCGTTGTGCTATTGCGTGCCCCTTTGCCAGGAATTGCTTGGTTCTCCCCTATGCGTTTCTTCTAAACCCGCATCACTGTTGTGGCATTACGCTGCTTGCGGGCTGGGATTTCTCGATGCGAAAACCAACCCTCTAGCTTACCGATGATGTGGCCTCGTTCGAACTTCGTTAGTTGTTGGTATGGTTGGTCCGCTGTTGACGAGGCATATTGACCACTAATTAAACGTTCAACGCAGACAGAGGACGATAAGCAGATTTTAACTCAACTTTGCAGTCTTTTATATACAATGAACAAGCAGACGGCTCTCATCCTCATGCTCAGTCGCTTTGTAGTTCTAATCATTTGCATGTCTTACCTCACTTAACATTTCCTGTAAGTTTGGTTCAGTTTGCCTAATTCCTTCATGGTGTTACGATTTTCACAAACATTAGTTTATAACAGCCGTGCACTTGCTTGTTAAGCGTTATTGAGGAAATATTGCCGATCTCATCGGTCATTTAGTCGGTTCATCGTCGAAACACTGTACAAGGTGCAACACGGGACTATCCGACATTATACCCATTTGAAGGGGAAATAAACACACATATTTCTAAGATTAATAGATTACATATATATCTAACCTTAATCTTATTTTACTCGAATTATTATTTATTATAATCACTTTAAATCCAATCCCATCCTTCCTAACGCTTTTAAAATTCTATTAACTTAATTTTTAAATTTTCGTTACTAATTTTGCTAACAGATGGCACTACGTACCTGTTCGCTTTACTGCACTGGGGTATTACTAGGACCGTTGCATCCGCTGCTTTCCAGTCTCGCAAATTTCTTTGCTGCTGATGAAGAGGGACTTGTTTGCCCTCGAAATCGATTTTTTTTTTCTAAATATACCTCAAACACAAGGTTGTTTCACATATCTACTTTAGGATTGGCAGTCACCCTTATTTAACCACCATGCTTTGAAAAAATTACAACTAGGAACCAATAAATAATTTAACAAAAGAGACTTCCTTTCGTAAATGAAGAAACTAATCTAAAATAGGGATGCGGGGAAGTGAAAAAGGATAAGCTCTGCGGGACTAAACAAACTGAAAGACCAGAGTTTAAGAAGGTTGAATAATATTTATAAAACTGGCTGAATTTTTAAATAAAAGCCCCATAAGGTATTTTCCCCTCTTTCCAGCACGCCTTCGTGGTGCAACGTTAGCATACTCGGTGCGTATTCGAGAGGTCTAGGTTCGAGTCTCGGCGAGAGCTTTTCTTATTTTTCATGTCTCCTGGTTCAAGAGAACCTAGTGACTCTACAATGGCGCCGGAACTTAAAGGTGATGGACGATAACTCTTCAACACCAGGATTTAGCAGTTCGGTACCAGGATTTAGCAGTTCGTACTCGGGAGGTTTAGGTTCAGATCTCGGCGAGGGCACTGCATATTTTTCACATGTCCTGCTCCAAAAGTAACCTAATGACTCTACAGCACTGCTTCAATTTATAAATATTACATAATCCCAAAATGATACAGAAAACTGCTGAAAATAATTGCAAAGAGCATGTAAATTGTTACGTCAAACTGATTGAGAGCAGAGTACTTAGAATTAAACCAGGTGGCATGAAAAAGGGATTAATAACGAAACTGAAATACAAAAGCTGTCAAACTTACTTTCGTTGCAATAGCGACCTCTCCATCTTTCAATACAAGCGCAAGATCCGTCGAAACGGTTACAGTGCCCACCATTATAGCAGCTGCATGTTTCAAGGCAATTCGGGCCATAATTGTTTTTCGAACACCCTAGAAAGAGAACACATGGTTTACGAGAAACATTAGTTTTAGCATTAGTTCAGATTTTATATAAGTTATGAATGCATGAAAATAACAAAAGCTTTGTTTACAGTTTGCAGTTCAGGGGACAAATACTTCTTCTACAACATAGTTTTCAGTCTTTTGGAACAACATGTATGCAATACTAACTATGTTCTGCTGCGTTGACATAAAATTCCTTTCAGAATAGAGGAGAAATTGTTGGTTAAGAGGTTTCTTTTGAATAATTGACTGAATAATTGACTTTTGAATAATTTCATGAAGTCTTCAGATATTCCCTTCAAATGGCAATTCATCTTATATTAAAGAAATTTATGCAGCTAAAAGATATGCACGAAGGCAGAAACATGACGTGAATGATAAGCAAACGACAAAACTGGATGGTAAATGATCTTTTTATCGAGCGTACATCAGGCATTGGATAGAAGCGAGCGCAGCGGTCCTATTTATGTCCTACTGCAGTAAAGCGAGCAGGAAGGTAGCGCCATCTGTCGGCAAAATTAGCAACGAAAAATGAAAATTAAGGCAGTAGAGCGTTAGGAGGGACTGGATTGGACTTAAATTCATTAATTAACAATTCACATTCACAAACAAGCTAAATCTTTGTGAATGTGAATTTTAAGTTTCATATCAAGGAGCATGAATCTTATGCCCAAAAAGGCGAAATTATTAAATGTTCGATAGTTGTTGGGAATTTAATCATAATTTTGATTTTGTGTCTGCAAAAATTATTCAAAAACAAACTTCTTCCACTGATGAATTAGATTTTCTTGAAGCTTTTGACAGTCACAAAGATTTAGCTTGCTTAATTAATCACGTTAATTCAAATCCAGTGCTTTCTAACACTTAAAATTCCATTAACTTAAATTTTTAAATTTCGTTACTAATTCTCGGACAGATGGCGCTACTTTCCTGTTCGCTTTACTCCAGTAGGGTATGAATAGGACCGTTGCACCTGCTGCTTTCCAGTCTTGCAAATTTCCTGCCTTCTGAAGAAGAGGAACTTGTTTGCCTTTGAAATCGATTGATATTTTTGTCTAACTCTAAGCCAAATACAAGGTTATTTCTCTACAAATTTTAAATTAAGGAATATTTTTATTTACTTAATGACAAATTTCAGAATGTAGGTTTTTTCCAGGTATTATTTTTAACTCTTTCGCATCGGAGTTGCGCAAAACCCCCTACCATTCAGTCACCGGCAGGTCCCCCCCCGAACGCTTGAATCATTTTCTACCTAGTTCTTTTCCCCATCCCGTTAGAACATTCCTCATTGCTTTCTTTTGAAGCGAATAACAGTAGTTATGTGAAAGCACCTTCCTTCTTATTTAGCCTCAGTATTTAGCTATTGAGGCCCGAAGTTTCAATCCCGTCCCAAGGGGAAACTGCACACAGTGGTGAAAGCGTCCAAGAAAGAAGTTGTCGCTTTACTTAAGTAAGTTATTTTTAGCACTGTATCATTCTACTTGTCATGGGGGGAGGAAAACCATTCCAAGAGAAATTCGTACTCACGGGCGTTTTCGATGTTTGAGAAAAACAGATTTGGTCCTCTCTTGATGGGAAAGAGTTAAAAGTAAAAAATTGAAATCTGATTCAAAACTTCATCCGGTAGATTCATTTTCTACGAATGGATGACCAGAATTATGTATAATTTCTGAAAACATTTCAAATTTTGCTGTGTATATAATACTTACGTGTCTGACAGTCGAGACCCATATAACCTGCTTCGCAGATACCTTCGCAGAATCCCATTATCTTGTCGCAGGGAGTCGTTGAATTTTCGTGACAATGACAGAGCGACGCACAGTTGTATCCGAATCTTCCTGGGGTACATTCTATAAGAAAGTTGTTTTAAAATCTCAGTATAAAAGTCTGGTATGCTAAAGGAATGGTTGGTTGGTTTTAAGGCCCAGAAAGAACATGTGCTATTTGTAGAGTATTTTATGTTAATTAAAAGATTATTATGATTTATGCCTTTACTACAACTTCATTTCCTTAGTTATTACTAGGACGCAAATAAATTGGTTAAGTATTTAAGTCAAGGATTTGGATTTTTTAGAACTTTTGGCAACGTCGCTTGTAGTTTATGTTACATCGCCTAGCTCTGTGAGTGAATATCTTGGCTTTATCAGTTTCGCTAGCTGACGTTAGAACGCGCTGTTAAAGTATATAGCCAGCTTAAGCAGGCTACTTTATCTAATAATGACTACGTTATCCTGAATCTGAATCTTCGGTGTCTGCGAAAATAACGCAAAGCGAAAACGGCATCCAAAAAACATCATGGGAGAAAAGAAAGCAAGAAGAGAACATCGCAGTTCTAAAAACATCGTGGTACAAATCATCGTCGTCGAACTATTCAAAAACTTCGCAATATAAAAACGCCATCGAAAATATCGTGGTAAAAATAAACACCTACAAATTATTGCTTGACGCTTTATTGCAGACAAATCATTGTAGACATACTTTTTTCAGGCTTTAAAAATTGTAATTGTATATTTTTATAATGGTTTGTGACGGCCAGCAAGAATGAGAAATATTTTTAAATTCGAGTCTTCCCTATGACTGATGAAAAAGCGAACTAATTTCATCTGAGGTTAGCTGAACATTCTTCCCCTAAAGCAAATAGCGCTAGTGCTCTTTGCAATTCAATAAATCCAGACATCCTTCTGATATATTACTTCAAAACTAACAAATCAGTTTATAAGGTATTTCTCCCCCTTCTTAGCATGCCTTCGTGGTGTACACTCGGCGCCTATTCGAAAGGTCCGTGGTTCGAATCTCGGCGAGGGCTTTGCTTATTTTTCACTTCTTCTGTTTCGAAATAATCTAATGTCTCTACAGTGGCGCCCGAACTAAAGAAAATGGTGGTGAATGATGATTATGCACCACTACGATTTGCCGACTAGGGTCGCCTAATCCACAGTCGCCGTTTAAAAGGGGGAGTATATAAGGTATTTATCCCGCATTCTTAGCATGCCTTCTTGGTGTAATGGACAGCACACTCGGAACGTATTCGAGAGGTGTAACGTTCAAGTCCCGGCGACGGCATTGCTCATTTTTCATATCTCCTGCTTCGAAACAACGTAATGTCTCTACAAGCTTCCAAACGATTAACTGCACTCTGTACATGAAAATGTGAATGATCCTTTAAGAAGACAAATAAAGTGAAGCAAAACAAGATTGAATTTTCACTGAAAGAATTTCCGATAAAGGTAAAAGAAAAAGATCTGATAATTTGATAATTAACTAAACAGTTGTTATAGAGGTAACCTAAAATCGTTACTCCCCTTCCTGTTCTTAATCATTTTTTTAAATGCTAATTTTTAAGAAAAAATGCCAATAAAACTTTATAAAAGAGTTTAATTAATTAATAACCTATATTAACTGCGTAAGCTTAAAATTCTATTAATTAAGTAGTAACTATAAAAAGTACTTATAAGTAGATTTAATTTTCTACTCATTTGCAGTTTTAGAATGCTTAAGTTTCTTACCTATTTTTCTAACATAAATTTATTAGTTAGTTCAAAAATATGAACTATAAAAGTAAAAATGGTCCTCCTTCCTTCTTGAACTCATAAATCATTATGCAAATACGCATTTATGACATTTAAAGATTGAAAAATGCATGTCTGCGTTGTCATCGTCATGCGATGATTTGTAGGTGCTTTATTTTTTGCCACGATATTTTCGACGGCCGTGCTTTTTAAACTGCGAAAATTTTTTACCTGCTTTATTTTCGACCGTGATGTTTTGTTCCATGATGTTTTAGAACTGCGATGTTTTCTCCTTGCTTTCTCTTTCCTCCACGATGTTTTTTCCTACGACGTTTTCGGCCACGATGTTTTCGCCGGTAACCGAATCTTCACCATATGCTATTCTCAATATTCGCGAGTGGCCGTGTTTTGATTGGAAGCATGAGTAGTGCCTTCTGTTTAAATTTAAAGACTTATTAAAAAAGTTTATTTTAACCTTCGTAGGACTTTATTTTAATAAGTGTAGTCAGACGATTATTCGCTTGTCAGTCTTATATGGTCAGAATATTAATTTAATTGTGCAAGATAAGGACTCTACATTCGAATTCTCTCCTCGAGAGTTATATGAGTTATATGAGGAAAAATTACTGTACATTCCGGCTTATAACGCGCACTTTTAATACAAAAAATAAAATCTAAATTTACGGGTTCGCTTTACGCGACGAATATAAAAATGATAGATTTAAAAATAAGGAAAATTCAGCATACGAAAATTAGGTTCTTACACGTAAAAACTTCTATATCTTCCGTTTTCCTGGCCCGATTGACGAAATTCGACTTGCGTTTTTCATGTCTCGAAAGCGCGACTTAGGATATATATTAGATTTATATATAGCGTTCTTTTAATATAGGTATTTTGACACAAAATCGGACTTTTTCTGAAATGACTAGCCAATTTTTTTTTCCATATTTCGATTCTACGACTCAAATTATGCCTAAATTTAATAAAATTTGGTGCGAAATTTACGGAGAAATTTAAAAATTAATATTGGCGCATTTTTTAGTTTGCGTATAAGAATAATTAATTATTGTAAGGATAATTCACGTGGCGAGCTTCTTAATTTATAACAACCTATTTTCTTTCCCTTTTTATATTGTATACGAGCTGGGAAAAGGTCACGTTCATTACTTTCAAATAAATTTAACAAAGTGCGTAAACCACATTTGGCGTTATTATCGCTTGTAACGAATATGCCAAATTTCTAAACGCGCCAATGCGTAAATTCAGATATATCTAAGGAAATTTTGAATAAAAAAAATCTAATTTTTTTCAAAGTGTGCCTAGAAATGCATCTACTTTAAGATGATTTAAATATTTTATAGGTTACAATACAAAACGTTTTACGAAAAATTTATAAAAATTACTTAAAAATACAAATTTTAAAAATAAATCACAGAATATGTGTGAATTATATTCTGACTAAGCCGAAATTTCGAATTTTGGAAGAAGGAATCCAGTAAGTTTAATAAAAAAAAGAAATATTAATAAATATATATCAAATTCAATTAACATTGGGGAGCTAAAGTTTGGAGAGCGAATGTTCTAAAGACTAATCGTACGATTTTTAGAAAACTTGATAGTTTGGCATCATTTGAGTAGTAGAATAGAAATATAGAAAACAACTGTGATGTTATTTCAGCCAAAGTCGGATTTTGTGTCAAAATACCTATATTATAACACTGCTGTACTAAATCTAATACATATCCTAAGTCGCGATTTGAAGACATGAAAAAACGCAAGTTGAATTTCGTCAATCAGCCCAGTAGAACGAGAGATATAGAACTGCAATCTCCCCTTTTTTTGGCTCAGTGTGCCTAAATGTTGTTTATTTAAAAAAATGACATTACTCATGAACTTAATAATTTTCAGTATCGGATAACATGAAAAGTTCGCTATGTTCGTCTTTCGTTATATCTTAAAAGGCCCATCATCGAATTTTGTTTCATCTTCGCCATCATTGTTACTCTGATTCACGGATGAAACTCCATCTTTCCTCAACACTAAGCATCCTTATTGCAGCATGATTTCTATTTTCTTTCACAAACAAAATGACTTTAAATTTGAAACCTGCACATTATTGTTTTGTTTCGCAGAACTACTAAATATAACATTATATCAACTGTATTTCAACTAAGTCCAATTCCATTTACTAAAGCCTTCGATGTTCATTTCAAAATCACTGGCTTCAAATGGTTGTAGAAAGAGAAAACATCTGACTCTTAATTCCGCGACTTCATTCGGATTGGAAGGACATTCTAACCCCAAATTCTAACCACCTTTCCTAAAATCCCTAGAACAGCATTCTTTTTGCACATCTGCATTGAATACAACCGACCCTCTTCGCAAAATTATTTACTCCCTCAAGAATTCCCCTACGCGTATTGTTTCCCTTATCTCTTGTCAATTCAGTATACCAGTGTTCGAATGCTTGGAAAAAATCTTCGAATGGATGACTTCAAACTATAAAAGCATCGCACTTATATATCTTTCAGGTTTCTTCGTATAGGAGAAGGTGCGCATATAGCTAAAATGTAGTTTGAAATTATGGGTGCGCGTTATAAGGCAGAGTATACGGTACTGTAGCGATCCCGTGGTGGTATGCTTGCGCGTACAAGTTTCGCTAGCCCTTGAAGATGGTAATAACTTTGGGATTCTTTACTGGGTGTGTTTCATTTGAGTCTGGTTCTTTACCATTAGCGCAAAATAGCTCCCATGCTCTCCTCAAGAATTCCGACTTATTCAAATTTGCGAGTGTTCTCGAGATGCTGTACACAATAAAAAACAGCTTTAATTAATAAAATAAATAATAATGTAGAGTTATAAGAATTATTTTGATGCAGTAGTTCTGAAAAATGAACAGTGCCCTCGCCGGGACTCGAACCAGGATCTCACGAATATGCGCCGAGTGGGCTACCGTTACACCCCGAGGGCATGCAGAAGGGAGGGAGAAAATACCTCATAATAACTTAGATTGAACGACTTCAGATTCTTACACAAAACTAAAAATAAAAAGGAGAATGTATAATTAGGCTTATAATGTGTTTTAATGTGTGTGAAAAGACAATGTGTGATTTTCATGTAATGCTACACCAAAACTCATAACTTGAATTCTATAATATGTACATCTTAAATATGATTTTATAGTTGTATGTTACTATAACTAAAAAAAAGAAATTTCCATCACTTTTTTCTTTTTGAAAAGCGAAGTAATGAAGCTATATTAGCTTCATTATTTCTATGTTAGCTTCAGTAGTGTGTCTACGTTAGTTAAATAGTGAAGCTACTTTAGTTGAATAGTGAAGCTACGTTAGTTAAATAATGTAGCGATATTTGATCATGAATCTCTTGCATAGATAACTAGATTACAATTTCCACTAAATGTGTACAATGAGTGAAAAAGATACTTCTCTTAAGGACACTGCCAATAAGAATTTTCGTACTGTTTCTATCTTTTATATAAATGTCATTTAATATTAATAATCACATATTATTCATGAAAAAGGGTAAATTTCATTGATTATTCATGTTAATGAAAAGTAATAATTTGTAGAGACATTAGTTGTTTTTTAAGCGTTGCCGGGACTCGAACCGCAGACCTCTCGATTACACGGCGAGTGTGCTCACCACTACACCACAAGGGCATGCTAAGAAGGCGAGAGAAATACCTTATAAACTATTCACATTATTAAGAAAAAGTATCTCAACAAAAATTGTTTTCCCGTCAAATGTCTCCTTAAATCTTATTTAGTCTTTTTATTCAACACAACATGTAAAAAAATAATATACGGGTTATTTAGAAAAAACTGGAAGACTTAACCCCTCTTGAACCAGTCCTATAAAATAGGCCCTATCCAGGGATTTTTTACACTTAACTATGTCAATTTTAGTTACGTAACACCTTTGTAAGGTTTTAGTTAAACTAACAAAGTTTTATTTTAATTAAAATTTTTCTATCCCTTCTCATTTTCAACTTCCCGTTAGAAGAAGCGCGCGTTTTCAGCTTTATGCTAATTTGAAGTGGAGCCAAGTTCTATTTAAACGAAAGGTAGAAACCTTTCAGTGTGAGAGAGCTTTTACTCTCAGATCACGGTCACTCTATTCGACGTTCGTCTGACCAGCTAGCATTTAAATTCTAAGCCATAGCGCTTTACGTGATTGCTTATTGAAATAATTCCAAGTGCGTCAGTATTATTAAATGTTGCTACGCACCATTTAATTAGAGGCCAATCTCGCGTTATAAGCTCTGTGAGCAACGACTATTTAATTTCTATTTAGCTTTAGTTTTAAATTTATCTGATTGTTCATTTTAGACCCAAGTGTGGTCTTTTATTTTCTGTATCCCTCCCGAGTTGGGATGTGGTTTGTAAATAATAGTGATTTAATAAAAGAGGATTTTAAATCCCTTTAGTTATTCTACCACTGAATCACAGCCTTCTACCACAGAACATAGCTGCATTCAGCTCCCTGTTCCAGATCAGGACTTAAGGAGTTTCACGAAGATGTTTGCCAAGAATATGCACCGAACACTCAGTCTTGACACCTTTAAAGGAAATATACCGAACTTAGTAATCTTGTGCGAAGAAAGTTTTAGTTAATATATTGCTTCTTCGCTTGTAGACCTATGAGAGAAAGACAATGGTCCCAATGGAGAACAATGGACATTAAGAAGTCCTCAAAATAATATAAATTAAACTACTTTTACTGCAACGAAAATGTATTTCAGAATAAAATTAATAGCAGCAATTGGCAAAAGCATATGAGGAGTTATTTTTGAGACATTGATTAGAAAAGTGCTTACACATTAGAGCAGTGGTTCCCAACCCTATTCCCCCGGGCACCATGGCGCCCTCCGACCGTTTAACGTGTGCCCGCCGCTATGCGATCACAATAAAAATGTTTTAATTTTCAATAAAATTTTATACGAAAGTTTCTTCATTTTAAATGAAATAGAAATTGCGTTCAACACAGATACTGGGACCTACCAGTGGCCGAGCGGGGAAGTCGCTGAACAGTTCGGTCCGAGGTTCGAATCCCACAAACGCCCTGGCTGCGTGGGAGTTTTTCTCCATGTGTAAGGTGTTAATACGAGCCAGTTTCGCTTAGAAAGTCCTCCAGGAGGGCATCCCTCCCTTACGTGTAGTGCCTTATGGCAAAACGCGTAAATAATGATACTAACGCATCTTAGCGAGAACACAGATACCAGGACAAAGCGAAAGGAGAGCGATCTCTTTTTTATGTGCATGTATCCAACCATAAATTTTAACTATAAATGAACTCTATCCAACTATAAATTCACTTTGAAAAAGTATATGATGCCTGCCGTCCAACAGATATTTTAGATTATGTATTATGTATGTAGATATTAAGGACAAAAAGGTTGGGAACCCGTGCCTTAGAGGAAGTTAAAGTACTTAATAGTAAATAATGGTGGGATAGACAGTTCAAAAGCATCATACCTGTCTGACAAGTTAATCCAGTCCAACCGGCATCGCACCCGGAGTGACAGTGACCATCCTTGTCACAGTTCTCGTGGCCTCCTTCACAATGACACGTCAGTTCACAATTTTCTCCAAAGCTGTTTCCGTGGCACTCTATTCAATAATATAAAAATAATAACAATATTAAAGGATTTTCGAATATTTTTGCAATAACTTTTGCTAAAATTCTCTAATAAATTAAGTCATGCACTGCTGTGCTTCGGCGTTTAACGTATGTACTGATCAGTAACTCCAAAGATCCTGTGTTTAATCATGGATCAGAGTCCAGTTTACACTTTGCCGAGTGTTTTGTTTATAAAAGTCGCCCATATGAGACAGTTGTTCGCGATGCCAGATGGGGACAGTTCTTATAAATGAGGAGCCGAAATTGTCTCGAGAGGTTGGTGGTAGAGGAACTGGAACAGGAGACTCTCGGACCGATCCCTGAAGTGTTCTCTCTCGGAAATCCGAAATGGGGCTGAAGTTTAACTGTTAGCTAGGCAAAGCGATACTTGAGTGACGTATGGAATTTTGAATTCAATCTACACATAAAGGAAATATTTTACGTTATTTAACATTCCACATGCATCATTTCCTTTAATATATACTTCCAGACTTCCAGATTGTTCATAAAACATATTGTTGCGAAAAATTCGGCGGTTGCGCCTGTATGTAAGCTTTCCGGCATAGTACTAGGGTTGCCATAAAATAGTGTATGGTAGGGTTGCCAGATTGGCTACTTTATCGCCCTTTTGGCGACCAAATCGGCGATAACCCATGGTCCAATCGGGAAGCTTCTAGAATAATTTCCTGTCGAGATATTTCTCGAAACCTGTGGAACTTAAGGAAAACCTATATAAACCCTTGCGTTTCGGAGAGCCGGCGTTTCGAGTAGTCTGATTAATTGTGAAGCAGTGTGAGCGTTGTGATTATTGTGAGAATAGCTGCTTAAGCTACGCGAGAGTTTTGTGAACGGAAAGCAATCGAGATAGTGCTTTGCCGTGAAGCTATCTTTACAGTATAACTTGACAGTGTATTGGTGATTGTTCCACGGTGTTTTATTATAAGTTTAGTGTTGCCGTGAAGCTACCTTTACAGTTACAGCCTGAAGCTGTGTTGCTGATTGTCTCAGCGTATTTATTGTAGATTTTCGACGCTTTTAAAGGTAATTTTGAAACTGTGCTGTAAATAGTGATTCTTGTAAATAAATTGTGCTTTTTATTGTTCTGCATCGTGTTTTCATCGGATACTCTCAAATCCACGAACCCGTATAACGCAACAATATGAACAGCAAAATAAAAGCTTGAAACATTTTTTCAGCCTTTCTGTGATTCGTTTACAATACCAGAAATGTTCTCCAAATTGCTTTCTGTGAAGTGAAATTTAATTTTGCTTAATAACGATAATAATAATACACCACAAATAATAATAGACCACATAATAATAATAATATACCGCAAATGCCAAATCTGACGAGTAGGGGTTATTATTCAAAACAAGGAAACATTTGTTACCATCAAGATTGTTTGCCCTGAAAGAAGCTATTTGCAATAAATGTCTTTGCTTCACGCTGGTCAGTTATTGAATCATTAGGAACAAGTATACGTCGTACAAAATTTTAAAATTCCTCTCCAGTTTGTTTTCGAAATTGAAGAGTAGTTGGAACTGAAGAGTAATGGAAGAAAGACAGCTCGTAGTTATGGTCAGCTCTTAGCATCTCCATTCCGTATGCTGAAAATGCTTTAGCATCTCCATTCCGTATGTTGAAAATTATTCAGCCAGTAAATTTTGTAGTCGGATTGTCTACTCATAATTGAATTCTCTTTGACACTGACTCTCTTTGACTTGAATTGACATTCATTCCATCACATTCTATAGTCACTGCCTTACTTGGCAGTACCATGTATAAATGCTTATATGATCTACGGTTGTAGAGACATTAGGTAGTTTTTGAAAGCAGGAGAGATGAAACAACAATGCACTCGCCAGGACTCGAACCACGGTCCTCTCGAATACGCACCGAGCGTGCTGACCACTACACCACGAAGGCATGCAAAGAAGGTGGGAGAAACAACCTTCTATGGTAAATATAAAATATATTTGGAAAGCGCAGACTGAAAACCGTTTCGCTTAAAATTTTCTCTTCTCTGCTGGATATTCAGAATGTAGTACTATCAAAGACAAAAGATATCAAAGCTATGGTATATTGGCATGTTTATTGACAAAGTAAAATGAAAGGTGAACAAAACTATATCTCTTTTCCACTTGATAAACACGAACAAATCAATACATAATGTAGCCGTCAAAACTGGGGATAACTACAGTGACAAGCCTCGGCATTGAAAGGGAAAGGGATGTCTGTTAATCCGGGGTATTTCCGAACGTTTACATGAGATTCAGTTTCATGAAATTTCATTAGTACCACTCGTTTGTTTCATGAAATTTCATTAGTGTCATTGATTTGTTGCATGAAATTTCAGTAGTACCATTCATTAGTTTATGAGGTATTTCTCCCTCCTTCTAAGCATGCCTTCGTGGTGTAGTAGTCAGTATGCTCGGCGCGTATTCCAGAAGCATGTGATTCGAGTCTCGGCGAGGGTACTACTGATTTCTCACCTCTTCTGCACCAAAATGTCTTAATGTCTCTGCAGTGGCGCTCGAACTAAAAGAGGTGGTGGATGATGATTCTCCACCACCAGGATTTAGCGACTGGATCCCCTAATCCCCAGTCTTTCCCTTTAAAGATCCAAGTCCCTTTAAAAGGGGGAGTATATGAGACATTTCTCCCGCCTTCTTAGCATGCCTTCGTGGTGTAGTGGTCAGCACGCTCGGTGCGTATTCGAGAGGTCCATCGTTCGAGTCCAGGCGAGGACATTGTTCTTTTTTCACGTCTCCTGCTTCGAAATAACCTAATGTCTCTGCAAGTTTCATGAAATTTCATTAGTAACCGAGTTCCATGATATTTCGTTAGTATCATTCATTAGTTTCATGAAATTTAATTAGTAACCGAGTTCCATGATATTTCATTAGTATAATTCATTAGTTTCATGAAATTTCATTAGTAACCGAGTTCCATGATATTTCATTAGTATAATTCATTAGTCTCATGACATTTCATTAGTGACCGAGTTCCATGATATTTCATGGAATGCCG
>KK115538.1:45223-59123 GCA_000611955.2 Stegodyphus mimosarum
TTAGAAATGCTTCGTTTTTATCAATCATACTTTCAAAACAATTCCAAAAATTTTGCCAATGTTTCGGATCTCCGAAAAATTTTTCTATTACTAACTTTGGCAATTTAACTGAACATTGATTTTTTAAATTTTCATATAAAGAGACATTGGTGCTTTGATTATGCGAATCACTTGAAGCTGACTCAATCTTAGTTTTGCTTTCATGGTAACGTAATATTCTACTTGAGTATTTCAAACATTTCGCTTTATATTCCTGACTCGCCGTAACCTCTTTTTCCATTTGATCAACTGCAATGGAAATTTCGATTTCACTGTCGAGAGCTTTTAGTTCGTTACTTCTTTCTATTAAGAGCTCGTAATCATCTCTTAAATCCTGCTCATCAAGCTCCTCTCCTGACTTTAATTTAGCATCAATTTGATTAATTAACTGGGTTGTTAATTTTCGAACTGTTGTTCTTTTAGCTTTTGCTAGTTCTAACGCTGCCATTTTCTTAATACTGTACAACAGAAATACATCCAAGGATCAAAAAATAAATACAAAATGAGAGCCTACCTTTTATTTCCTCCCTGGCATGATTTAGTAATCCAAAACGTGATGGTCTAACAGTCCCGAAATTCTTTCCTTACAATGCACCATTGTGAAATTTGCTAATCCAAACGTGTAACTATCAACATAGTCAATTTGGTGTTTCAGTTTTACGTAATAAAAGCTCAGCTTTAAACAAAACAAACTTATTTTATTTACAAGATTACTGAAATGTAGTATTAATTTGCCGCTAATTATCAGGGCCGGCTACTCCCTTACAGACATTCTTATTCAAGTTAAGCGCATCTCAAAAGTACAGATTACAACTACACTCAAGAAAAACAGGCGGGTTACAGCGCCCTCTATAGGCGTTTCGTAACATTGTTTGATCACTTCACCGTTTCCTTTCGAGACAGAATCGTCAATTTGAAAAATGCCGTTTGGCCTCAGGAACGAGATATATTCGTAGAAAGCAGAATCTCGAGATATATCCCTAGAAAGATTCACCCCTTTTTATTTTCAAACCTTTACTGTTTACGTTCCTGTATTCAAATGGCGCCGAAATCGAAAGAGTAGCTTCGCTTTGAAATAACTTTAATAAATTCAGTTACTCTCAGTTTATACAAACCAAAGTGTAGACACATAACTATAAAGTATATACACGTAAACATCTGGTAATAATCCAATAACACAGTTAAGCTTTAAAATAGGTATTAGAACAGTTATAGATCAGCTACATTCTAAAGACCGAATTAGATCGAAGACAAATCCAAAGCGTGTTGCCAACGTAAAAAGCGTAAATTAATACAGGAGTCATGAAAGTAAACAGCTAAAATGCGGCGAAAATGATAACAGAAAATTCAGGGCTTAATTGGTCACACTTTCTTCAGAGCAGTTGTATCAGGATCATTGAAAGCAAAGTTCACTTCAAATAACGGGAAATAGGAATGCACTTCCACTCTCTTTCAGCTGGCATTACAATGGGAACAACTGCTCGTTGGAAAACGTACTTTTAGAGAATCGCCTTTGTTACTGTTCATATAAGAAACTAGGGAACATAAGAGACGCGAACTTCTTAATATGTTTTGACAGCTACTGAAAGGAAGAAAAAGAAACATTTCTATCGTAAATTGAGATCGTAAACTTTGCTAATTCATATTTAATCGATTTATTGAAATACGAAATTTATTTTGAGTTCGTAAAATAGCTAAGTACCTGCATTTCACGACGATGTGAAAATGAAATGTATAGAGTAATATCTCGCTTTCCTATAAGCCATTAAGTCTCAAAATGACGCGATTTCGTTAAAAAACATGAAATAAAAAATAATCTAATTCGAATTTCGAAAAAACCGCTTCGAGGTGCACTGGCTCTTGTCTAGATGCACCTATGTACCGAATTTCGTAGCCCTGGGTCTATTAGCTTACGCGCAGCACGAACGAAAGACACACACACAGACAGACTCTTTCTTTTATTATATGGAGAGATTAATGTCATTAGGTTTTAGGTTTGATGCTGGAGATATGTAATATATGCGATGCTTTCGCCGGGACTCGATCCCTGTAACCCTCGAATACGCATCGAGTATGCTTCCAATTACATCATGAAGGCATGCGGAAAGGAGGGAGAAAATACCTTACATAATGTATGTGAAATCATTTATAATTTTAGTTGTAAGAAATTCACCAAATATGCGGAAAATCGTCTCCAGTTGTTAGCCAGAGCGGAAAAAAGGGCCTCGAGAGCAAAGGGGTATTATCAACAATCATAATAATAAAACTGAATACCTCACTTTTACTAAAGGGGAGTCGGAACCCCTTAAACCGACCATGTTAAATTGGCCACATTAGATGTACATTTCCTCAAAATCTGCAATATATACACGTTTGAAATTTTTTGTGTATTTAAAGTACACCTTTTTGATTATATTGAAATGAGCTTTAGAAACATTTTAAGTTTTATAGTCACATATAGAATATTTTACTAGGCATAGTAAAATGTAGCACTTTTGCACGAAAAAAAATATATAAAAATCTGAAAACTTTTAGATTTTACATTGGGCCCAAAGGGGCGTTTTTCTAATATTTTATGTGTTACCTTTATTTATTAAATATCATGTTTTTAGCACTTGGAAATAAAATTCAGTTCAAGAGCAATATCACAAAACAATTTTAAAATGAGCATGTCTTTAGAATTTCCAATACACAGTCTCGCGTGTTGGAGACAAAAATGTTTTCTGTTTCGTACAGTGTTGCCATGGCTCGCTTTGAAATCGCTGAGTTTGGTATTGTTAAAGTTTCACAAAATATGAAATAGATCATAAAATAAATTCCAAATTCCAAATTTGGGCTTCCAGATGCCCATATTCGGTTAGAAACGTACGTTATTGAAAATTGGATGGGTCTAGGTATCGTTGTTTTATGACAATGCGAGAAACCTACATACATTTACGCAGATTCTTCATTATTTAATTTCTTTAAATATAATACAGGGATCTAATATTTCGTGGCAACAATTTGAAAAGTGAACCGACATTTATAGTGAACCAACGCAAAATGCCAAGACAAAATTAATAGCACTTCTGTGAACGCTATTTGGGCTAAAAAAAGAACAATTTTTCTTCTTAGTTTATGACAAAAGCTCGTTTTAGTAAGCATTTAGTAAACATAATAAATAAGCAGCTATAAAAATTTACATATGTGTAAGCAGTAGTTCTGAGAAAAGGTAAATCGAATATAAAAAAATAACATTTGGAGAAGAACGCATTTTTATGTAGAAATACTCAATTTATCAAAATACTTGATGATAAATTAAAATTAGATTTCTTACAGTTCTAATTTTCATAGAGATTAAAGCATGGTACTTTTAGAAAGATAAAAATCTAGAGCATTTCAAAATGCAAAAATCCTAAATCACCATTTTTTGAAGATTTTTGGCTTTCAACATCCCTAAATATTTCATTGAACAGCTTTAGTTCATTATTTCATTGCATTGTAGCGAACTAAAGCCAATGAGAAAAGTTCTCTGCAGTAACTTTGTCGCTATAAATTTCCATTCTTTTATATAAGTGAAAGAAACTGTTTTTATCTGATAAAACATGAAGTATACTTGCGGCAAAGGAATGAATATCTAAAATATAGGTAACTGATCAATATAAATAACTGATGGAATACTCACGTTCCTTACATTCCGGGCCTTTGAATCCGGGCGCACAAGAACATCCGTAGGGGTCCGGCTTGCAGAAAAGATACAAGGCACACGCTTCGTTTGTGTTTGCAGTACTTTCAAGAGATGAACAGAATTTGTGGCAGTGAACACCGAAGCGATTACCTCCACAAGCTGAAATGATGTTTTTGTTTTAATATTAAATTCGAATATCCTTAAATTACATGACTTTACTTATGACATTAATCACTAATTAATTTTTGTAAAGATTTAAAGTCTGCTGCCCTTTTGAGTCATACAGTAGCAAGCTGTCTTCTGAAAGCAACATATTATAATATTTTATTTTTAACTTCTTCTTTTAGATATCAGGGATAGCTTAGAAGAGAGAGAAACTTTGCACGTTTGAAACTTCTTTGTACGAAGTATTGCAATAGCGAAAAATTTCGGGTGTGATATGTCAACAAAAATATTCATTTTGACCGTTTTCGAATTCGTTTGAAGGATGTTTTTGCGTCACGTCTGTATGTACAGACAGAATAAAGGTCTCTGTTTCCCAAAACGGATTAAAAAATGGATCTAAAATGGATTCCGAAGAGATTTTTTGCGTGACGTCGGCACATAGGTACGTGTGTATTTATCTCGCATAACTCAGAAACGAGTGCTCTCAGAACTTTGAAATTTTGTAATTGAAACTGCTATAACCTGCATCACTACTTTCTGGTTGCAATATGCCGCCCCAAACGTATACACATACACACATGGTTCCATTTTGAGATTTCTAAATTTCTTTCATCCCATATTCACTTAATTTGAACAGGTCGGTTTCCATATTCAGGTTTTTTCTAGTTTTTTTATTTATAATATGTAATAGTTATACTTCCCATAATTTTTACTTTTAGGTTCATTTAGTAAATTGGCCTGTTTTGGCATTCCATCTAGAATTCCAATTGAATTTTTTCTGCCAACACATCACAGGTTTTTAGATCTCTAAATTTCTTTACTTGATTAAAATTTTGTGAGTCATAAGACAGTTCTGCAGTATTTGTTGCCTAGTTTCTTATATGTATTACTATTTTTAAAAAAAATTTTTGAAATATGTTGTATATTACTTCTCCTTCTAACTTTTCTTCCTCGCGTAGGGAAAAGGAACGCCCAATTGGGACGATATCGATTAG
Source organism: Stegodyphus mimosarum (assembly GCA_000611955.2). Taxonomy (NCBI): domain Eukaryota; kingdom Metazoa; phylum Arthropoda; class Arachnida; order Araneae; family Eresidae; genus Stegodyphus; species Stegodyphus mimosarum. The sequence goes on from KK115538.1 coordinate 50,090, forward strand.
CATTAAATGATTTGATAGGTAACATTAAATTATTTTCCGCGTTAATTATCTCAATTGGACGTTTGTTGAAACGCGTGGAGGTAATATTTCAGTGGGAGTTGCATAGCACTTTTCCCCTGACGAAACTGTTGTGTGACTCTCAATGGAATATTGCCATTTTGATCTTTTTGTACATTTTTCTTGCAACTTTTACTTTTTCTTGCAACTTCTACTTTTCCCACATTTTTTAAATATTCAATTATTGGTCTCATATATTTTTTTTTCTTTTTAGTCATGTTTTATTGTTAATAATGGTATTTTGATTCTATTTGATATGTTATTTTTGACACGACTATGCTTTTACAAATAGGATTTTAGAGGTTTCGAATGTGCCATAGCTTCCACATTCTTTATAATATATATATGTGTGTGTGTGTGTGTGTAATTTATAAAAAGTAGTAAAAGAACGTAGAGACCTATTTGGCCAAGAATTTTGCACATTGAGCTGCAAAATTAAAATTAAAGATAAGCAAAAGGAGTAAAATTCTAAAAGCTATCGCCTAAAAGTAAATTTGATATCTCAGTTCCAGAGTTAAAAAACTTGAACAAAAACATAACTAAAAAGAAAAAGCAATTGTAAAAAATTAAAAACCAAAAAGCAGGTATTGAAAGATACAACCTTTTAAAAAAATTTTTAAAACACGTAAAAAACTAAGAATTAAAAACACCAGAATAAATAACAGTGAATGGCAGTAAATGGCAATTTAGCCTAACTCGAGGTTAGCCACGGACTTGTCAAGGGAAAAGCGGGAAAATTCGAGTGCAGCTAAACTCCATTACGCGTTTCGTCAAACGACAATAATTAAGACAGAAGCAATAAAACATTAATAGAAAAATAAAAAAAACTGTACAATATAGTTGGTCTGAATTCTTATCGTTTCTTTTCCCGACGCGCCTGCCATAAAATTTAAAATAAAATAAAACCACTACTGAATAAACTTTAGAAAAACTTGGTAAGGCTAATGTACAAATAAACAAAAGTAGCCAATTAGACATGAGTTAAAAATTACATAACTTTAAGGGAGATCCCAATGAGCTAGAAAAAATTAAACTTAGGAAACAAAACAAGAAATTAAATAAAAAGTAAAATACAAGTGACTTGTTAAGACCAATTGCATTAAAAAAAAGAGAAATAAAATGGACAAACCTGGATCCAAAGCAGCAGCTAAATTAATAGCGTAAAAAAACTGAAAGGGGTTGCCAGAATAAGAATTTTAAAAGAGGAAGCAACCAGAAAAGAAATTGAAAATCACCAATAAGTTGTAACTTAGAAGTGGGGGGTAAACGTCATTTTGTTGAACCAATGATTGACAGCGGCCATTGTTGAAATCTGGACAGAAAGGAGAGAGGGCACACAAGGGGTAATCTTTGAAGATTGAAGTTGGAAGCCTTTTTCAACAAAATGACGTCCAGTTAAGTGCTGAGTCACGTAAATAATTTTTTGAAGGTGAAGAACAAAATGGTTGCACAAGCAAATGTAAAATCTGGCCTGAAAGCAGTGGAAATTGGAAAAAAGCATGATTTGTTAGAAAAAGTCGTAATTCTTCTTGCTAGAGGGCTTGCAAGCGATTAGAAACGAAAAAGGTCCTTAAAATTAGCAACAGTAAAGAAAAGGCCAGAGATCAGTAATATTAAATTTTAAATTTAGTAATTAAACTGAAGTTTTGTTCAAATCTAAGAGAGTACAAAAGTAACAGTCTGGCTTGGTGAGCTCAGTTTTCTTTTTCTTATATGCTGGTAAACTGTGCATTTTTGAGCAACATTCATTTGTATTAACGTAACCACCTTAACCTTAGCAGAAGTCCCCAAATTTACAGAATGGTCCAAACTCTGAGAAATATGCACATAACCATCCTTCAGTCAAACAACGCCGTTATTTTCCCCCGTATGCGTGTAGAATCATTAGGTTATTTCGTAGCAGAAGTGATGAAAAATGAGCAACTCGTTCGCCGGGAATCGAACAACGGACCTCTCGGTTACGCGTCGAGCGTCCTGCCCACTACACCACGAAGGCATGCGAAGAAGGCTGGAGAAATACCTTATATGCGTTCTTTTTGTTGTACTCTAAGTTCCGACGGTATTTATATACAAATCCTGATATTTTTTGCTTTAAACTTAGCTTTAAAATATGAGCATGGGGAATTTGTAAGCAGTGAAAGAAACTACGATGAAATTTCTGCAAGAATACAGAATTTTGCAGAAAATGTTTTAAAGGGAGACAACAACAAAATGCGTTTTCTAGTAGCCGCTGTTCTGAAGACTTGTACAAAGCCGGTGATTTTTTAAGCAAAAATATATCCCTGTATACTTCGGGAGAAGAACAGTGAAAAAAAAATTCTCGTCTTTGAAAAAGTTGAAGAAGAATGTAAGTGTTTTATTTTTTAATGTATCACGTAATCCTTATTTGATAATTTAACTTTGTATTTTAAACTGCTATAGTATGTTTTCTTTTCATATGTCGATAATGTTTACCGACATATGGTAAATATCGATAATCTGGAGATTTTTCTAAAAAAAGGCGCGAAAACCATCAGCTTCCACGCAATAAATAACTTTTACCTTTCTATCTCTAAAAAATAGCCGAATTGCACCAAGGTGATTGCGTTAATACCAAATTAATAGTAACTGCCCTATGTTCATGTTGCGAAAAGCTCATTGTCTCGTATTCACATTATGCTTGCGTAAATAGAATGTTACATGTACGATTAACCACATAAGGCCAGCCAGCTCATTGTTGCCCATTGGATACTAGGTTTAGTTGCTGTTTTCGAGCATCTTATCCACTCAGTTATTAGGGAAGTACACGAGATGACTTATTGTGGTACGGAACTCATTTGAGGATAGAACTGTTTTTACATTGGACAGAGCATGGAATTAGTATTTAAACGTCCGTATTCCTATTCCCGCTGTTAAGCTGCGATTAACATGCTTTTCACATATTGTTTACCAGCTGTCATGTGGTGTATGCCGCACTGGCGATGGAACTAGAGTGAATGCCTGTCGCTGGGTCCGAGTACAGTTAAGCACATGGGAGGGGGGCGTGACCAGTTTGTCATATGAGTCCATAGACACATCTGATTCCAAGGATTAATTATTACGGAGTGCCTAGGGTAAAGAACCCTCTACCTCCACATCATAGTTAATAAAAGGGAGCAGAAATAGGAAAAAATACATAAAAGACGTTAAGGAAAAATAAAAAGGAAGTCAGCATGACTTGAGAAAAATTAGAGAGACAAAAAGAAGAACTTATAAAAATATTATAAGTTCGGAAAAATTAAGCAGCGATTAGCGAGATTCGATCTCGGGACCTTTCGGTCTCGAGTCTAACGCGCTAACCACTGAGCTAGGGAGAGTAGAGAATTTTTTGGTATTTTAAGATTTTTAATAATTTTTGGGGGGTATTTTAGTTGAGGATTACCAGGTCACATAAGCTGGAAAACATATTTTATACATAAAATAATCTAATATAAATGTAAATAATAATGAATATAGTTGCAAACAGTTATCAGGAATGCTATATACATAGTCATAGTGTTGTCATAAAGCGTCAGAGTTTGAAGTCACGTAGGTGATCACCTACCCAAGTGTTGTCTCTAAATAATGCTGCCTGAAATTGCAGTCGCTACGCTGCAAATACATATCAAGACGTGATATAAGTTGGAGAGTCCTGACTTTCGCTGAGCAGAAAAGCAACAAAGGGTCGTAAGTAGCGATCCCCATTTAAAATTTCACAATGAAATAGTCCAAATTGGTTTTAATTTGAACGTTCTGTTTGATAAAGGCTTTTGTAGTATTGAACGAGATATTTTTGTCCCATTGCTCTTGAATACTTTCCAAAGTCCAAGGAGGGGTGTAAGTCGACGCTTGGCCAATCCACCTTTTAAAAGTCCAAAAGCACAAAAATCTATGGGTGGTACAATAAGAAATTTGGTAGGATATGAGTGAAGGGTATGGGTCTGGATACCCGTTTCCTTGTTCCATTTTTTCCAGGAAATTGACAGTGGATTTTGACATGGAGATGCTTGCTTTGTCTTGATGCAATTCTACTGATTGATGTCACTGTGGGTAAAGAGGAAGTATTTCACATTTGCAAATTGGGTATAAAATATTTTGGTAATCTTAACATTTTTCTCCACTCTATTTATTTTTAACATGTCGCTACATGAAAAAGCAACAAACGATCATAAATCCCTTTAACAAACTTTCTTTATATTCTTTGAACCATGTTTTAGAATTTCTTTCTCCTTTCTGATGATAAAAAATGGATGCTTTTTCTATTGTTTTCATTTAAATACATCCAAGATCCATCTATTATGAAACATTTTTTTTTCATTTTTGTCCAGATAAGTGTTTCTTATGAATAATTTTACAGCGAATTCTGCGCTCGGCGATATGCCGTGAAGAAAGAAGATGCACATTATGTTTTTTTGCCTTTTTCGGATTGAAATCAGGATTAATCGTTATGTTTGCAATTAACACTGAGCATTTTAATGATTTAGCAGCTGCACTCTAACTTGAAGATTTTTCTTTTAACATTTAAGATTTTACCTTTGCAACATTTGGAACATTCCGTTTTTTCCTTGTATCCGTATCTGGAACAATTGTTTTACTTGAAGACCAAATTTGGTATATTTTCCTTTCTTGTTGACAATATTGCCTATCGTAGCTTTAGATAACAAAAAAACATAGTTTTTACGGTGCTTTTTAATAATTAGATACCAAAACGTTTCTTCGGAAAGGGCACAAACATAGCCTTCCATCCGCCTACTTCTTTAAAAGCGCCATTTTCCATGAAAACAAAACTGTCAAGTATCAGATGATAATTTACACTTTCAAAAATATAGCTGCAGTAAATAAAATTTCCGAGCAGATTTTTTTATAGAAAACAAGATAGTGTAATAGGTCGGTTCATATATTAGGTTGGCATAAAGTTCAGCATTTAAAAGGAAGAGTTTCGAAGTGATGTCCGCAGGTATTTGAAAATGGTTTGTCTTTGTTACTAAGGTGACAACAATCTGTGCATGGACGAATCCATTTTAAAACTTAGGGAAGCTCGTTCTTCGTATGCACTGAGAAAAGGGAAAAGGACTAGAATTTTTTAAAATTTTTTAACACAGCACTAAAATGCTAGGGAGAACCTAAACCTATATTCAACTTATAAACCGTACGACCAACATTGGCAAACGGTAAAACTAAGAAACCATCAAAGGACCAAATAAACTTGTGGGGTCTACTTATCTAATTTACTGCACAGAAGATGGGTTAAAATTACCCTTTATTACACTCTTTATGAATTTACAATGGGTCAACTCGACGCTAACGAACTACGCTTCGGCTTCGGCGGTAACTGAAACAGTAAGAACTAAACTCAAAACTTGAAGATATTAACAAGCAAGTAGAATTTAGCTACAGGGCTCAGACTGTCCTGTTTCCTAACAAAGCGTTGAAGATTTAGTTCAGCAAAGTAATAGCTGTTACACCACGTTTAACTAGCAATAACTGCTAAGCCGAAGCTCACGCTACAACAAGCACAGAGTTTGCCCACACTCTCTAACTTTTCCTTCTAGAACTTGCTACTTAAACCTTTTCTCCCACTGGCAGAATTTGCATTACTTCACACGCGCTACCAAATTTAAATATTCTGGCATTGACAATTAGGGGATGATATCTTATAGGAAAGAAACTTCAAATTAAACTGGTTATTTAAAATAAATATAAATCCCTACGAACTAATTAACCAAATTAAAAAACTGGGTAGTTCGCTCTTAACTCGTCCTACAAGGAAGATTCTCCGGCCTCGACTTTCATTCTGAATAAATTCAAAGTAATAGCTAGGGGGCGTATGCGAAGGGGGAAATATGCGAGGAAACTTTATATTATGCCACACCAGAGCATTCCAAAAAATGAAAAGCTATATGAAGTAACTCTTGCTACCAGGAATTAGAATATTATTAGAAAACATTCCACAACTGAAGAAGAAAGTTCTGCTTGGCCTTAAAAAATATATGTGCATCACATCTACATAACATTGCACGGATTTCTGCTGCTGTTTATTGGCTTTGGTACGTGTTATATTAGGTGTTCCGAAATCGACTCACCAATTTCGCAGTTAGTTCCTGTAAATCCCGCAGGACAAATGCACACTCCGTATTTGTGGTGACATACTCCTCCATTGTAACACGGTGGACATTCTCTCTGGCAAAACTCACCATATAAATCAGTTGGGCAACCTAAGCACATCAAGAAATATATTATACAACATTAAAAAAATACTCTGCTTTCATTTTGCAATAATATAAATGAAATTACTATTTAATTAAACTTCAAATTCTGTTTTACTATTAAACACAAATACTAATTTACAGTCTAAAAAAGTATCAGAATTATATCAAAGAATTGCACAGTTTGCAGAATCCATATTTCTAATTTCAGTTTTGAATGTTACGGCTTTTGCGCACTTACGTGACTACGAATTTGTAAGTAACGGATTACTAAGCTTAGGAAATTAATGTATTTTATATATTAAACAGATAAATATAATTAACCCGGAAGAAGGCGCACCAAGATAAGTTACTAGAGTGGGCGAGTGGGGTATCACATAGCCCAGTGTTTAAAATACGATAAAAACAGTTTTATTTGGTTTTAAAGCTATTGTTCTTTTACAATACGCGAATAAGACTTGGGTTACAAAATATTTATTTCCGAAATAAACTTATAGAGAGTTAAAATTAAGATAAATGAAAAAAATAACAAAATAAACATCATAGCTCTAAGTTTTGTTGCGTCTCTAACGCACAATGCAACTTATTTTATTTGTTTACACTTTGAACAAAATTCATTCACGTGTTCTTAGCACAGAAGGTTTTTCACATTTTAAATATAACATTCGCGGTCTTCTGTCCTTAAGCTCTAGAACATTCATCACATCTTTAATACTTAGTCGCTTCAAATTTTGTTTATTCGTTTGAATTGTTTCTCGAAACTTCTGCTCTTCTTTTGCATGCAGTTTCTCTGTAAAGTATCAATCTCTAATCGTTATTTCATATATATTTTTTATTAATTATAATGCTAAGTCTTTCAAAAACAAACATCTGCTTCTGTATCTGGTTGGTGGATTAGCAGTTGAAAGTCATATAATTCGAGACTTTATTGCAGCAACATTCAGTGCAGAAAAGAAAATTATCATTGGTCACTTCCTTTTTATTCTGGCAATTGAATTCATTGGTCACTTCCTTTTTATTCTGCCATTTCGTCCATAATGTCCACAGCTTCCTTAGTCATATTATAAAAACATATAACTTCTGATGTTTTCTTTATTTCGGTAGTGTCATCTATAGCATCATCGTTATGCAATGTTAAAAGCATAAAAATAGTTTTTCCTTTTTCTAGGAACATAGGAAATGAATGCTTTATCTTTTTCGAAAGCAAACAGTGTAGAAAATATTCCTATTTCCATCTTCAGTTTCCGAAATGTAATCTTGTTCACTTTCAAATATTTCTAATCATTCTCACAGCCGCTGCATTTCCAATTCATAGCGAGTCATTCTTTTTGCCATAATGCGCTTAGAAATCTTTTAAAATTTAATTTCAACTACTTTAAAATCGCTTACGAGTAGAAATATTTATTGTTACACTGTAGAAATAAATTTTTTAAATAAATCTTCAGTCAGAAAAACACTTATGTGGGCAGACGCGTGGGATGTGTCACACCCCAGATGAAATAAAACACCGACAAATCTTTTTCTGAAACACACAGGCAACGCAAAAGCGGTTCTGAAAGTCACTCACTACTAGAAACTCGGCTACTGAATGTAGTACAGAATTTCAGTTTCACAAGTTAGGAATATTCCACATTTTGTAGACTTGGGAACACTCCACAATACACTCCACGCGATTTCCCGCGGGTTAAAGATAAGAAGAACATAGATTAAAAATAAAATTCTTTATTGAAGCTTTATTATCCCCTTGTTTTGGCATTTTATGGCGTTTCACAAGAACGGCATTTCAAGTTTCAAAATTTTTTCACCAAATATTAGAGCTCTGTATTGTATTTAGAGAAATCAAATAATGAAAAATCTGTATAAATGTGTGTATGTTCCTCGCACTGTGATGCAACACCGGTATTTAGAGCTACTCAATTTTGAATAATATAATCCTCACTCGAATATGGGCATTAGGAAGCCCAAATTTGCAATTTGTGTTATTATATATTTCGTATTTTGTAAAACTTTAACGAATTTTTGATTAAGAAACTCAACTATTTCAAAGCGAGCAATGGCAACATTGTACAAAAAAAATAATTTTAATCTCCAGCGTGCAACTGTGTATCGCAAATTCTAAAGATGTGCTCATTTTAAAATTATTTCGCAATATTACACATATATTCAAAGTTTTATACACATATATTCTAATTGATTAGCTCAAAGGGTCAATTTGCTCAAAAGGGTTATTAATTTCGTTTTGGCATTTTGCGTTGATTCACTATAAACGGCAGATCACTTTTTAAATTTTTGCACCAAATATTACAACCCTGTATTATATTTAAAGAAATTAAATAATGAAGAATCTGCATAAATGTATATATGTGTCCCGCATTGTGATAAGACAAAAGTGCCTAGAGCCATCCAATTTTGAATAACATACGTCTACACCCGAATATAGGCATCTGGAAGCTCAAATTTGGAATTTGGAATTTATTTTATTATCTATTTTATATTTTGTAAAGCATTTATGAGTTTTTGATTAAGGAACTCAATGATTTCAAAGCGAGCAATGGCAACACTGTACGAAAAAAACATTTTTTTCCAACGTGCGAGACTGTGTATCGTAAATTCTAAAAATATGCTCTTTTAAAATTATTTTGCGATATTGCCCTTGAATTGAATTTTATGGTTTAAGTGCGAAGAACATGATATTTAATAAATAATGGTAACATAAACGTTAGAAAAAACGCCCTTTTGGGCGTAATATAAAATCTGAACGCTTTCAGACTTTT
>KK115538.1:60546-114492 GCA_000611955.2 Stegodyphus mimosarum
TAGGGAAAGTCAGAGAGAGTCTGGGAAATCTCTGTGCGTGCTTGTACGCAAGCTTCCGCTTAGCAGTTATTGCTGGTTAGACGTGGCTTAATAGCTAGTATCTTGCTGCCACTAGACTCATCTACGCGCTGTAGGATACAGGATTGTCTGAGGCCTGTAGTTTAATTCTACTACCTGTGAATATCTCCAGTTTTGAGTTTGATTGTACTGTTTCAGTTACCGCCCAAGCAGAGGCGTAGTATGTTAGCGTCCAGTTGACGCATTGTAAATAATTCAAAGAGTTTAATAAAGGGTACTTTTTAACCCTTTTTCTGTGAAACCACTATTTCTCCAGATTCTACACATCAGGTAGGCAGTAGAGCCTTACAGAGTAATGTATCGAATGAAACGGTAATGGAGTAATGAAAACGAAAATGAGAGTAACAGTAATGGAGAAAAAAAAAATTTTTTTTTCTGTCTTTCCTATCTTGTACTGTGATTGGTTCTTTAGAATTTTCTTCTTTGCAAATGTTTTACGCCGGAAATTTGCATCATACGTGCATCATTCCAACTTGATTTGCTTTTATTTAATTGTTTTTCAATGCGCTGTTCAAGCTGCGCAGGAAAAATATGGGTACTGCGCCCTTAGAAAATTTAGAAATTATTTCACTAATCAGCAGAGCTTTATTGTTTTAAATCAAGAGTCCACAACAGTTTTCTCCGTAAGAGCACATTCTAGAGTATCTGTTGGATGCCGGCCACCATTTACGTCTTCAAGGTGAATTTATAGTTGCATAGAGTTAATAATATATTGTTGCTTGCGTACGGGTTCGTAATGCATTGAATGCACAAGTCGTTAAAAAGTTAATAAAATTTATTCTTTTCGCAAGAAATAAAACAAAATTCTGAAATATTTCCTCAGAGATATTCGTACAAGATCACAATATCTCACAGTAGTTATATTTTTTTAAACTACTAGAATATAAACAGAACTCAAATTCAAGATACAGAGAAAACTAATCCAATCTCACCGTGAATTCGCTACAATCCATAACAGGACTAAGTAAACAACTACAGTTCGCACAACAACAACAACTGAGCTGAGATGTTTTAATCCGGCTTTTATAAGCTTTTTAATCATTCACGAGAATATTCTGGTGAAATCTATGTTCTCGATTTTTCTGGATAGCAAAACGGTACAATTACGAGGTACCTATTTAGTAAATGTTAAATGCACGCACTGTTGTATTTTTACTTTTCCGGCTTAGCTTTCTCTTAAATTTCGTCACGCGCTGCATTGCACGGGTTAATAAAACAATTTTAAACATAATTCCACTGGTGAGCCAAGCTAGTCACCAAAGTATCGCACTGGCTGTATGTTTGGATTTCGTGGTTCCCCATTGTGTAAAAGGAATACGAGCCAGTTTCCCTTAGAAAGTCCTCCACGACGACATCCATTCCTTTCGCAGATAGCTTACGTATGCTTTGGGGTACTCAAAATAACCTAATCTTCACAGTTCGAACTTTTATGGAAATTTTATGGTTTAAGTTTGGGATCATTCACTGTCTTGCGGGAAGTAAAACTTTTCAGAAAAGACCTAACTTTTGAGCACTTTTTAATGTGTTTTTCAAGCTGTTCAAATAACCATACTGGTTCAAAACACCACCAGTTATGTTTAAGTTTTCAATACCACTTGCAACTGTATAACCTGGCATCATTGCATTTCCATCGGTGTGCTTTTATCTATTGTTATTTCATTTTTCCCACATCACTTCAGCTGTTTTTCTTTACAATACATATTTTCCATTTGAACTTTTAATTTACTCTTATCGGGAAAAATCACTTGGTGCTAAAATTCTTTAGGCTTATTAGAGAATTCTTGGTAATTACTATTATCCCGTAATCGTAAAATAATCGCCAAATAGCGCGATTTTATTCCAACTAGGCATAAGCGTAACGTAACAGCACACACTTATAACGTCTGCGCTTCCGTCTGAAGTAACCGCAAGTGATTCTGGATAATCGAACTTTTATTTTCATGAAGAAAGACCCGAATTAATTTTTACTGATGTAGTTTTTTTTTGTATTTTGAAAGAAAGGATTAAAATTTGGGACCTGCCTTGTATAGAATAGCAAAGAAACGAAAGTGTTCGAATAACTGATTGTTATTTAACGATTGAACGATTTGGTTTGGTTTGTGTGATTACGAGAAAGCCTCGTAGGCTGTCTGCATAAAGGGAAGGAGGACTTTGTAAGAGAAACTGATTCGTATACACGTTACACATGGAGAAAACCACGAAAACGCCCATGCAGCCAGCCCGTTCGCGGGATTCGAACGTCGGACCAAACTACCAGTATTCAGCGACTTTACCGCTCGGCCATTGGTGGGGCATTTAATGAACGAAGAAGAGTCAGTTCCTTCAGAATTCCAGAGGAATGAATAGCGCAACTTCGGTGGGATCTCCGCTAACTTTTTTGCTTCGATGGTAGCCAACTTTCGCTGTCGATGGAATAATATGTAAGTACCGAGTTCTTTTGCAAATTCAAATTTCCTCTCTTTGTTAGTTCTACTTATGAATAATTTCCCTGCGGGGTAGTGGAGCACGATATCCAGACTTTATGTATATAATTTCTAATTTTCTAGAATGAACTTCTGTTTTTGATAACTTCCTGAAATTTTGACACAATCGAAAAAGAGCTTACGGAGGATTTAACAGATTTTTTTTTGGCATTAATAGTTCCTTTCTCTTGTTTAGCTTCAATAATCTCCCAAAACAGCACTTATTCTCAGCAGTCATCCTAAAAGTGTTTACAATACATTCCACATTTATAGCATAACTCGATTTTATGTAGAGGCTTTCTATTTTGAACAATTTTATAACGAGATTTCTGATGACATGAGCTGGTATTTCACCTGTTTTCGTGCTCAATTTCATATAAAAGATCAAATTTGACAAGCAACTAAGAAATCAAGCCGAAATAAGCAGCATGTCCCGTGCATGGTTATCACTAAGGTATTACAAAATTTCGCGTGCTGGAAAACGATCTTTTTAACTGTATAAACACCTTTCCTTTTACAGTTTTAAGGATTTTTTAAACGTTAAACGTTTTAGCAAACAGTATTTGGCCAGACTGCAGATTACGGGCCAGTCGCCAAATGAAGCGAAATCGCGCCAAATCTGGTAACTTTCGGCGTTTATAAAAATCGTTAGGATTGCTGTCATAAGGCCCATTTTCTCTTATGCTTCGCCGGCCTGGGCGGCTTACTCTAAAAAAGATGTTGAAAAACTTCAGATTACGCAAAACAAAGTCTTAAGACTTATCATAAATGCCCATTTCTACGTATCTAATGAGACCTTACACAGAGACCTGAGGATTGAATATGTAAATCATTATTTACATAGAATGAATGTCAACTTCTTTAAATCTGCCTTATTATGTAAACAAAAAAAAATGAATATGTAAATCATTATTTACATAGAATGAATGCCAACTTCTTTAAATCTGCCTTATTATGTAAACATCTTCAACATTTCCATGTTCTAGACTACATAGCCTTAGATGAGGATTACAACATCAGGCCATATGCGGCTCACTTACTAAGGGATCTGAATTTCCCAACTTAGTAGTTGTTAGAGCATTGCTTCAACTTGTACATATGTAAATAGGCTTTCGTTATTTATCCTAGTTATCATATTTAATCAAGAATTTCAATTTTTATTATCATTTTGTATGTTATATTTCATGTATTAATTCAGTATTTGTATTGTATTGTATTGTATTGTATAACTAAAGTTTAATAAATTGTGTTACTTTCATGTGCACTGGTTAGGACGCAGATATGTATTAACGCGGCTCTGCCGCTGTCAGGATTTTAGTTAGGACTTCTCTCTACATTGCAGGACTTTGGTTTATCGCAACCTTGCGATGCAAACGGCATCTCTTTCATACCGCATATTTGTTTTTATTTAATTTAAGGAAATTGCACGTCAGGGGCTCTATGCAATTCCTCAGTCAGCTGGATAAGTTGCCCATAACTGGCAATATCCCAGCAATAGTTGTCCAGACTAGACTAGACTAGTTACAGTTTATAGCATTTTAGCATTTCTTAAATTTCGTGCTAAAACGTTTTACTCCATTTTGCTACTATCTTAAAAATGGTATATATTATGAAAAGTTTTAATATTGTTGATGCCATAAAATACATAGTTATTAACTTTCAAATACTTTATCGTTTTTTTCCTTAAACTTCTGTTTTAGATATTTTTGCATGTTTGCATGATCAATTTTTGGCATATTTACAAGATTCATTCAAATTTGCAACCATCTAATATGGCGATATTATGAGTTCTAAAACGCGCGAAAATAACCGATTTGGCGACTTTTCGAAAATGGGCCAAACTGGCCCGTAATATGCAGTTTTACCCAGAATGTATCTAGTTACAGAAAATGTATCTAGTTCTCACCATTCAATTTTTCCTATTAATTTGACATATAGTATAAGCAAGTTATAATCTAATTAGCATAACGCAAACGGGGATAAACGTGCTTATACATGGTGTACGGAAACTTTCTTTCACTTATCTGAATAAACAGTCGTCGTGTTCGCGACCGTTTGACAGAGAGTCCTGCAGATAAAAACAGTAATGCTTTCAAATGGAATAAACTCGTCTGGGAAAAAACACTGTTTGGTAAATCTCAACCAAAAGGAGTCTGTATAAAATACTTTGGTTTCTAAGTAATTTTCCCGTCGACCATTCTCGGGCAAACAAAAAACCATCGCTAAGCAATCTGGTTTAGCTCCAGTAATGAATAAGCATGATGTCAAAACACACTTGTAGGTATTGATGGAAAATCGAAAAAAGAACATCCAGAGCGTTTCATACTTAAAACAAATGCTTCTTTTTAGTTTTTGAAAAATAGCATATTTATTTTTATACTAGCGGACGTACCCGATGCCAGTTAGGTTACATTAAAAGTAAGACATCTAACAACAGAGAGAACGATACCACTGTAGTCCTTCTCTAATAACGATGCAAAAATTAAGATTCATAGTCATACATTTTTCAGTCCGATACGATATGGAACCCACATAAAAAATTTCGATACAAAAATAAGCTAATTCTCTGTCATTATATCAGCAACAATGGCACGCAGTTTTTAATGATTTTCGTCCTTCTAATCAAATGGTCGTAAAAGCTCGAGTTCCATCCAATATTTCACTTATATTCAATTTTAATCGATTAAATATGGCAAAAAATTGATCATAATTGGTCAGAAATCAATAACGCGAACAAACAAACAAACATACAAACAGACGTTCATCTTCATATGTATAGGTTTTGTAAAATTTGAACATTTTTGATCAACAAACTCTACGATTTAAAAGCGAGCAGTAGCGAGGCTTTTGGAAATAAAGCATTTCTATCGCAACGCGCCAGACTGTTGCCACTTGAAAAATGAGTGCGAAAATTAGCGCTTTCAGACTTTTTAATTAATATTTCGGCTATTGAAGTCAGGATATTGTTCGGAGAACAACCTTGACGCCAAAAAGGGAGAAACAGCTTATTGGGCTATGGCAGGCAATAGTTGTCATTCGATGACGTACTTTCTCTAGGGAGACGGCCGTAATACTTTTCCCTTGCTAAGGAATTATCTGCAGTATTACTTATTATCTGTAGTATTTATTATTGTAGTATAGTAATTAAAGGAAGAAAGAGCTTATTGTGGTATGGCAGGAAATGGTTGTCATTCGATGACGTACTTCCTCTAGGTAGACAGCCGTAATACTTTTCCCTTGCTAAGGAATTATCAGCAGTATTACTTATTATCTGTAGTATTTATTATTGTATTATAGTAATTAAAGGGAGAAACACCTTATTGGGCTATGGCAGGCAATAGTTGTCATTCGATGACGTACTTTCTCTATTTCGCACGAAGATTTTTTTTAACTTACAATCGGTAACTGCGGTGATTCGTGCGGCCACGATTTTTAAGCACTAGCTTATTTTATTGAAATTTCTATTTCTCTCGGATATTGTTCGGAGAACAGCCTTGACGCTAAAAAGGGAGAAACAGCTTATTGTGGTATGGCAGGCAATAGTTGCCATTCGATGACGTACTTCCTCTAGGGAGACAGCCGTAATACTTTTCCCTTGCTAAGGGATTATCAGCAGTATTACTTATTATCTGTAGTATTTATTATTAGTATTTATTATTGTAGTATAGTAATTAAAGGGAGAAACAGCTTATTGTGGTATGGCAGGCAATGGTTGTCATTCGATGACGTACTTCCTCTAGGTAGACAGCCGTAATACTTTTCCCTTGCTAAGGAATTATCAGCAGTATTACTTATTATCTGTAGTATTTATTATTGTATTATAGTAATTAAAGGGAGAAACACCTTATTGGGCTATGGCAGGCAATAGTTGTCATTCGATGACGTACTTTCTCTAGGGAGACGGCCGTAATACTTTTCCCTTGCTATGGGATTATCTGCAATACTACTTATTATCTGTAGTATTTATTATTGTTATATAGTAATTAAAGGAAGAAAGAGCTTATTGTGGCATGGCAGGAAATGGTTGTCATTCGATGACGTACTTCCTCTAGACAGACAGCCGTAATACTTTTCCCTTGCTAAGGAATTATCTGCAGTATTACTTATTATCTGTAGTATTTATTATTGTAGTATAGAAATTAAAGGGAGAAACAGCTTATTGTGGTATGGCAGGCAATGGTTGTCATTCGATGACGTACTTCCTCTAGGTAGACAGCCGTAATACTTTTCCCTTGCTAAGCAATTATCTGCAGTATTACTTATTATCTGTAGTATTTATTATTGTAGTATAGAAATTAAAGGGAGAAACACCTTATTGGGCTACGGCAGGCAATAGTTGTCATTCGTTGACGTACTTTCTCTAGGGAGACGGCTGTAAAACTTTTCCCTTGCTAAGGAATTATCTGCAGTATTACTTATTATCTGTAGTATTTATTATTGTAGTATAGTAATTAAAGGAAGAAAGAGCTTATTTTGGTATGGCAGGAAATGGTTGTCATTCGATGACGTACTTCTTCCAGGCAGACAGCCGTAATACTTTTCCCTTGCTAAGGAATTATCTGCAGTATTACTTATTATCTGTAGTATTTATTATTGTAGTATAGAAGTTAAAGGGAGAAACACCTTATTGGGCTATGGCAGGCAATGGTTGTCATTCGATGACGTACTTCCTCTAGGTAGACAGCCGTAATACTTTTCCCTTGCTAAGGGATTATCTGTAGTATTTATTATTAGTATTTATTACTGTAGTATTTATTATTGTATTATTTATTATTGTATTATTTATTCTGTAGTATTTGATTATATGTAGTATTTACTTCCGTTGGCATGATGAAATGTCACCCATACCTTTAAAGAAGCCAAGTTGGCGCAACCAAGGCTGTTCTCCGAACAATATCCTAAAGTCGTACGAAATGGGAATAGTTGAAATGGCTGCCCGCGTATTTTTGGTATCGGGAATTTAATGTTTGGCAATGCTATTTTTATTTCATCATAAAACTTAGAAATTTCCTATTAACAAACTCTAGGATTTGAAACCGAGCAGTGGCAGAGGGCTAAAATTATTTTTTTTCCGAGTTTTTAATTAATTCTTTCACTTTAGCTAATTTTTGTTTTGGAAACAAGTGAATGTTGATCATTTCCGGGACCTAGAAAAGAATTGTAGAAAGTTTGGTGACGATAGCTATAGAAGTGACTGAGTTATTAGCAACAAACAGGCTTTATTCTTTATTTCATATAGATAACTTTCATACTTATGTGTTACATATTACTTATTTTTAACATAAAAGTAGTATAACAAAGCTTTTTAAGGAATAAGGCTTAAGCAATGATTATTATGGAACACTCAAAGTAACAATATTTTGTAATAAACTCATTCTTGCCACACAGTAAAACTTAATAACTATACAAAAGCATTAAATCAAGTTGCCACTCAGAAAAGCTTAATACTAGTGTTATAAAAACCTTAAATTATGTTCTCGCTACATTACTCCCTCTTCAGTAACTGTGTTGCAATTTTTAAGAAATTCTTGTAGTGGAATAATATATAGCGTAAGCTAACATTACTAACATTAAAAGTACTAAATCTAATAAATAAATTAATTACAATTATAATTAAACATGTTATATAAGAGGGGATAGGGAAAATATTCAATATTGTTACAAAAAAGTGGGTCTTGGCCTAGGTGTTAGAAGTTTCTGGTTCCAGGCTATGATCGCCTGATGTTAAACAATAGGCTGGCTTCAGCCTGTTAATCGAAATGTTTATTTCGTCGCTTTGATTTGTAACACGAAGTATTTTTTCGTTCTTTTAAGTACTTTCAAGAGTCCTTCCTAACCAGGTTCCAACGGTTTCTTCACTCTATCGGTTCTTAGGAAGACTACACACAGCACTTTATGGACAAAAACTTTAGGAATTATTTTTCGCTGTTGCGAAGAGGGCTTGAATAATTTCATTTGTGTTTGCAATTTATGCAAAAATGTTTGAGGTATTGTAGAAACCGTTGGTTTATCAAAACATTCTCCAGGAATTTTGATTGTTTTACATAAACCATTTGAGCAATGGAATATCCAGTCTTCTTTCAACGAATCACGTCCGGGTCACCAGTCTTTTCATGTAGGTATTGGTGAAAAATCAAAATCGAAACGAAACACCCAGAGCGTTTCATAATTAAAATAAACGCTTCTTTTTAGTCTTTGAAAAACAGCATATTTATTTTTATATAACTTTCATACTTATTTATTACATATTACTTAGTTTATAAGGTATATCTCCCACATTCTTAGCGTGCCTTCGTGGTGTAATGGTCAGCACACTGAGCCGGTATTTCAGAGGTCCGTGGTTCGATTCCCGGCGAAGGAATTGCATATTTTTCATGTCTCCTGCTACTAAATAACCTAATGTCTCTACACTGGCGCCCGAACTAAAAGGGTTGTGGATGATGACTCTCCACACCCAGGATTTGGCGACTAGGTCCCCTAAAACCCTAGTCGCCCTTTAAAAAGGGGAGTATATAAGGTATATCTCCCACATTCTTAGCGTGCCTTCGTGGTGTAATGGTCAGCACACTGAGCCGGTGTTTCAGAGGTCCGTGGTTCGATTCCCGGCGAAGGAATTGCATATTTTTCATGTCTCCTGCTACTAAATAACCTAATGGCTCTACAAGTTTTAACATGAAAATAGTATAACAAAGCTTTTTAAGGAATAAGGTTTACGCAACGAGTATTCTAGAACACTCAAAGCAACAGCTTTTTGAGTTGAACTGATTCTTGCCACACAGTAAATTTTAATAACTATGGAGAAACATTAAATCATGTTGCCATTCAACAAATCTTAATAATGTTATAAAACATTAAATTATGCTCCCTCTAAACACTCAAGAGATCTCCTTGGTTTCAGGCAACGTTGAACTGAGCTTTGATATGCCACTTTATTTGTTAAAAATCAAAAAAGAAGAAGCGTGTCTATTTCTTTCGAATTCTTGCGCAATTACTGGTTTTCATGTTTATTGAAGCTTTTTTGTATGCTATATCGTCAACTTGTTCTGCTGATTATGTGAGTGAAAAAGAGCATCTTCAAATGCAAATGTCTCTCGGAATGATTGGCGACCAAGTTTGGAGAAATTTCTGTTTAACTTTGTGACCATCTGGAAAAATGTTTAAATGCCAATGCTTCTGCTACTTACCTAAACTTGGCGGTGGAAGTTTGAGGGTTATAATATTAGTTTTTGCTTCATTCTTAACGAAGCTACATTGGAATGCTCCAAAACGGTTTAATTCGTCTTCACTTGGCAGATACAGTATCCGAGCAAAGACAGGATTTCCTTGTACCAATTGCATAGATGATCTAGGCAAGTTCCATCCCTGCAGCACAGTAGAAAGATACGGATTGTACTTCAACGACATGAAGATAGATTATAATAATAAATTAAAATGTTACATCGCAAAACACATTTACGTACAAAGTGCTTCGAAGACAAAGGCTATATATAGTATGTGTTTAAATATAGGTCCGATTTATACTTTTACTTATAAGTTTCTCACAATAAGGCAGAAATTATATAAAATTTGAGGGTACTATTCCGTTACAGCGGCGTCAGTTAAAAATGTGCCATTTTTTTGCCACCAAGTGTTGCCAAGTATAATATTATGAAATAATAATAGAGTTCAAAAGACTAAAAAAAGTTAGTCCTGTAAAGAGTAATTCTTTTTAAATTCCATAATTCTTAAAGAAGGTAAATTTTCCTTTTTAATGTTTTAATCTAGAATATTCTACACATAAAAATAACAAAACAAAAAGAAACTTAATCTAAGCGGGTGGCCTAAATTTACAAACATCATTCAATATTTACAAATATCATTCATCATTTAACACTGTCCCACAATCGCTCCACAGTTTGGGTATCGCAATTCGGTTTTAGGGTCTACAAATTTATAACTGTGATTCAGAGTGAAATTTTCATACGCAGCTTTTCTTAATTCCTCTTTCTTATAGCCTTTCAGCAATCTGAAAATACACTCATGTCCATAAATTTAGGATAATGCAAAATCAGGCAAAGGAAGACTTAGAAGCAAAACAAATTTCACTTATTTGTAAAGCTTATTTATTAAACAAAAGGTAAAGAACAAAAAAAGATGCTATATGTTTGATATTATTAAAAAATTAGCGAGTTTTTCTCCCTGGAGTATATTACAAAAAAAACCTATTTACAAAAAACCAATAGTCCATGGTTGCTATAATTGTTAATACATTGTATGTCTCCCAGACGTTGCAATACAGTCCGTACAACGCCTAGGCATGCTGAGCATCAAATTATCGATCTGATCTTGGGAGATATAACACCACTCAAAACGCAATGCTCTCCGAAGTTCCGGTAGACATGTAGGAGGAGGTTGACGGGCTGCAACTCGTCGGCCGAGCATGTCCCAGACGTGCTCTACTGGATTCGAGTATGGTGAGAATGCTGGCCAGTCCATACGGGTGATATCCTCCGATTGAAGGCATTCGCTTACGATGTTTGCACGGTGAGGACGGACGTTGTCATCCATAAACACCAATTGTGCGCCCATGGTACCCCGAAACAAACGCACATGTTGTTCCAGAATGACGTCCCGATAGATTTGGCTTGTCATCGTTCCAATTTGAACATATAGGTCAGTTCTGGAACCCAGAATAATTCCACCCCAAGCGAGCACTCCTGCACCACCGTAACGGTGTCGTTCAATGATGTTTTCTTGGTGGCAACGGGTATCTGGAGCTCTCCATATGAAAGTCCGGCGAGAATCAGACTGCAGGCTAAACCTGGACTCGTCGGAAAACATCACACAAGCCCACCGTTGCGGTGTCCACGATGCGTGCTCTCTACTCCAGGCTAACCGCAGACGACATTGAGTTCCAGTAAGTGGAACGCATCTGACAGGTCTACGAGCATATATACCAATCTGTCCTAAGCGTCTGTACACTGTCTGCCTTGAAATTGTCGTACCAGTGGCCGAAGAGAGCTGACGAGACAGGTCTGAGGGTGTGCTCTGCCTGTTTCTTTTGGCAGTAAGTGCCAAATACCGGTCCTCATTCGACGTTGTAACTCTGGGGCGACATGTGCTGTAACGTCTACTCACATTACCATCATCTTGGAATCGTTGCCAATCCTGGAGATGACACTCTGGGTAATTCCAAGTTCGTCTCATACTTCCAGTTGTGTTCGCCTACATTCCAGACGGCTGATGGTTCTACTACGTAAAAAACCATCCAAATGCGTCCTTTGTGTCATAATTATTCGGTTATTGCACCGAAATGCTTATAAAGCGCCTGCGAACAATTTTACTTCTTTGCCTGTATTCCTTATATATCATTCTCTCACACTCTCGTCATTGTGACGTACCATCGGTGTCATCTGGTTACTTCCTGAAACTTGCATATGATTCTTGAAGATGTGTGTAGTGATTTTACTGGTTATATGCTTATTTTGGAGTTCGATTTCCACGTGACTCCGAATTATCCTTAATTTATGGGCATGAGTGTATAATGCTGCCATCCGCGATGTTCTGAATTGCAGTCATCAAATGTTGTAGCACAACGATTGGGAACGGCGACCAAAAACATTCTTTGCTTTCCCAGCATAAACCTTCCATTAGATTGTGCAGAAACCAATACTGGATGTGTTCTTTCCGAACCATTGTTCTATAATAATGCTAATAATAATATTTTCTTTGCGCATTATTAGTTAAGTACAATTAAACCAGTAATGCATCATTAGTTAACGATTCCATCTTTAATTAACCATTATCCATTGTGCATCTTTGCCTGGACAAGTAGTCAGTCTCTCGCAGTTCCCCCCCCCCGGTGTTTGGTCCCCAAGCGAACTTGATACTCATTTTGTCGAACGCCTCAAGAGATGAAAGGCTGAGTAAACCTTGCCCGGCCCGAGGATCGAACCCCGGACCTGTGATGCTACTGCGCGAGGTGCTAGCCACTGCGCCACTGGGCTCCTCGAGATTGCCTTTTTATTTCTTCCGGAACCATTGTTCTAGAAGAACACATCCAATGTTGTTTTCTTCTTTTTGTGGAAAGACTTTCATTTCTTTCTACCATTTTGTCGGCTCCACCGATTTTATTTCTTTAACGAGACATCAAACTATTTGCACATACCTCCCACAAGCAGTTACTCCAATTTTACTGTCGTATTATGGCTGATTTCTAACTGATGTTGGCAAAATTCATTTGGCGTCAATTCTTGACACCACAGATAGACAAACGAACGACATTGAGGAAAGAAATGAAAATTGAATCGTCACTGAAGAAAGACGGTAGCCTTCAAACTATTTTTAGTTGTCACTCCTTCTTTTCACACTAAGAACGTACGTAACAACGCCATATAGGAACTTTGTTTGAATCAGAAGTTAACTTCATCGAATGATTTTGAGAACAAAGTCAATTGCTGTGAATTATTCCTTTGTCCTGAAGGAATCTTATAGCAGTCTCTTCCTCGTTAGGTAACAGCCAAATCGTGTAGTCCATCGTACTAAAAAAATGGCGAAATATGACAAAAAAAAGTGATAATATTCGAAAGAAAACTAGAAATCTTCAGCCTCGATGTTTCAAACGTTAAATTCTGAAGCCACGATATTTTGCCAGGTTGTTGTAGCATTGTTTTCTTCTCATATTTTCCTTAATTTTTTTAACTGACGCCGCTGTAACGGAATAGTTCCAATTTGAGTATTATTTGATAAGTAGGTTTTGTAAATGTGAATAATTCTAGGTTGAAGGCGATCGAAAATTCCCTTTGCAGTAGACACTGTTTAATGTGATCACGTTTGGCCACGGTTATTTTGATAACATTAAACAGGGAGAACAATTATCCTTCTTAATACCTGTGTAATCTACTTAATTTAATCTAAATATGACTGAAACATATAAATAAGTATTTTCACATTTCATTTAGGTAGGAAAATGCAAAAATTTGTTTATGAACTGATAACAATGCCTTCAGTGCAAACGGCCATTTGCCAACGGTTCATAATGTTTCTGGAAATTATTTCGCCGTTGCTGCACCTCTAATTTTAATATTCGGAAGTCAGCCTAAACTTAAATGTAAAATTTAAATTAGGCAAAATGGTAACCTTGAGGAGCCCAGTGGCTAGCGCGTCGATCAGTAGCACCACAGGTGCGGGGTTCGATCCTAGAGCTGGGCAAGGTTGAGTCAGCCTTTGATCCCTTGAGGGGTCGGTAAAATGAGTACCAAGTTCGCTTTGGGACTAAACACCGGGAAGTCCTGCGACAGCCTGACCACTTGTCCTGGCAAAGATGCACAAGCACCCCGGAGCCCACGGTCTAGAAAGCA
The DNA here is from genome assembly GCA_000611955.2 of Stegodyphus mimosarum. Lineage (NCBI taxonomy): Eukaryota > Metazoa > Arthropoda > Arachnida > Araneae > Eresidae > Stegodyphus > Stegodyphus mimosarum. The sequence goes on from KK115538.1 coordinate 74,426, forward strand.
GATACCAGGGCACTGCCGGCCATAGCTTTCTGAGAGCTGTTTGTGCCGCCGAGTTTAGTTTTTAAAAAGGCAACCTTAGTTTGTCGTATACGTTTTCATTGAATTTTTTTAAGGGAAAAGGAAATGTCTGCAGACTTGCTTTTGTTCCTGAAACAAAAGACGTAATCTCTGATCGCCGTCAAGATTAATAGTTATTCAAAATCTACTTCAAACGTTTTTTGCATAATTTTAAATGGTTGATTAAATGGAAATGAGAGGCTTAACCCCTTACTTGGTTGGAGACTTAACCCCTTACTTAGAGACATTTCTCTGTCACTTGGGAACTTTTACATTTTGACCTTATTAGTTCAAAGGGGCTTTGTCCCTGAAGGACTATGTTTTCGTTTTGCGATTTTGCGTCGAATCACTCTGAATGTCCGTTTCACTTTTCATTTTGTTGCGACCGAATATATCGCTCTGTATTATATTTGAAGAAATTAAATAATGAAGAATCCGAATAAATGTATATATGTTTCTCGCATTGTGATAAAACGACGTTACCTAGAACCGTCATATTTTGAATGACGTAATCCTACTAAGAATATGGGCATCTGGAAACCCAAATTTGAAATTTAGAATTTGTTTTATTATCGATTTCATATTTTGTAAAATTTTAACGAATTTCTGATGAACAAACTCAAGGATTTCAAAGAGAGCCATGGCAACTTTGTACAGAAAAAACATTTTTTTCTCCAGCGCATGAGACTGTGTATCGGAAATTTTAAAGATACGCTCAATTATATCAAAATTATTTTGCGATATTACTCTTGAACTGAATTTTAGGGTTTAAGTGCGAAGAACATGATATTTAATTAATAAAGGTAACGCATAAAATGTTAAAAAAAACGGCCCTTTGGACATAATTTAAAATCTGAAACCTTTCAGATATTTTATTTTGGTTGAAACAATTTACACTGTGCTAATGTAATCATATTGACCGAATTGTTGATCACAATAAGCTACGCGTTTTCCTGGTTTTCATATAAAAACAGGAGGGACTTTGGAAAATCGATAAGAAGCTGAAATGATAACATTAGCCGTGATCACATTAAGCAGCGTCTACTGTAGTAAGATATTTATTACACTTTAAATAAGCTAAACCAAAAACGTTACATTTTTTTTATTTTCAAAATTTTAAGTCACATTAGCTCTTAATTGTTTCATTAAATCATTTAATTCAGTTAAAAACAGGAAATTCTGTTTTATTCAATGTGAAAACACTACTAGGTAAACAAACCAGTTATATTTTGTAATTGCACCCTAAATTTTGTTGAATAATATGTAATTTTGATAAGAACTCGAAAATGCCTATTACTTATCGAAAGTAGACCCAAGCGAACAATATATTACAATATCACTGATAAAATAAATTCAGTTCTCAAATACCTCTTGGAATTTATCACTATATAGTATAGAATCTTTAATGAACTAATAATGTATTACTAGTTTAAATGTAATTAACTAATAATGCGTCAGGAAAATTTTACTATTAGCATTTCTGCTGCTTCTTCCCAATAGACAGGGGGACCCAAAAGTCGGTTAACATTTGAAACTTCAGTAATTTAACTGAATAATATAGGTATAAAGGTAAAAACTGGCACACATGCTTGAAATGCCATGGGATTTTTTATAGAAAGCAAAAAAGTGCTTAAAACGGCCAACAGATGACGCTTCACATGATAACAAAAGGAATAATTAGCATAACAATTGATTTTCAGCAAAGATTTCTTTATAACAAATATTCAAGATGTCGGCCGTCATTCATAAACAATACCTGAAACCGGGGGACAATGTTGTGAACAGCACTGTACAGCATATCTGTAGGTATGGTGAGAAACTGCCGTCAGATGTCTTTTAGCATGGAGATCAGGCAGGAGATCGCGATAGACTAGCGATTTGAGGTATCCGCATAACCAATAATCACAAGGATGGAGATCTGGAGACCTGGAAGGCCAGACAATGACAGCAATGAGAGATTGCTGTCGCACGTTGTCTTCTTTAGCATCCATCTACTTCGCACCCGTCACACTGACAGTTTGAATAGCATAACCACGCATTTTGGAGAAGAAAAAGGGTCCGATCACGACTGATGTGATAAATCCACATAGCACAGTGACCAAGATCCGGAGACGAGGACAGAAAAGTGACAAAGTCATGAAGGGACCGATTTCCTCTCTAACTATAGCTCATATCATACACGATTCTCGATGCGGGTCACTAACATTTTCATGCCGAACGCCATATGCTGGCCTCTTCTTTCAATAAAACCCAATGCCATTTCAAGTTGCAAGCATCTTAAATTTCACTAACGCTTATTTTATTTATTAAACTTTACTATCATCACTTATTTACCACTTCCGGCCAGAATTAACGCGTGAATATGTTTATGCAAAGTGTACTTGCTAACGCTTAAGTACTTAAGTTGTGACTGTTTGCCAAGAGCGCAGTAGAAGGAGAGATAGTGAGCCATCTTGCCACGAGTCTTCACGGGAGCTTGCCATCAGTTACTGTCCGCCTTTAAGGCCAGAGGTTTTAATCCTCTTGAAAGCTAGAGACGTAATGTAGTTTTCCGCAGTTTGCGTACTACATACGTAGTCATTTAAAAGGCCAGTCTTAGTGTTAGTCATCTGTGTAAAATACAAAAAGTTAGCTCTTATTTAAATTTTAGTTAGTTAATCGTCTTATATTTTTACGTTAAGACCACAAGTGATTGGTCTTTGTATCGCGAAGTGCGGTAGCGTCTGTGATTACGTAAAAAAAGGGTAATTTAAACCCTTCTCATCTTCTTGTCTTTGCTACTCCATAGGACATAATTTGCAGTCAAACTCACTCTTCAGTCAGGACACGTTATGTTCACCAAACAGATAAAAAGAAATACGAGTCCTGATAGTGGCGCCCGAAGGAAAAGACCCATGGCCGACTTTAGGAAGTTGATGAACCCGTGGTATCGGCCCAAAATTCAGAAATGCCAGCTGCCAACCTAGAAGGATTCGAATACATTGACGATGTACTCGAATCCTTCTAGGCAGGACACGTCATGGCACACGTCCAGGCAGGACACGACATGTTCGCCAAACAGATAAAAAGAAATACGGCTCCTACTAAAGTATCTGTGCCAATTTTTACCTCTCTAACTACATTATTCCGTGAATTATTGAATTTTCAATTGCTAACGGACTTTTGGGTCACACTGTATAAAACTATATCCCATATTTCTTGAACCTTCCCATCTGCAAGATCTCAAATTGTTTTCATAAAATTATCCATTTATTTTGGGAAACTTCTTATTTACATGTACACTGCGCAAAAAAAAAAGTGGGCGACAGTTTTATATCTCCCGTTCTACTGCGCCAACTGACGAAATTTAACTTGCGTTTTTCGTGTCTCGAAAGCGCGACTTAGGATATGTATTGGATTTATATATAGCATTGTTGAAATATAGATATTTTGACACAAAATCGGACTTTTTCTGAAATGATATGCCAGTTTTTTTCCATATTTGGATTCTACGACTCAAATTATGCGAAACTACCAAGTTTTGTAAAACTCCCACGAGTAGTTTTTGTAAAGTTAGCTCTCAAAATTTTAGCTTCTCCGTGTTAATTCAATTTGATATATATTTATTAATATATCTTTTTGTCTTAAACTTACTTGATACCTTCTTCCAGAATTCGAAATTTGGGCTTAATCCAAATATATTTCGCACATTTTCTATAATTTATTTTTTTAATTTGTATTTTTAAATAATTTTTATAAATTTTTCGAAATAAAATTTAAATTATAACCTATAAAATTTTTGCCGTCATCTTAAAGTAGATGTATTTCTAAGGATACGTGCACAAAATTTTAGTTCGCCGAGAGAATTATTCTTGGTGCAAAAGGAAAACAAAATGCGCCTATATAGAATTTTAAATTTCTCCGCAAATTTCGCATCAAAATTTGCAAAATTTAGGCATAATTTGAGTCGTAGAATCGAAATATGGAAAAACATTGGCATGTTATTTCAGAAAAAGTCCGATCTTGTGTCAAAATGCCTATATTAGAACAATGATATATATAAATGTAATATATATCCCAATTCGCGCTTTCGAGACATGAAAAACGCAATTTGAATTTCCTCAATCAATCGGCTCAGTAAAACGGAAGATAAAGAAATTCCCCCCCTTCCCTTTTTTTCTAGTCCAAAGGGGCGTTGTCCCTGAGTGACTATTGCTTTCGTTTTGCAAATTTGCGTTGATTCACTATAAACGACTGCATCACTTTTCAAATTGCTGCTACTAAATGATATCGCCCTGTAGCATATTTAAAGAAATTTAATAATGAAGAATCTGCATAAATGTATGTATATTTCTCAAAATGTGATAAAACAACGGTACCTAAAGCCATCCAATTTTGAATAACGTACATTTCCACCCGAATATGTGTACCTGAAAGGCCGAATTTGGAATTTTTTTTATCATCTATTTCATATTTTGTAAAGCCTTTAACGAATTTTTGATGAACAAAATCAACGATTTAAAAGCGAGCAACTCTTCGGGTCAAAAACAAACCTTTTTATCTGCAGAGAGCTGAACTGTGTATCGGAAATTCTAAAGATATGCTCATTTTAAAATTATTTTGAGATATTGCTGTTGAACTGAATTTTATGGTTTACGTGCGAAGAACGTGATATTGTAACAGAACTATTTAACCGTAACCGAATTATACTGAACGCCACCGAGTGGCGCAGACGAACAGTCTAAGTCAGTCGACCTCCAGCCGCGATGACGTTAGGTTGTCATATAGTAGTTGTCTGTAATTCGAATGTTTGATGTTCCGTTGTATGTTTAATATTTCTGTATATTTCCTTGTACCCGTTCCTGTGGGCTCTGTTAATAAATACTTTTAAAGCTAGCCGGCGTTCGTGTTTATTGAGGAACGGCTATAATATTTAATAAATAAAGGTAACGCAAAAAACGTTAACAAAAAGCCCTTTGGACGTAATTGAAAATCTGAAACCTTTCAGTTTTTTTTTTCACAGTGAATACATTTAGAATTAGTTACACACCTACCTAACTCCTTTACTGTTACCTTCAAAAAATTCTTTTCAAGACGTTATAAAAGTAGCAAATTATTTAATGATAATGCTAAAATATTTATTGGAGCTCACAATAAAATAAAAGGCTTTACGGTATTATAAAAATGCATTTTGAGATGGTAGTGATTATCCCTAAATAATACTAGTAAATTTTTCCTAAAAAAAGGTAAAGTACACAGTAAATATTTAAAACGGAAAGAACATCAAGATCTTGGCAAATTCATCCCATAAAGATATACCTACTTGCCCAGTATTGAGTGCTCTTGAAATCCTGATCTTCTTCACCTCTTTTAGACTGCTATCTCTGAAACATTTTATCATAGACCGTTTCTTAGGCTCTAGTCTGCCCCATATATTTTGAAGAGTGAAACTGGCATCAAACTCAGCTGGAAAATTTTTAACTTTGTAAGCAATGGTTCATAAACTTGCCCTTTAATTTTATTCAGATCAGAATAATGAAATACAGTTAAAAGTATCAATTCGAAATTATTTTTATTTATTACGTTTTCGCATCCTGGGTTATATTCAATAGGTTATTTTCAATGCCATATTTGCTAATTACGTTTCATGGAATTTACTGCACAGTCATGAACATAAACATATTGGAAACAATTCGGTAAATTAATACTAATATTTTTATTAATTACAACGTACAGTAGCCAATAATTAATTCCAGAATATTCTCGAAGACTTTTGTGAATAGATTCACTAACATTCGAATGTAGCATGCGGGTTAGTAATAGACTGAATGCACACAAAACCGATGATAGCTTGATAAAATTTATTCTACCTAAAGGGTACCTTTTACAGTTCTGGAACGTTCCATAAAAATACTCGCACAGCTCCTCTCAGTTTCACAGAGCACATTCAATAGTTACATATGAAACTACAGACTGTTAAACAACTGTAAAACGACTATAGACTGTTAAACAACTGGTAAACTGTGTAAGGTTTTAGTTAAACTAACAAAGTTTTATTTAAATTTTCCCTTTTCTATCTGTTCTCATTTCAACTTCCCGTTAGAATAAGCGCGCGTTTCAGCTTTATGCTTATTTGAAGTGGAGCCAAGTTCTATTTAAACGAAAGGTAGAAACCTTTCAGTGTGAGAGAGCTTTTAGTCTCAGACCACTGTTACTCTATTCGACGTTCGCCTGACTAGCTAGCATTTAAATTCTAAGCCGTAGCGCTGTTACGTAATTGCTCATTGAAGTAACTCTAAGTGCGTCAGTATTAGTTAAATCCTGCTACGCACCATTTAGTTTAGAGGCCAACCTCGCGTTATAGCTCTGTGACCAACGACCATTTAATTTCTATTTAGCTTTAGTTTAAATTAGTTTGATTGTTCATTTTAGACCCAAGTGCGGTCTTTATTTTCTGTATCCCTCCCGAGTTGGGAATAGGCTGTAAATAATTGTGGTTTAATAAAAGAGGATTTTAAATCCCTCTGAATTGTAGTTCTTCTACCACTTAATCACAGTATTCTACCACAGAACATAGCTGCATTCAGCTCCCTGTTCAAGATCAGGACTTAGGACTTAGTTACTTTCACATGTTTGCCAAGAATATGCGCCGAACACTCAGTGCTGACAACTGTAAAACGTTAAACACAAAGCAATGCAAAGCGCATCTAATGAGAGAAACTCCCATGAAACAAATTTCAGCCGTAAAAATCTTACCTGCTCGAGTTTTGATGACAACTGTATCAGGAAGACTGCTTCCATGCTTATTAATAACCCTAATTTCGATTTTGTAGTATGTGTCTGGGGTTAGTTCTCTGAGTTCCAAATACTGATTTCTTTCCCAGCTGAGGTATGTCTTTTCCACAGCAGGACCATTTTCAACCCACCCTTTAATTGTTCGTTCGACCTGAAATAAAGCCATCAGTCAACATCGAGAGGAAGAGATCCTGTGGCTTACTAAGTGCATTCTTTCTTATGTAATGCTAAATATCATTGTAAAGCAGGGATGGGCAAACTACGGCCCGCGGGCCAAATCCGGCCCCTTGGAAGACTGTATCCGGCCCGCGGATAGAATCTTAATTTGCCGGTCCGAGGCAAATTAAAAGAAATATATATTTAAATATTATATCTCCATCTCCTTTTCTACTTTGTTTAAATATTACTTTTTTTCTTCCTTTTGTTCAAATTATTGATGCTCTTTTTACTGTCTCTATTTTTGTTTTACGAAACATAAATCGGTGGAAATAGCAAGCACAAACACATTTTAATCGGTAAAGTGTTAAACGCGGAAGTAGTTTGGTAGTTATGCTGTAGATTGGCTTAAGAATCGTTATCTGTTTTTCGGGGAGAAGTATGCGAATTCAATATAAGTGAATCAGACCTCACATTTGGCAGACTGCACAGTCAGCGGTCTTTTCTTTTGTCGCGAATTCTAGTATTGTTAATTGCGTAAGGAAAGATTGCGGACATATAGCATCGTTGTGAATAGTGGTTTTGAAATTGTTAAAAGTATAGCGTAGCTAGTGCTTGTTTGGGTTATTCGTAAAATATTTCAACTCCAAAATGTCTACTAAAAAACGTAAAGTTGATTCAGAATGCCATGCTTTTAATGATGAATGGACCTAGAAATATTTTTTACACTTGTAAAAGATAAACCAGTGTGTCTCATCTGCTATGAAGCTGTAGCAGTCTTCAAAGAATATAACATCATTATCGAAAGTGAGTTTCCCGAATTTAATATCTCACGCCCAGAAAATCAGTGCTATGTTTGCTTCATTTTATATATTGTGAACAAGTGTTTTCAACAATGAACCTTAGAAAGAATTATTTAAGAAGTAGAGTGACAGATGAGCAGTTAGCCTCGTTCCTTAGAATCAGTACATCTCACTTCGAACCTCAATATAAGAAACTTTTAAAAATGAAAGCGCAATTTCATTCTTCTCATTAACATATTTAAATTGTAATACTTGTATATGTTTTTAAAATTTTAGAAAAATTTACCTTGGCCCGCCGAACTTTTTTTTTTCGATTTTTGGCCCGCGAACGAAAACGTTTGCCCATCCCTATTGTAAAGCATTTCATCGGATTTGAACAACTACATAAAAAATTGGGGAAAATTAAATAATTGTTGACAACCTAGTGGAGTACTGGCGTAAAGCAATCGCAGAGGCAGCTGCCAAATGGAAAACTGAAGATTGCTGCTAAGTAATGAAGCCAACCTAGCTCTCAGCGAAAACAAACTCCATCGTGAAGGATTACACACAATGTCCAGCCCATCAGGTACTTTACCAGCGGCTTCATTCTTTTTATTAACTTAGAAACACCGTTTGCAAAGCTTTTCCAGAATGTTTGTAGCATTATGCTACGTAAAGCTCCCATGCGCTAAATTTTTCATACCATTCCTAACTGATTCCCGAAGTCTGTGATCAGTAGCTTTAAGAATCCCCTTCGAATTTATTAGTCCCAGGGGGCCTTGCCTCTAGAGGACTATTGTTTTCGTTTTGCGATTTTGCGTCGAATCACTCTGAATGTCCGTTTCACTTTTCAAACTGTTGCCACCAAAATATTGCAGCCCTGTATTATATTTAAAGAAATTAAATAATGAAGAATGTGCATAAATGTATGTATGTTTCTCCCATTGTGATAAAACGACGGTACAGAGAGTCATCCAATTTTGAATGACGTTATCCTACTGCGAATATGGGCACCTGGAAGCCCAAATTTGAAATTTGGAATTTGCATTATTATTGATTTCATATTTTGTAAAACTTTAACGAAATTTGGATTAACAAACTCGATGATTTCAAAGCGAGCAACGGCAACGTTGTACAGAAAAATCATTTTTATTTGTAGCGCGTGAGACTGTATGTAGGAAATTCTAAAGGTATCCTCAATTTAAAATTATTTTGCGATATTGCTCTTGAACTGAATTTTATGGTTTAAGTGCAAAGAACATGATATTTAATCAATAAATGTAACACACAAAATGTTAAAAAAAAAGTCCCTTTGCACGTAATTTAAAATTTGAAACCTTTCAGATTTTCTTTTTTTTTTTTAATCTATTTTTAACCGATATAATTTTAAGCATCTTTAATGATAATAAATTATATTTTCTATGGAGATTTCTAGTATTTTTATTAATAAAAAGATATTTCCAGCGTCATAGATTACGTAGAAGGCAGGGCGTAAGCAGAGTAGGCTCAAACCTAGGCCAAGTTAGCAACTCATATATGAGTAACGTCTTTTCTCGGAAGCCTTGCACAGAAGAGATCAAAACGCCAGGGTACGGCTCTTTGCTGAATCAAACATTTAGTGATCACATAGGCCGCATTCATAATTGACAGTTACTGCCGCGCCTGCAGGGCTTAATTTCTAAAATTAGAAGTGCTGGAGCCCTATGGAATACTGTCAGGGAAGAAGAATAAAAAAATATTTTTTTTAATTCAAAAAGAAAATGTTTCAGACTTTAAATTAAGTACAAAGGGGCGTTTTTTTTAACATTTTGTGTGTTACCTTTATTGATTAAATATTATGTTCTTCGCACTTAAATCGTAAAATTCAGTTAAAGCCCAATATCGCAAAATAATTTTAAACAGAGCGTATATTTAGAATGTCCTATACACAGTCTCACGCGCTGAAGATAAAAATGTTTTTTCTGTACAACGTTGCCATGGCTCGCTTTGAAATCCTCGAGTTTGTTAATCAAAAATTCGTTAAAATTTTTCAAAATATGAAATCGATTATAAAACAAATGCCAAATTTGAAATTTGGGCTTCCAGATGGCCATATTCGCAGCAGGATTACGTCATTCAAAATTCAATGCCTCTAGGTTCATCACAATGCGAGAAAAATACATACATTTATGCACATTCTTCATTATTTAATTTCTTTAAATATAATACAAGGCTGCAATATTTGGTGGCAGCAGTTTGAAAAGTGACCCGACATTTAATGTCTCCGACGCAAAATCGCAAAACAAAAAAGGATAGTCCTTCAGGGACAAAGCCGCTTTGGACTGATAAAACGGCTAGTAAATTAATTAAACAGTTAAATAATTATTTATTAAAATTAAATGATTAATGATTAGAACAATTAAACAATTAATATTAAAATTTAATAAAATGTAAAGACATAAATAAAAATATAATAAGTTATAAATAATGGTAAGTAATTAAATGTTAAAATAAAGTACTGGAGCTTGACTTGCTTGGGGTTTCGGCTGGAATTACAATTTCACATAAAAATGAGAAATAGCTCGAACGGTCTCCAGTTTAATTTAAGCTCTGAATATAATGTACTACTTGAAAGATTGAATGAAATGAAGACCATTTTTTTTTCCATTTCACCAATCAAAAAATGTTAAAATGATTAAAGCGTCACTAATGAAAATATAGAGAATGCTAGAAACAATAAAAGAATATAGAGCAAATCTGTAGGTCTGGGGAGGGGAAAAAACAGTCTAACATTTTCTGACCACAATCTCCTCTTAATATAATTCTAACTATCAGGTAGAATATGACAGGGGAACCAATTTTCACCAAATCTGAGGGTTACCTGAAAAAAAAAGGTAGCAAGGGAAATTTTCTTCCTTCGGTCTTTAGTTAAATTGTTCCAAAAAGCCTGAAGGTGCTCTTTTCTGCGGGAAAACACTAGCGTTGGAACGAAAAATTTACCCGCTGCCATAACTTCATTGTACTTTCTGTAGAATACGCCTTTAACATGTGGGTGCGGCTTTTCTTTCCTTAAAAGTCTCGACCTCCATCCAGGGGTTTGTTTCCCAAGGAAAGAAAAACATACATTCAGAAGTTAGAATCGATATTTAATATGATTTTAATATAAAAAATAAAATTTTCGCCGTCAGATTTCTGCTGAAATTGTTGTTCAGTTACATTAAAGAAACTCCGGAGCCGTCTTACTTACGGCTCTGGTGCGCTTCGTCTAGAATTATGATTTATGCCCAAAACTAAGAAACTCCGGCGCAATTTAAGCTCTGTGCGCCTGAGAAGCTTTGGTTCGAGTCCAATGAAGACATCTAATCTCCCCCATACTGTCCACTCCCAACGTACGGACAGAACGAGTGACCAGTTCGGAGGAGGGACAGAGCTAGCAAGAGATGGTCTTATTTTTCCCAAAACTCGGTTATGAATTATTTTGGCAATATAAGATTTTCGCCGACGGAACAATGACAAGGAAACAAATGGCACACCGTACAAAGAACATTTCTGTTCATTTCGTAATTCGCATCTCTCTTTGGATGAAGTAAGTCATTTGTTATTCCTACCAGAGAGCTAGTAAAAATTTTTGAAAGACTCTACTGAATTTTTTTTAAATACCAAATAGCATTTTTTTTTTCAAATTTATTTCCCAGTTACGAAAGATTGAAAACCTACCGGAGAGTATCTTACACTAAACTCCTGGACAGGATCTGTGTTATCAATAGGTGTTTCCCATCGGACACTGAAGCGGTCAGGATACTGTGAAATGGTCCCTGGTTCCGTGATTATCCTTGGGGGTTCGGGAATAGTTTGTTCTACAAAATACTCCATTTGCTTCCATGGATCGTCTCCAACAGCACCTAGAAAATACATAGTTAACGTGTGTGTGTTAAGTAGTAGGGCAAAGATTAAATTTTCTCGAATTCGAATCCATATTTTAGAAGGTTCTCAAATGCTTCATATGAGAATAACAATAACAAAAAATTCGGTATTAAAAGTCTTTAATTAAAACTAGATTTGAAACCTGTGTTAAACGAAATATGATTATTAGTACTGACACTGGCAAACAGGAAACTCTTGGAAACGTTTAAGGAAACCTTATCAATAAAAATTTTGAAAACTTTGTTGTCCAAATTGTACTGATAAGGATCACTATATGACTTAAGTTAGGCGTTTAAAAAATCTCAAATTAGAAACTTCAGTACTCATTCTAAAATATGAAGCATTCACACAGTGTAAATCTTATTTATTATAATAAAATATATTACAAAATGCCTACAATAATATACGATACAAAGTTAAAAATATCTGATGTGCACCTCCCTTTCTTTTTGCAAAATATAGGACTACATTTATTTATTTTCTGTATATTTTATTTGTTGATGTGATACATAAAAAGATGGAGTTTAGTGGATATGTTAACACAAGCATAAATCAGATAATATATGAAGCACAGTCGGATAAAATACGTCATGATATTTCGTCGAATCAGAAAAGGATTATGCCATGTAAAACGCACCGAAAATCAATGTGAAATGCAGAATCCATTTTTATTTCTTTGCACGAAGTAAAGGAAGCATGGTAATCGCAAAAAATTTCGGGTATCGTATTTTAACGGAAATGTCCATTTTTAGTGCTTTCGATTCCATTTGAACGATGTTTTTGCGTTACATCTGTAAGTACGGACTCTTTTTCCCCAAAACGCATTGTGAAACAGATTTAAAATGGATTCCGAAGAGATTTTTCTTGAAAAACAAGTACCCTCAGAACCTTGAAATGTTCTATATGGGACTGTTATAACATGCAGATGTGCACCTTCCGTTTTGGTGGCAATCGAACGCACCAAAAGTTTACATATAAACTCACCCACTCAGTTTCTCGGCTCGGCGAGATGAGCATTTTTATTCTTATATGTTGGTAAATTGTGCATTTTTTGCTTCAAAAGTGACTAAAATAGATTCCTTATATGTTAGTCTTAAGGTTTTTATGTTTTTAGATAATTTGCCTGCCCTAATTCTAGAATTATCAACAATTTAAAAGTTGTTTGAATTCCACTAAGCCTAACGACGCTGCCATTTGTTTACATGTGAAACTTAGTAGCATAGTGAATTAACTCAGTTTGTGCACCAACTTCAATGTCTTTTCGCCGAATGGGGCCAAACGCTTTGGGATCAGAAAAATCTGTCTTTCTGCCTAATTTTAATTAATTTAAATTCTAATTTTAATTGTAAAAATTGTTTTTTAATGGTTTTTAACTCTTTGTGGTGTTTTAGTTGTTTCTGTATTTTACAATTTTTAATGAAGGTGTTTTGAGTTTTTATGTGTTTTTTGCTTACTGCGAAGGGAGACTTGAATTGATTACATGAGAAACATATCTCTAATGAAATTCGGGGAAATAAGTTTAAATGAAACGCAGAAAAAAAGTGCATAATTTAATTGGCCGTGCAAGGAACTCACGTGGTGTCCACATCAGATTTTTTAACAGATAAAGCATCCATTAAAATGGGCATAGAAAAGATACTTTCGTACACTAGCTATAAAGATGCATTGCTATATCAACAAGGGCTCTCAAAGTAGCATTTATTATACAGATAATTTGTACAGACATTAGGTTATTACGAAGCCGGAGACATAAAAAATGAGCAACGCCTTCGCCGGGAATCGAACCACGGACCTCTCGATTACGCGTCGAGGATGCAGACCACTACACCACGAAGGCATGCGAAGAAGGTGGGAGAAATACCTTATATATTCCTCCTTTTAAAGACCGTTTCGGGTTTTGGGGACCCAATCGCCAAATCGCGGTGGTAGAGAATCATCATCCATCACCATTTTAATTCGGGCCCCCAATGTAGACACATTAGGTTATTACGAAGCAGGAGACATAAAAAATGAGCAACACCTTCGCCGGGAATCGAACCACGGACCTCTCAGTTACGCGTCGAGCATGCAGACCACTACACCACGAACGCATGCGAAGAAGGCGGGAGAAATACCTTATAAATTCAATGGGCAGAACCGAGAAATATTACAATCATTGCTGTGCTAAGGTAGCGAAATATAAAGAAATCAATATCTCTTGCAGTTTACTTCGGGGGGGGGGAATTATCGTTATTCTACAGCTTGCCTCAAATGTTTACAGGTATAGCTGGTTTTACCATTGGTACTAGTAACAGTTTAGTAGTAATTCTGAGGAAGAGCACCAAAGACGCCAGTCTGACAGTCTCCCACCCCTCTTTCTAGGCCACCAGTCTCTCGAATGTAGTTTCACTTCGCCGTGTATTTTGAGTACCCTCTTACCACACAGTGCAGTAGGCACAGTTTGAGTGTTCTGTCACAAGCATCCATGTGACGTATTGAAATTAGAAGCAAACGTATGCTCTTAACCGTAATTCTCCGAAAATACAAAACATTGCCGAACAAAGTGGCACAAAGGCTCTTGAAACAGGAGGTACACATCATAAGTGGCATGGAATTGCTAATGTATTTATACCGAATTCCAGAAGAAGTGTAACATAGACTTCGCAATTCACTGCTGGCATTTTAAATATGTGAGCCAAAGATGCAGTTGTTCCAGTTTGAAAACAAACAGATATATATTCGCTTTGTCACTTCCAATGTTTCTCTTTCAAACATAGCCAACCAGCTACCGAGATAACGGTAGAACCCTGTTTAAGACCGCTTCACGCCCTGTCCCATTATAGTAAGTTAAAATAACTTCAAAATAATGCCAAAAATAATTAAAAGAAAATAATAATGATTTTTTTAATAATGTGAATAAGAAGAGTTTAATTTTAATAATAAATTAATTTATATAATACTGAGTTCTGAATACGAAGAACAAGCACGCAAGGAGGAAAGGACCGTCGAGACTGGTGCGAACAGAAGCAAATTAGGTTAGTACGAAATACTGGGATGCTGATAGCACAAGTATTTTGTACTAACTTTAATTTGTATCTGTTCGCACTAGTCTCGACGGGTTTCATACAGTAATAAAGTGATAACCAGTTGCCGAGCGGTAAAGTTGTTGAACACTGGAGTTAGACCATGGCTTGAGTACAAGTCTAGGCAAATAGGCTATCTGTATAGACGTTTTCGTAGCTTTCCCATGTGCAGCGTGGATGAGAGCCAGTTTCCCTTAAAAAGTTCTCCTCGGAGACATGCCTACCCTTATGTAGGTGGGCCTCGCATGATTTCTACAAACAAATAAACCAAACCATTCCAGAACTAAAGTCCAGTCTGCATGGCATAGCCTTTCTATCCGTTATTCTAGTGTCATCACTGCCTAGGTTCAGTAGGTTACCTTATTGATAGGTACGTTGTGTGATTTATGTGTATGACATGTGAAATTTTACGTTGGGATACATAATTTCTGTTGTAGACGAAATGTCCCAAACCTCACAGATACATTCCTTTGGCAGTTTATGACTGCAAATATCGTGAGTACACCTTTCAGTTCATGTGGCCTGTTTTAAGGTTTGGGGACACTTGAGGTGTACTCCTCAAAGTTTTGAAATGTTTTTGTCAGCAGCAACAATGCTTTCCGAGTAATATTTTATTATGCATTTACATTCAATAATTATATTAATAATTCCATATGTATTGTTAAATTGTTTCAATTATACTTTTTCTTTCTTTCGCTTAATTTTGTCAGGACTGAATGTTCTGTGCATACTTTTGACGAACATATTCGTGAAATAGTTAAAGTCCTGATCTTGCACAGGGAGCTGTATGCAGCTATGTTCTGTGGTAGAATACTGTGGTTAAGTGGTAGAATAACTGCACGTAAGAAGGATTTAATATCCTCTTTTATTAAACCACTATTATTTACAGCCACTTCCCAACTCGGGAGGGATAACGGAAAATAATGACCGCACTTGGGTCTAATTGGAACAATCAAATAATTTAAAATAAAGCTAAGTAGAAATTAAGTGGTCGTTGATCACAGAACTATGAACGCGAGGTTGGCCTCTATGCTAAACGATCAAGGGTGCGTAGCAAGATTTACCTAATACTAACGCACTTAGATTATTTCAATAAGTAATAGCGTAACAGCGCTAAGGCTTAGAATTTAAATACTAGCTAGTCAGGTGGACGTCGAACAGAGCCGCAGTGATCTGAGAATAAAATCTCTCTCACACCGAGAAGTTCCTTGCCAACCCTTAAATACAACACTTGGCTCCACTTCAAATTAGCATACAGCTGAAACGCTCACTCATTCTAACGGGAAGTTGAAATAAGAACTTACAGGAAAGAGAAAATTAACATAAAACTTTGTTAGTTTAAACTAAAACCTTACAATTTAACTTTGAAGAAAGCAGCTCTTGCTGAAGGGAAGCGAAGACAGACGGAGTAAACAAAAATCAAAGATCATATATGCAATACGTTATTGCTTTTCCACTAATGTTTATAGTAGAAACTTTAGACCAATTTTTAATACAGAAAACAAAATGCAACAGTACTATATCTCCCGTTCTACTGGGCCGATTGTCAAAATTTAACCTGCGTTTTCCATGTCTCGAAAGCGCGACTTAGATAAATATTAAATTTATATATAGCATTATTCTAACGTAAGTGTTTTGACAAAAAATAGAACTGTTTCTGAAGTAGCTTATCAATATTTTTCCATATTTCGATTCTACGACTCAAATTATGCCTGGATATTAAATTTTGTAATTTTTGGTGAGAACTTTATGGAGAAATTTAAAAATGTGACGCATTTTTTTTCAGTTGCTCAAAGTATGATTCAGTTGGCGAATTTCTTAATTTATGACAACCTATTTTCGTTTCTTTTTTTTTTCATTGTACACGAGCGGAAAGTAATCGTTCGTTACTTTCAAATAATTTTAAAAACTGCTTAAAGCACATTTGACATTATTATCGCTTATAACGAATATTCCACATTTCAAAACTCGTCAATGTATAAATTGACGTATAACTTAGGAATTTTTGGATAAAAACCTCTAATGTTTTGGAAGTATGCTTGGAAATACATCAACTTCAAGATTATGGTAAAAATTCTATAGATTATAATTCAAAATGTTTTTGAAAAATTTACGAAAATTACTAAAAAATGCAGATTTTGAAAATAAATCATGAGCAATAGGCGAATTTTATTCGGAATAAACCTAAATTTCGATATGTAAAAGGAAGATTTAATTAAGTTTAATAAAAAAGAGATATTAATAAATATACACCACATTCAATTAACATAGAAGAGCTGAAATTTTGAGAGCTAATTTTTTAAAAACTACCCCTGCGAGTTTTACAAAACTTGGCACTTTGCCATAATTTAAGTCTTAGAATCAAAATATGGAAAAAACTTGCTACTTCAGAAAAAGTCGGTTTTTCTGTCAAAATTCCTATGTTAGAATAATGCTATATATAAATGTAATATATATCTTAAGTCGCGCTTTGGAAACATGGAAAAAGCAAGTTAAATTTCGACAATCGGTCCAGTAGAACGGAAGATGTAAAACTGCCCCCGCCTTTTTTTATTTTATTTATTTATTAGTCCAAAGGGGGCTTTGTCCCTGAAGGACTATTGTTTTCGTTTTGCGATTTTGCGTCGGAAACATTAAAAGTCTGTATCACTTTTCAAACTGTTGCCACAAAATATTGCAACCCTGTATTATATTTAAAGAAATTAAATAATAAAAAGTGTGCATAAATGTATGGATGTTTCTCGCATTGTGATAAAACGACGGTACCTAATGCAATCGAATTTTAAATGCCGTCATCCTGCTGCGAATAGGTATCTGGAAGCCCAAATTTGACATTTGGAATTGGTTTTATGAACGATTTCATATTTTGTAAAACTTTAATGAATTTTTGATGAACAAACTCGAGGGTTTCAAAGCGGGGAACGGCAACGTTGTACAGAAAAAAACATTTTTATCTGCAGCGCGTGAGACTGTGTGTAGGAAATTCTAAAGATAGGCTCAGTTTAAAATTATTTTGCGATACTGTTCTTTAACTGAATTTTATTTATTTATTTATCCATTGTACAAGATGTATGTATTCATTCACCCGCACTTATTAATTTCTTAAATGTAATTTGCCAAACATCTTATACTAAAATGAAGAAAATAAATCACAGTAATAAATTAACAGAAGCTTAATTTCACCTGGCACCAAAAGAACAATAATGGATTATTGACACTGAGATGTGATTTAAAGACAAATAAAAGTTTTAAATAATTAAAATAAAAATTGACAGTAGAATCAGTAAAATTAATGTGATGATAAAAAGGTGAGAACATTTACCATATACCCCAGTTTGAAATGTAATCCAGCAGAGTGTGGCAATCAGCAGCTTGCGTACTACTATAAAAATTTCCATATCTGCATGCGATATAACGTGAAAATATAAACTAAATTTAATAAGGTGTTTCAGATCATCAGGAAAAAGGGTCAGTCTGCCAGACAGGAAACTATGCCAATGCACAATTTCCTGCCGTTTGATATCGGAATCTTCTCCTCTGGGCAGGAAATCTACCAATTAGTTGGCTTATCTTTGCGTACAAGATGATATTTTTTTCTTCATTAAATATTTTCTGTTACACTGATTTTGATCAAGATTTTTCCAAAGAGATTTCGCTGTTGAAAGTAAAAAATAACGAAATGGTTAATAAATAGCATACTTGTAAATCTTGCATACAGAGAATGCTAAATTACAGGGGCGTTCATGGAGGGAATGCAGCGCGTAAAAGTACGCGGACGGTCAAAATCAGGGGCGGCCGCACTCTCGTGATGCCACGCCTAAATATTTAAAATTCATAACGTTAATTATAAGTACTTGTCGTATGTAAATACTTTTTATACAAATTTCATATATAAATACTTAGTGAATATGAAATAAAAATTTTATTAATCATTCAGCACTTATTTTTTAATTTGGGGGACCGGCAATCATAGAATTGTATGCGGGCAGCCAATGGCCTAGGAACGGCCTTGGGAATATATAACGTTAGAAACATTTTTCGTAAATCACAATAACAGTGCAAAATTTATAATGTATTTCTCCCGTCTTCTTAGCATGGCTTCGTGGTGTAATGGTCAGCACACTCGGCGCATATTTGAGAGATCCGATGTTCGAGTCCCGGCGAGAGCATTGCTTATTTTGCATGTTTCCTGCTTCCAAATAACTCAATCTCTCTACAGTGACGCCGGAACTAAAAACGTTGGTGGATGATGATTCTTCACCAGCAGGATTTGGCGAATGGGTTCCCTAATCCCCAGTCGCCCTTTAAAAATGGGGAGTATTTAAGGTATTTCTCCCGTCTTCTTAACATACCTTCGTGGTAGATGGCAAGCTAACTACACGATGTTTGATGGGTCCGAGGTTCGAGTCTCGGCGAATGCACTGCTCATTATTCATGTCTCCTGCATCGAAATAACCTAATGTCTCTAATGACATTAGGTCTATGGGGCCTGAACTGAAAAAGTTGGCTCTATGACATCTATGGCATGTATGGCGCCCGAACTAAAAAAGTTGGTGGATGATGATTCTTCGGCACCAGGATTTGGCGATTGGATCCTCTAACCCAGTGCTCCCCAACCGGTGTGCCGCGGCACACTGGTGTGCCATGAGTAGGATATAGGTGTGCCGCAATCAAATACATGTATTTGACATTTTGCAATTTTTTATCATGTATTTAATACACAATGACAATTTTTTTCCTTAATAATGTCTATTTTAAATGTTTTTATATATTTCAGTGTTGTGTGTTTGTGTGTGTGATTGTAAGTGTGTCAGCATTTGAATTTTTTCGGCACTTCCTTGATAACTCGGAACTCAAAAATATATAACTTTTTTTTAACATAAATTTAAACGAAATATATTGGTTTCAGACCATTTTAATTAAAAATAATAGCTCTAAAACTGTTTTTTTTTTCAAATTTGAAACAAACCAATCAAATTGAAGAATTTTTGTTTTTTAATTTTTTTTTAAAAATTTCGATTATTATGATAATGGTTTTATAATTGTATATTTTTCAAATTAAAAACAAAAATTTATTGTAAATTTTGTGTATAAATCAATACATATATACATTAGCTTTTGGTGTGCCACGAAATTTCAGAAAGATTTTTTGTGCGCCGCAGGTGAGAAAAGGTTGCGGATCACTGCTCTAACCCCTGTCGTCCTTTAAAAATGGGGAGTGTATAAGGTACTTCACACTTGTTCTTAGCATGCCTTCGTGGTGTAATGGTCATTACACTCGGCGCGTAATTGAGAGGTCCGAGATTCCAGTCCCGGCGAAGGCATTGCTCATTTTTCATGTCTCCTGCATCGAAACAACCTCATGTCTCTACAGTGTTTCTAAAAATTATTAGTTCGTTTTACGGAGTTATTAATAATAAACTACACGATCTAGATCTGTCGTAAATTATAAAAATTAGACCTATTACTAATAATTAAGAATCAAGTTTGTTGCTCTTTCGCTCATTCTGCTGTGCATCGTAAAATTTTAAATTTGAAATATGAGTATCTCATATTACTTGTACAGGAAATGTAACGGAAATTTAGATCACGAATGAATTATTTCAAGAACAAATTAGGAAAAAACATACCTCGGTCGGTTGACGAACGATGGCTCGAGTAACGGTGGTACAGTCATATCTGTAAAATGATTTTCCAATGTGTTTTAAGGTAAACAGTGCCACATAATTGATACTCAGGGACGTCTGAAAATACCATTTTAGCACTTTCCATTGCTTCACTCATTAACAAAGCCTGGTAACAAATGACTTACAACACCATTAATTCGCCCTGGAAAAAATTATGGCCAGACAGAGATGTCGAGCGAGCACTTTGATACTTAAACCGTTTTTTATTACCTATAATATTGTATCGCTAGGCAAACACATGGGTTAGGAAGTTAACAATATAGACTTGGAGAAGTTACCTGGTGACCAGAGAAATGAGATCAACAAGAAAGAAAAAGTAGGAATAAAAGATGATTGTGGAGCACGAAAGAAGCACGAAAAGGATCCTACTTACCTGATATGTGAAATTTGTGCAAATAAGGTAAAATGAAAATTTATTACGCAATATATCACCCTGATAAAGCAGTAGCAAGCAAAGCATAAGCGCGTAAGGTATTTTCTCCTGCCTTTTCTGCATGCCTTCGGGGTGTAACGGTTAGCACACTCGGCGCCTATTCGAGACGTCCGTGGTTCATGTCCCGGCGAGGGCACTGCTTATTTTTCACGTCTCCTGCATTAAAAAATACCTACCTGAAGTCTCTACAAGGATTTGAAATGAAAATGCAATATTGTTTTTAATTGTTATTGTTGTATGTTGTGTATTGTGACTTATCTCACTTGTCTGACAGTAACATCACAACAAACCTTCAAATTCATCATGGCAAGGAGAGTAAGATTGCGCCTGTCGTTGGTAACAGCCTTCAGCACCATACAGGTGACACTATGACTTTCCCCCAATTTTGCAGGAGAGCACACCTGAAGGACGCGTCCGAAGGTCTACCACCCCTCTTCTCCTACGACCAACCTCTTGAAAGGATTTTCAGCTCGTCGCGTATTTAGAGTACCCTCATGCTGCGCATACACTATACTTTGACATCCATGTATCCGGGATTCGAACCCTGGCCCTGCTCTACGGCAGTCAGCATCGCTAACAACAATCCGCGCTGGGTGGGGACTTTTTTTAATTGATTATGGCCACGTACATGTTCATATACGCTGTAAGGTATTTCTCCCGCCTTCTTCGCATGCCTTTGTGGTGTAGTTGTCTGCATTCTCGACGCGTAACCGAGAGGTCCGTGGTTCGATTCCCGGCGAAGGCGTTGCTCATTTTTCCTGTCTCCTGCTTCGAAATAACCTAATGTCTCTACAACGCTAAAGGAAGAGATGTCCCGCGGAGGACGTTTTTGGGAAAACTTAGCTCGGATCCACGTCACACATGAGGAAAACAACGAAAACGCCCATTCAGCTAGCTCGTTCGTCTGGAACGGCGTTTCGTAGGTCGAGAATGAACTCCCACTGTTCTGCAACTTTATGCTCCGGAGCTGGTAAGCCCTCATGCCTAACTTTAGAAATATTTAAAATGTAGGCAATAATTAATTTCAAAGGAAAACTTTTAGTTCAACCAGAGGAACAGTGAATCTCACGTAAGTCGAGTTTCGCTCAGATACAAGGGAAATATAAAGGAAAATACCTCCTAAATGCATATAATCGATGTTTGCGTAAAAGGAAGTTTCGCCTTCAACCAATAAGTTCTTCTTCATCGTTTGCCACTTATGCCGTCTACTCTCCTGCGTATAAGTACAGTAAAATTAATTTATGTTTTCGTCTGTTTCATCTACTTAACATTGTCTATATAATCTTTTTTTTGTATTTAATAATTTCCATTAATTTTAACTTAGGAATGTGTGCACAGAGTACTTGTGGAAGTATAAATAAGCAATTATCTGAGGTTAAGAACAAGTGAAGCCATTTTACATTAGCTACTATGGGAAAAACTGTTTTGATTTGCGAACGTTTCGGTTGATGAACCGACGTCAGAAACGAATTAAAACCATGAATCGAGATTTCACTGTACAGCTCAAAAATAGTAATCGGCTAAGATGCACGATTTATTAATGCTATGTTGAAGTTACAATAAGAAAAGTAGCATAGCACGGAAAATGGAAAGATTTGACCATTTATATTTCTAAACTTAAAAGATAGTTTCTGAATGTTCATGAAAAGAGAATGACCAGCGTGAACATGAGAAATACATTTGAAAAGTATGAGAAATCTTCATTAAACGCAGTCCAAAATTTTAAAACTAAAAATCGCTGATATACTAATCGTTAATGAAATCATTCGTAGAACAAGAAAGGAAAGAATTGAATTTTCTCGTCATATCCTTATATGCCAAACTGGGCTCTCCGTTAATGGCCATGGATATCATTAAATGGTAAAATGTATATTTGTTAACTTTTTACCTTAATATTTTCATCCTTCCTTTCACTTTTACTTCTGTTGGCTTCCTCCAAGGTGCAAAAGGGGTATAAAAGCAGAATTCTTGAAATGAAGGGAGAGCTTTTGACAGCGACCACTGACTGTCTTAGAATGAACGTCTTCCGTCTTCTATACTTACCTGAATCTTTGTTAGCAGTGTTTGCTTGCGTGATATGGGGAGTCAGAGCTAAAATTTATAGAAAGACCTTCCCTCGCGAGTTACGTTCTTAAATTACTCAAGGTTTATACTCCCATTTCTTCTCACATTCTTTATGAGTACGAATGTGGCAATCCCGAGCTACCTTAACCCTTCAAGGGATCACCCTCTTGATGAGACGGAGACCACGATCCTGGAGCCCTAGTAATTTTTCTTCCTTTTTTTTCTCAACTTTCTGTTTCTTTTCTATCTTGTCCTTCTTTGCGGTTTTTTTATGGAGGTTGAAGATCAAAGTGAGATGCTGTTACATCCCTTTGTTTCTAGTTTCACATGGAGATAAACCGTCTGCACGTTTTGTAAGGTTGAGAAGGAGACTCCTCGTAGTTGACGGGCGAGGTACTGCCTTCAACACACTCCTTTGGCCTCTGCTTCAGATTGAGACGGGAGGCACTTCATTGGCCCCTCTAGTGCCAGTCAGCTGATCCTTAGCCCACAGAGTTGGTGACTTGGAGACAGGCTGTCGAGAAACCTGACTGTAAGGTTTCAAATTTCATTCGGACCCGGTTATCCCTGGCGTAAGGATTTGCATCCCCTCGATGGTGTCTGTGGTGGGAATTTAACATGGAAATCAGCAGCAATATTTAACATACTTAACTATAAAACTCCTCAAACCGGCAAGGCTGTATATATACGGCCAAGAATATTTTTTGTGATATCTGTAAGAACGTATATATACGTGCATATTAAAATATGTCAAAAAAATTAAGGCAGTATATTAAAAGTACATAAATCCATGCATAAAAGAATTTTTATATTTAATTTTTTCTAATACTAGTTTTGGAAATTTGTGCTTTCTTAGCAAAACCCTGGCTGGTCAGAGGGTTAAAATAAAAGATGTCCTAGTTTAAAATAAACCAAACAAATAATTTATTAATCATTTTAATAACTATAAACGAATATATTTATAGCAATCATCTTTTTAGCATAGAGCGGCTATGATTTTTGATTGAAAAGATACCTCAGAAGCTGAAAACCATCTCATATTTTAGAAATATTTCAGAAAGAAGATCTGTAAATAGAAAAAATGCGTTATTTTAATGTTCTTAATGCAATAAACTTTTACTTTTTAACTGTCAACCGAACAGAATAAACTTAAATTTTGTTTTTATAGTGTAATTAACGAAAGCTCGTGAAAACATTTCATTCAAATTAAAACTGCTATGAGTACGGGAAAAGTATAGCATTCAATTTCGTTCAGAATTAAATGGTGCTTAAAAATTTGTTCTTTCACATAGGACTCTGGAATGGAGTTCGAATATAGTTCTGAAATATGGTAGAAAATGAAATATGCATATTTGTACTTACATTTATGATGCAATTACAAAATGTGTACCTCCAAGTCTGCGAAAACCTGTAGATCTTAATATAAAATACTTTTTATGTTTTGATAAACAAGAGGAATGTATTACTGCTTTGAAGAAGTCTACGGGGGCGAAAGATACAGCTTGAAATTTCTCCATGACCTTGGACCTTAATGCAAGCAGACCTTCTTTCTTCCGTGACTTTGGATTTGATGCAAGCAAGATTGCCTTCCTTGGCATCGAGATTTAGCTGACAAATATCCTTTCTTAATATCGACAAATTCGAAAAAGTGAACCACTCTGAAATTTGCCAGTCGTTTAGAAAATCATGGAACATTTTTATGGCGCATGCAACACAATGATGTGTTGCTCTTTTAGGTGATGCTGCATCATGCGTGGTTAAAGCAGGAAAATTAATAAAGGGATTTTACCCTAAGCTAGTGTATGTGACTTATCTTGCCTGAGCGTTATATCCTTGACCGAATCCGTGCAGATTACCCCGATATTGAAAAGCTTGTACCAAACGTGAAGAAAATGTCTGGAAACCACAATATCACGTACAGTGTTTCAAATTTCTAGCTCTTAATCCAGCTTTGCCAGCAATTTCCGTAAGAGAGCCAGTTTAGTCTGACGAGAAATTCTGGACACTTGCACATCTGGAGAGAGAAAGTAACATGCAATCACCCTTTCAACATCATCGGCAGAGGCTGTTTTGCAGGTGCCGGAGTTGTCGTCTAGGGTGCTATCATGCTTGTAAGCCGTACAGACCTTCACATCTTCCGAGGAGGTTCAGTCACTGGCGTGCACTATTGAACAGAGGTTCTTTTGTCTCACGAGGGTCTGTTTAGAAGCGCTGCGGGTACGGATTTCCTCTTTATAGACGACAACGCTACGCCTTATCGTAAAGTAGCTGTCTCAGAGTACTAGGAAAATGAAGATATTCAAAACATGGATTGGTCTGCAAAGTTATTGAACCTAAATTCTATAGAATACGTACCTAATCTACTCTATTGAACCTACTATATTAAATACGTACCTACTCTATTTAACCTAAATTCTATAGAATATTATTGAACCTAAATTCTATAGAATATGTGTGAGATCTTTTTGGAGGATGCTTGGCGGCACGTGACCAAACGCCAGCTACGATTCCGCAACTGAAATTGGCTCTATAAGATGAATTAGCCGCAATGCTTCAGCAGCTCTTTGACAACCTTGTTCTCACCATGGACAGAAGTCATAATGTCTGTATCGTAGTCAGGGGTGATCGTCTCTCCTTCTAAAGACTGGATTTTTCTCGTCAGGTGCCTGTCGAATGGACGTTTTTGCTTTCTCTCCAGTTTGTGTTCTATCCATTCAGAAATGCTGTTTCAATAAAGTTCTTTTTTATTCTTTTGATTCGTTGTTGCATGGTTTTGCTCACTTGTTCCCTATTTTCATATCTTTGGGATTTTAATATGGTTTGGGTCGATGTGGAACACATCTGTTCGACATTACATTCGAAAATCTGTTTCGTTCTTAAATTTTGCACACTAATGTGGTTTAGCTTCACAGAAATTCATACTTTTTCAGCATTATTAAATCTCTGAATCTGCCAAATAAAATGAAACGATGGGGGCAACCAGCAGTCGAACGGCAAAATCGCTGAGCACTGATAGCTCAGACCTGGGTTAGATTCCAGGCAAACGGGCTGTCTGCATGGACGTTTTCGTAGCTTTTCCCCAGTGGAACGTGTATACAAGCCAGTTTCTCTTAAATTCCTTCACGGAGGTATCCCTTTCCTTAGGCAGATAGCCGTCGTGTGTTTTCCCATAGTTATATATGGGATATATATATATTTCTAAACCAAACTGACATGATGAGATATATATACACAGGGTGTTTGAGTAAATGGGTTACAAAATTTCGGAAGAGGTAGAGTGCACCTAATCGATGGAATGTCACGTAGCAATGCATATTCGAAAACGCTTTCCTGGTGCGGTAGGGACGAATTAAAACACAAGTGTTGTGTAGCGAATTTAATCTAATTTATTAATTAATTCATTTATATTCTAAGTTATGCTACACAATGTGTGTTTTATTTAATTTCTGTGCTAATTTCTTTTTCCTTTAATTAGAGTTTTGTACTTAAGGTAGTATGTTCGTTGCTTTCGCTTTCGGAACGCGCTTGGCAGCAGACAATGGGACAGGAATGTGTTTTTCATATCTTAATCTGGATTTTAAGATACTTAATTTAAATCTATATAATTATAACTTGTACCAGAAGAAACAGAAAGAATTGCACTTTAATTTAAAATTACTTTCAAGTTACTATCAGCAGGTTTTTTTATTTGGCAAATTTCTGGCGATTTGAAGGAAAGGTGTTGAATTAACGCTTTGAAAAGTAAGAATTTTTATATTGTTTTCTTCAGGGCGTTTTTGTCAGGAATTGTCACCCTTTTGAGTTAGTTTTGGCACCGTTGGTAAAAGTTTGTAACAAAAAGCCGGTGCACGGGATTTTTTCGTCCTCTTGAACCCTTTTGATTCCTGTATTAGCAGTGTGCTGTTGCTCGGTAGGACGACGGGCAGTTTCTTGCTCACTCATCAGTTGAACTTAAAATAAGGTAACTGAGCCCAAAACTGCAACCACATATGTCTGTGTTATGTCTTAACTTAGACCTAGTGTTACACTTCAGTGCACTTCAGTTTGTAAGCTTAAATTGAAATTGTGTTCAATGAGGAATGTTGTTGTTATCAGTCTCACTTGCCTGATAATGGTCAGCACAAACTCACGACGTTCATCCCGGCAAGGCGTTAAATGCGTCTGTCGTTGGCAAGAGCCTTTGCATCATATAAATGAGAGTCCCTCCCCCCCCCCAGTTTCAAGAGAGAGCACGCGGGATGGACGGGTCCGAGGGTCTGCTCTACAACCAACCTCCGGAGAAGATTTTCCGCTCGACGCATATTTAGAGTGCCCCCATGCCGCACAGACACTATACATTTGCAAACATGCATACCTTCTCCGGGATTCAAATCCAGGCCGTTCGGTACAGAAGTAAGAGTCACTAACTATTATCCTGTTTGGTCGGCTCTATAAGGAGTAATAAACATTTTAGAAAACAAATCAAGAAGAAATATGTAATTTCATTGAAATGGATATAATGATAGAACCGAAAGAGCTGTGTTTATTCTGTGGATCTTTTTCATTGTTCGTTTCACTAATAATCCATTCTAACACCAGCGGTTTGATTTACTGAAGTTTTAAATGACCTTTTTACTTCCTTGTACGAAGTAAGCACGAAAGATTCTTACTTAAAAGAATTACGCGCTATTTCTAAGACAGAGAGAGAAAGTCCCCAACTTTAAAAAAAATAAAAGAGGTTTAAATTTAGAAGTTTTCTTTCATATTTTTTTTATATGTATATTTTGTAAGGTTTACTCTAAGCTTCTAACAGTTAATTTTTAGTTAAAGCTACTTTCCTATCTCTCCCAATTTCAGCTTACAATTTCCTAGCAGAACGTGTTTTCAGAATCATGTTTAATGCAAATGAGTAAGATTAGTATTTAAGTCGAAGTTCCACTGATTTCGTTAGAGAGCCAGAGTTTCTGACTAACGCACGTTCGCCTTTTGGCTACGTGTCTCTCTAAGCTATTACCACGCTCGGCTGTATTTCAGACGCTTCATAACTTCGCCAGCTCATTCGATATTTAGGGGCCAACTACTTAGAATCTTGATAACTTCGGTTGTATCTTTTTAGTTAAGCTTTAGTTAAGATTTATTTCTTATTACAGTTCAAGCCCAAGTGGAAGCTGTGCTGTACGCTTTGAGAAAGGAGCCGACTGTATAATCTTACTTTGAATAATAAAAAGGTAATTAAACCTTCTTAAGTTTTACATCTCTGTTCCCGAATTTGAGCGATTATTCGCTTATCTGTTCGCGAGGTTCCTACACATTTAGTTGTTAGGTAAAATGTTGGAACCCTAGAATATATATATATATATACCTACTGTATTACTCGGCTCCGTGAGCTCAGTTTCTTTTAGTCTTATATGTTAGTAACAAGCGCATTTTTTGCTTTAAACCTGAATGAATTACGTTGTTCTTGTCTTCCGTTTAATGTTTTTATGCGTTTATTAAATCTAAATACAATATTTGTAGAATTATCAGCAATTTAAAAGTTGTTTAAGGAAGAATTTTGCAAACAGAACTTGGTGCCAACAGTAAAACATGGTGGAGGAGGAGTTATGGTTTGGGGATGTATGTCGTCCGCTGGAGTCGGTAATCTTGTTTTTATTGACAGTACAATGGATCAGTACAAGTATATTGGCATATTAAATCAAAATTTGAAATCTTCAGCACGGAAATTGCACCTTCATAACGATTTTAAATTCTACCAGGACAATGACCCCAAGCACACTGCTTTGAACGTTAGGCTCTGGCTGCTGTATAACTGTTCTGAAATAATAAAAACACCACCACAATCTCCAGACTCAAATCCCGTAGAGAATATTTGGCAAGAATTGGAATCAAGAATTCGCAAACACACCATTTCTTCAAAACAACAATTAAAATCGGTGCTTCCAGAAGAATGGGGTACAATCGCTCCAGAAATGACAAAAAAATTAGTCGAATCCATCCCAAGAAGATTAAATCATGTTTTAAAAGTAAAAGGAAATCCAAGAAAATACTAAAACCTTTTAAAAAGTAAAATTTTTGGATAAATATTTGATGGAAAAGTAAGTGTCCCATCACTTAGGTGAGCCATTTGTTGCTCCGTTCTAAACAATTGTATTTTTATTAAATTAATATTTTAATATTTTGAGAAAATGTATGTTATGTAATAATTGTTACTAAATTTAAGTATGAAACACACCCATAAAAAAGTTTTACTTGTTTTTTTAATTTATTTTATTACAGTTTCCTTTTGTAAAGCACAAGTGTCCCATCACTTCTGTGAGACACTGTAAATAAAAACACACAGAATAATTTCTGAGAGCCTTTCATCAAACACAAAGCAAAATTAAATGTTTTGTAGCATAATGAATAGTTGAGTTCCCATATATTATTCGCAAATATTATTACACCTTGAGAGTATTAAATCAAGACTGTTGAGTTGAGAAAAGCTATTAACCATTTGTAAGTCAGGTAAAGATTTAAGAGAGCAATATAAAAAGTCGATTTTCCAATCCATCAAATTGCTTAATGCATTTAGAAAACTCTTCCTGTCATGCGCAAACTATTGATTAGTGTGAACTCCTTGGAAAATGAAAATACTAGAAATCGATTTTGCAAGATCAGGTATGACATTAAATTTATACTCATAACCAGGACTTTTAAAAATGTTCATTTCATAGTGTATGTGTTAGAAGTGCAAGATGTTGTAATCGCATATTAACAGACCATAGTGCTTCTGTTGGGGAAAAAGAACACTTTTGGTGAATGGTGAACTTTCTTCTCATTTATTAATCGTATTGTTTTCGAACAGAGCCTTCGAAGGAATTATTTCAGAAGGTGAAACAAATTTTAGATACAGCCAACAAGGACTGAAATTTGGAAGGTTTTTCCTGCTTTTTTAAATCCAAGGAAATCAGATATCAACCATAAAAAAAATGTGCGATATTCTTGTTTATTCCGTACAATTACTATCGTACAATGCTGTTATTCTTACTAATGTTCAGAATATCTGTGCTCTTAAGTTAATAAATAGTTAAGATATTAATAACTAATTTTGTGTTTATTTTTTCTGAAAGTTCTTTTAAGGAAGCTTCCAGGTAGGCCAGTTTGAAAATAACTTTTCCGTTAAAAATTTAAGAGCATTTTGAAATACGTTATATCAATTGTACGTTGAAATTTGATTAAGAAACCCAAATTTAAATCATGCTGAATATGAGATCGCCATATAAGGAATTGTTTGTGCTCTTTTATCTGAGTGGAATTATTAACATAAAAGCAAGTACCGGAGAGCAAAGAACAGTAAAATGCTTCAGGTATTTATTACATCTACTTCTGATTCTCGTGACATTTCTGAATATTTATTTCGTAATGTCACTTTCGATATCATACGGAAAGGTTGCTGTTACGTTGATGGATGTTATCGTTGTGTCAGGGACTCATCTGCACAGAATAAATATGTGCTTCAAAATAAATAACTTACAAGAAATTGTAAGAAACGTGTCACAGCTGAATTCTAAATCCAATACTGGCATTAAATATATGATGCGTATACTGGTTACATTGATTATCTTGATGAACACGGTTGGAATTGTTGCCTCATATTTTGCTATAAGACATTTTCAACGATTGTTTTATTTAATGTTCGGATATTCCATTAGTGGGACTACAATTACCGAAATAATAAAAACATTTTATTTGGTAACATATGCGAATTTTTCCGTCCTGCCAATTGGGTCCTTCGCCATATCCTATATGCTAATTTGCTATCAATTGAAAACAGAAATTCGAATGCTAGCACAATCTGTAAGACAAGAAAACGTGTTTTTTGATGGATGGCACTTGACTCGCTACAAGTGTCTTAAAAAATTGGTGGAACAGGTTGACAACAAGTTCTCATTCAATGTCTTTCTGGTTTTGCTTTATAATACTGGCACACTATACTACGAGATAATAGTTCTTCTGTTTCCTATAAAAACATTCCAAGCGATGGATTTTCTAATGTACTCGACGCATTTTATACTAAGCATCTTATCTTTTTTAGCCATTACTATATCAGCCTCTCTCGTATTTGAAGCTTCCGTAGACGTAGGTTCTGCAATAAAGGAACTACTCGAGAAAAGCTGGTATTCGTGTGGAACCCAGCAGACGATCCGCGCTTTTGCAGAAAACGAAATTGTGTTAACTGTATGGAAAATAGTTCCAATAAAGAGAAGCTTCATTTTCGCAACGATAGGAACAGTGTTGACTTATGTGATCCTCGTGTGTAATCTTCTATTTACAGAAACATAAATGCATTTATTCTTATAAAGTAAAGATTACAAGATATATGGAGTTTTTTATCTTTAAAGCGTTGTGCACTAAAAGTTAGTCTCTTGGAAGAAACGGGATTTCATGAAATACTTGCTTGGAAATATTTACTGTTTATTATTGCATTTTCTACTGTTTTATTTAAAAGTTAATGGATTGAATTTCATATCACTGTCATTCCTGAAATAGAACATCGAGAAAAAATATACAGATGTGTCATTATATAAGTTCTGATAAAGGTTTCAAAGTCGATGATAATGCATATTTGTCAGTTATGATGCATAACTGCCTTTTGCCTTAGTGATTTTGAAAAATTTATTTCGTATAACACGATCATATTTACTATTATTTTATGTACACCTTGCACAAAAAAAAAGAGAGAGTTCTATATCTCCCGTTCTACTAGGCCGATTATCGAAATTTAACTTGCTTTTTCCATGTCTCCAAAGTGCAATTTATATTATATATTAGATTTATATATAGCATTGTTCTAATATAGGTATTTTGACACAAAATCGAACTTTTTCTGAAATAGCATGCCAATGTTTTTCGATATTTTGATTCTATGACTCAAATTATGCCTAAGTATTAAATTTTGTAATTTTTGGTGAGAAATTTATAGAGAATTTTAAAAATTTATCTTGGCGCATTTTTTTCAGTTTACGCCAAGAAATAGTTGGCGAAATTCTTAATTTATAGCAACCTATTTTTCTTTTTTTTTCATCGTACACGAGAGGAAAAAAGGTTATCATTCATACTTTCAAACAATTTTAACAAAGTGCATGAACCACATTTGGCGTAATTATCGCTTATAATAAATACGCCAAATTTCAGAACGCGCCAATATGTAAATTCACGTATATCTTCGGAAATTTCGAATAAAAAACTCTTAATTTTTTGCAGGTATGCTCAGAAATACATCTACTTTAAGACGATGGTAAACTTTTTATCTATATTTACAAAGAAGAAAGTCTGTTTGTTTGTCCTCTAATAACTCAGTCACTACGATAGCTATGGTCACCAAACTTTCTGCGATTCTTTTCTGGGTCCGCGTTTTTCCAGGATTCAGAGTGCTACGTATGATAAATAATAATTAGCTGTTGAAACTTACCAGACCTGTTGCAGAATCGCTAATTTAGGGCATGAGAATTAACTAAGGTAAACGATGAGGTCCCTGTGGAACAATGTAACATATGAAATGGCTTCTGTTAGTTCCTTTTTGTTAGATTTCTTTTCTCAAGTCCATTATGGTCATGTAATTTGTAATAATGCATTTCCAGAATGTACACAACCAGTGACGGCTCATAATAAGCACTGTGGAACTGCAGCACCCCCTATTTCCACTTATTATTATTTTTAATATAATGAGCCCTTTTTTCTTTAATTCTTTCTTTATACTTCTACAATATATAATTCTTAAACTTAATGTCAGTAGCCATACTCCAGTTTATGAAAAAGGTACGAAAGTTTTTGTATGGAACTGCGCTTCACAAGGCTGTTCTGCGCAAGCGTGCACAGAAAGCAGCGCTCGAGCCAGGGAGATAAAACAGCACTGTCGGTCTTGCAGTGCCGAAATTCTGGAAACGTGAATTTCTTACTCCGCCCGTGTGGTATTTGGCTGTTCTGCGCATGCGCTTTTAGGAAGCAGCGTACGAGGCTGAAAGAGAGAGAGCACTGTCGCTTTTTCAGTGCCGAATCTTGAGTATCGTTGGGAGCTGGTTCTTTTTTTTTACTCCGCGTGTGCTGTGTTTAAAAATCATACACCGTATACTTGGTTAGATTAGTTTTCAGCTATTCTATTTGATTCATTTTTTGTTCGTTTCTTTTATTTTACAGAAAACTTTAACCATGTCCTTGCATCCTCAAGTAATAAATTCTGTGACTCTAAGTGAACTTCAAGAGCTTTCGTTTTCATGCGCTTGCAACGCTTTCAATATAGAAAAATTTCCTCGGTTGTCATCCAGAGATCGAGGAGAAAATTATTCATCTCTTCGCGCAAATTAAAACAAGAAGAATGGATTTCATTTTTAAATGAATAGGTAAAGCTTGAACTGTAACAATTTAAGTTAAAGTAATTAAGAAATGTTTAATTTTTCCTTTGTAAAATTTCATGGTTTCAAAATAAATTTTCTTTTTATACATGTTTGTTTCCCTTTACACAGGTTTAAAACAAAGGTTAAATTTTTTTGGAACAGCACCCCCACTAATTTTAGCTACGAGCCGCCACTGTACACAACATACCTATGGATGATAAATATTCGCCAATTTAAATTTTTGAGAATTCTCAAAGGTCCATTTTACGTCGTAGTCGACAGTTTGGTCGTTTTGCATTTAAGTAAAAACAGCAAGCCTTCATATACAGTTGATACAAAAACAAAGAAGTTGCTGAATAAGTAATGATATGGGCTCATGACGAATAAGAATAATTTGAATTTATAAACGTTTATCACCCAGCTGCCTTCGAACGCATATAATAAAAATAAAATAGCCGAAACCCTTTTTCACTAGCTGAATTAAATGAAAATATTTTCAATCCATTTTAACATATATAGTACTTCTTTACAGCGAACTTACAAAACTTCATCATTCTTTCTCGGAAACCCTCTATAGTCTTTGGTAAAATTGGCGAATACTTGCCAAATTTAAAGGACTTTATTTAGAAATTATGTATTCTCAGCAGCTAAGCTAAGAAAATTAGTAAAATGTATCAAATTCACTAAAATGACTGGTAATTTTGAATAAAAACTAATGCTTTGAAAAATCGTTGTATTATATGGTTTATTTGATTATGGCTAAGCATTCTAGGACTACTGCGTAAGGGAAGGGATGCTTTCGTGGAGGACTTTCTGAAGGAAACTGACTAGTATACACGTTACATATGAGGCAAACCACGAAAATGCCGTTGTAGCCAGTCAATTTGCCGAAATTCTAACCAGGAATCGAGCTTCCAGTATGCAGCTACTTTAGCGCTCAACCTCTAACAGGCATCTTGAATTAAATACTTTTACTGTAACGTGAATATTAATAAGAATAATGTATGGAAAATATTGCAGGAAATAATAACATTCGTGGCATGTTGTATTGCAATCTGCATAGCAGTGTGCTATACTAAATCATTCGTTTTATTCCTCGCTAAGAAATAATAAGTATGCTGTTTTTCAAACAATCCATTGCAAGAATTTTTCAAATGACCTTCCCCCCTCCATTGGCGGTCTCTCGTCCATGTTGGCATCGACCACTCCCAAGGCCATATGTGATGATCTTTTTTATTATGGAGGCGCCTAATAGGTGAGCCACCTTTGCCTGCTATGAAGGGACGGACATTTACATCCATGCCTTCTCCAAGGTTCGAATCCGGGCCCTTCGGTATCGCAGTCAGGCTCCCCTAACCACTATACCAGTACACTATACCGTCCAAACGGTTACACTATACCGTCTGGACGGCTCTCAAATGACCTTTTGCTCTGCCTATATTTGAAAAGATAGTTTCTCTTGAAATATGTTTGTAATAATACAGAGTGGGTATCTCATATGGAAAAATTAAAAAAAAAAGAATTTACACTAAAATACTAAATAAAAAA
Organism: Stegodyphus mimosarum; assembly: GCA_000611955.2. Taxonomy (NCBI): domain Eukaryota; kingdom Metazoa; phylum Arthropoda; class Arachnida; order Araneae; family Eresidae; genus Stegodyphus; species Stegodyphus mimosarum. Next base: position 109,244 of record KK115538.1, read on the forward strand.
AGAGATTTAAAATGAACAATATTTGCATTTTCTCTGTCATATTTTATTTTAGACTCTGGAAAGATATTAAGTCTTATCCATTTCTCAAATTGTACAAGAAAAACGTGTAAGTCCTTTATATTGTCTAAAGAACCTTCTAAAATGTGTTTAGAAGTATCATGTTCATGGTATGTGTGATTATTGAGGCCCGTTTAATGTGTATTTGTTTATTATATAGTACTAAATACAATAAATATTGCATTTATTACTTTCAGTTTACCATACTAAAATAATGCCATTGACGGCCACATGTTTTGTTACTGCAAGAAGGACATCTTTATTATTTATGCCGCTTAAGTGTCTGTCTGTCGCCGATAGTTTATTGGCTGCTCGCGTAACTGTACTAGCCAATGGGGTGAAGTTGCCGAGGTATTCAAATTGTAAAATAAATTTTATCACGATAGTTATCATTGTTTTAATTAAATTATCACGGTATTGAAATATTTTTAATTCATACAATCGTTGCTTATTACGCACTTAACTATATTTACAAATGAATTACCCAGAAACTTGCAAACGTCGAGAAATGAAAGGCGACGAAACCAACTAACGAGCTGTGCGTAGTTCATCTCATCCGGTAGGTTTACCCAAACTCCTACGCTAAACATCCTTTAGCGTAAAGAGTTTAAAATTTTGCCCGATTTTATTCCGACATTGTATTTTAAACTGAATTTTCAGCCGAACTCAAATCGAGCGGCTCAGAGGGAACGTGAACATTTTTTTGCATTAGCAATCATCTGCTTTTGAAGCAATCTAAGGCTGAACGCAAACTGAGCCTGTCAGGGGTAAGGTAAACATTTGTTTCCATTGGCAATCATCCGTTTTACATAAAAACTAAGTCTTAACGTAATTTCTTTTAAGAATGCCTCCTAGAAAATACTGCACTGAAGAGGAGAGAAAAGGAGCTAAAGCCGCACAAAAACGGCTTTTTCGACAAAAAAAAAGCAGAGAAAGAAATGTACCGCCAGTAATTTCCTTCATTGCACTCTACTTTAAGCAATTAAGCAAGTAGAAAGGGAACCCCGTGGGGCAGAAAGCAAAGAGGCGTCTTCGTCGATTGCCCTAGACACCCCGGGGGGCCATTTGGTCGGTCGGACTGCTCCCTAGGTGAATCTGGCTCTGGTTTTGGGCGCTTGCTGTGGGGCTCTTGTGGGACTCCACCGTGGGCTGCTCTAGATACTGGAGGACACGGTGCTGAACTGATTAACCATAATGGTAAAGGGACAGTGCTCGTGTCCTCCGTCGCTAATCGCTAATCGCCGCTTGCCCTGAGTAATTCAGTTTGAATTAGGCGACACCTTTGGACAAATCATTTTAATTACAATTTATAATATCTAGAATATCGTATGACCGTCGTGTCTTCTACTTTAAACATATTACGGTTCCGGTTTATGTGATTACGGCAAAGTCTCGAGAGCTATCTGCCTAAGGGTTACGCATGCGAAAAACGACAAAAACGCTCGCTCATGCAGACAGCCCGTTCGCGGGATTCGAACTACCAGTGTTCAGCGCCATTAGCCGCTCGGCCGCTGGTGGGCGTATCAGGCATATTGCATTACTAACACGTTACGGATATCTACTTAAATTGTAAGGTTTTAGTTAAACTAACAAAGTTTTATTTTAATTTGCCTTTTTCTATCTGTTCTCATTTCAACTTCCCGTTACAATAAACACGCGTTTCACCTTTATGCTAATTTGAAGTGGAGCCAAGTTCTATTTAAACCGTAGGTAGGAACCTCTCAGTGTGAGAGAGCTTTTAGTCTCAGACCACTGTTACTCTGTTCGACGTTCGCCTGACCAGCTAGCATTTAAATTCTAAGCCTTAGCGCTGTTACACGATTACTTATTGAAGTAATTCTAAGCTCGTTAGTATTAGTTAAATCTTGCTACGCACCATCTAGTTTAGAGGCCAACCTCGCGTTCATAGCTCTGTGAGCAACGACTACTTAATTTCTAATTAGTTTTAGTTTAAATTATCTGATTCTTCAGTTTAGACCCAAGTGGCGGTCATTATTTTTTGTATCCCTCCCGAGTTGGGAAGTGGCTGTAAATAATTGTGGTTTAATAAAAGAAGATTTTAAATCCTTCTTACGTATAGTTATTCTACCACTTGATCACAGTATTCTACCACAGAACATAGCTGCATTCAGCTCCCTGTTCAAGATCAGGATTTAATTACTTTCACGAAGATGTTTGCCAAGAATATGCACCGAACACTCAGTCCTGACAAACTTATTCATTGATTAGCTTATTAAGAGATAATAAATGCACTGTCGTTTTTTAATCTTTCTCATTAAATATTGACTTAAAGAAGAAAGATTAATATGCATAATTATAAAGTCGATATCGCATAGCTATGTAATTGACATTTATTGTCCTATTTTTAAGCAAATATCGTTTCTAAATTCAGAAAATCTCTCTTAGCAACCTGTTGTTTATAAATGTACAGTTTTAGTCATGTAGAATTTCGGTAATACTTTCTTATTTAAATTAAAATTATCAAATTAGAACACCGTAACTAATCAATTACAATTACAGTTATATTTTTCATATCGTATCCATATCGGTTCTGTGCAGTACAAAGAAATTCGAAAGTTCCAGATGTTTGCAGCGTCACATTCGCCAGAGCCTGATACTCATATAGTTCCAAAAGCTTAATGTTTACATTCAAGTCAGGGAAGTCTCTGAAAATATAAAGCATTGTGATTAAACCAATGTAAATATCAGTATAAAAATAAAAATATAACACAGTTTCATACCACAAAAATAAAAGAAAAGACATCTGGAAGAGTTTAGATTTTAAGGAACACCCAAAAGGATTTGTTAACGTTTTCTACGCTCTCGCTAAGCTCGCAGTCTACCAGTCTGGTGTTGCACTTACTCCTGCTAGCTTTACTATTAAATACCATTTTCTTCGCAAATACACCACATGCAATTCAAGAACAAAATTTTAAAAATTTTAAAAGCAGCATATGTTTAGAATTTCCGATGCAGTGCTAAATATTGGCAGACTTTTTCTACTTTTTTTTCAGACTTTTCTCAGTTTATCATATCAATGTTCAGTTTTCTTGAAAAATCTTTTTTGGCTTTTTATTATTAACGTTTTGTGTGTTAACCTTACTTACGAAATATCACGTTCTTCGCGCTAAACCACATAAAATTCAGTTCAACGGCAAAATCACAAAATATACTCTTTTGCAAAAAAAGCGAAGAATAATGAAGAAAGTACTTGTTTTAAATGAAACTGAATATGTGTATAGCTCATACACAGATAATAAAATTATTAGCAAATCAAGGTCATAGCACTTGTTCACGGCTCACAATCACCCATTGAGTGTTACAATTAGTAGTTGGTCGAACCGCCCCTGGCGGCAATACGTGCTTGAATTCGTCGAGCCAAGCAGTGGTAGAGGCTCCTAATGTCATCCTATGACACATTCTGCCAGGCATTCATCAGTTGTCTCTCCAGATCTGCGACATTTTGTGGTCCCCGAATTTGGTGGCCTACCATGTCCCAGATATGTTCGATTGGGGAAAGGTCTGGTGACCTTCCCGGCCAAGAAAGAATACCAACCTCACGGAGGCAGGCCATAGATATGCGAGTGGTCTTGTTGGAAAATGGCCCCAGGATGTCGTGCCATGAAGGGTCATGCAACCGGCCGCAGGATGGTATCAACATATCGTTGAGCTGTTAAAGATGTACGGAGGATGATTAAAGATGATCTTCTGTCATAAGAAATAGCACCCCACACCATCACATCTTAGCCATAAGGCCGTTTATTCGGCTAGGGGGGCTGAGGACTTCGCCCTTTACATTACACCATCACATCAGAGGTTATGGCTGTATACCTTTGTTTAAACAAAGGCTGATTGGGACCGCTGCCCTCGTCCTCTCCAGGCACGGACATGGTGGTCATCTGCTTCAAGAGTGAAGCGGGATTCATCGCTGAACACCATACGATTCCAGTCTGATGGCAGCCATGATGGTTGGCGGCGAGACTACTCTAGACGACTCCGCCTATGTTGTGGAGTCAAAGGCAAACGTCTTAAAGGCCTCTGTGAACGTAACCCCGGCTCACATAATCGCCATGAGATGGTGGATGGTACCACGGGAGGTATAGACGTGGATGGTACCACGGGAGGTATAGACGTGGCTGTAATGCGTTGAATAGTCGACAATGATATTGTTGGAGAGGTTCGGGCCTGACGAACAATCATCCTATCTTGCCTCACATTTTGTGCTCTTTGGCCTTCCAGAGCCTTCATTTCGCCGAAATTTCCTTGTGGCAGCCATTCCTGTCAACATCTTTGCACAGCAGTGTCTGTACGCTGCAGGTGTCGGCCTATTATTCGGTATAACCACCCAGCTTCACTCAACCCTACAATACGACCACTTTCGAAGTCGTTTATTTGTCTGTAAATTGCTTCTTAACGGAATTACAATGGCAGCAACAAAAAAAACAATAAATTTTCCGCCTCTGTTACTGGTTTCATACTTTGCGAACTAGAAATACACTAGAAATGCGCGGTACGATCGCAATTTTTGTTCATTTCCCTTGACACATTGATCATTTGCATGTTCGATCAAGATGTTTTTGCATTCCAAATTTCTTCACGATCGCAAAAGTCCTTCTTGATGCTTCGACTTTTTTCAGAAGAATGTATTTAAAAACAGCAAATCATTAGAATTTCCGACCGACGGTCTCCCTCTTTGGAGATAAAAAGATTTTATTCCGTACAGTCTTGCTACCCATTGCTTTCAAATGGTTGAGTTCGTTAATCAAAAATTCATTAAAGTTTTACACAATATGAAATTTAATATTGGAAATTACGGCTTCCAGGTGCACATCATGTTCGCGTGGAGAACAGCTTTATCCAACGTCATTAATTTGATGACTCAACGTACCGTCGATTTTCCCCAGTGCGAGCATACGCATACATATATGCAGATTCTCCATTATTCAATTTCTTTAAAAATAATACAGGGCGATATTATTTGGTGGCAACAATTTTGAAAAGTGATAAACCATTTATAGCGGACGGCGCAAAATTTTGTTTCGAGACTGATAGCTCATTCGGGCTAACGCCATTTTGAGTTAATAATTCTATATAATTAATAAATAATTTTGAAACATTTCAGTTGCAGTTCATAGAAATTGTTCTAATAGTTTTCATGGGAAATTTAAGATTTAAAGCGGTTATAAATCTTG
>KK115540.1:0-52216 GCA_000611955.2 Stegodyphus mimosarum
GAAACCCAAGCAAACTTCTAGAATTTCAAAGCAGCCAATGGCGTTACAGAATTAGAGGATTTCCGGTTAAAACGGAGACGGACGTTTCCTCCCTTCTTTCTAAGCCACGGTGATGTCCACTTTTAGTCAGGGATTTTGATTCGTAAAAGAAAATAGTGGATTTTTACCCGAAAATTCTGCGCCCTACTTAAAGAACACGTGCAAGTCCCCCGACCACTATCAGCTGTGGGCCGACTAAACTGTTACACTACTCCAAGTTATCCATACCCGCAACTGCACATTTGGCGATAACTTGCTAAACTCTGCTTCAACAGAGCAGTCGAACAACGGTGAAATACAATCTATATGAATTTAATCATGTTTAAAATTAATTATAATTTAAAATTAAAGAGGAAGATAAGAAGTAACTTTTGCTCTACTCTTTCAAGCATGAAACTACCCGATAATGGTAAAGTAAAATTCACGTAGATTTGACATAATTAACAATAAAATGTAATTTAAACTGAAAACAAAAATCTTTCACACAGATTCACTTAAAACTGAGCTACAGCATTAACCTTTCATAGCCTGGCTAATCGATCCACCATTTACACAGACTATTTTAAATCGGACTAACTATAAAACTAAATACATACAAAAAATACCTGTAGGTTTCAAAAAATATATATTTTCAACTTCCCGTTTTTCAATAAATAAAACGTAATTTACAAATTCAGTACATGAATGAAATATGAAATCTTGCTCGACAGATTCTTTTTTTTTTTTTGCAGCTGTTGCGTTTTCTTTATGAATAAAAATGGGATATGAACATTTCCTATTTTCTCTAAGAGTTCAAATTCATATAGTTATAAATATTATATAAACATATTATACCTAAAATAATAATATACTTTATCTTGATAAATTGTATACTGAAAATAGAAATTTTAAGTATACCTTCCAGAATTTTAGCCGAATTTTTTCTTTTCAAGGATCACCACAAGGAACTCGATCTTCTTCATATATTCCACCTTCTTCGTGTATCAAAAAATTATTTTTGTATTCATTAGAAATAATGATGTCTTCCCTATCGAGTGATAAGAAAATATCTAAAGCTTTACGACGATTTCTATTTACGGTTTGGCATTGTGGAATTTCTGATTTGAAATCCAAATCTGTATCAAATAATCTGGAAAACGATTCTTCATAAATCTGCCAAATTCTTCGCAATATGTGTGTATGATTTTCATTTTTATATTTTTCTAGTTCTGGTAGTGCAATGTCTCCAATACATGAACAATCTTGCCTTTATTTAGACGATGTTTTTATTCTATTGTTTCCATAATGTTATTAAGATATTGGTAGAGTATACTCCCAACGTATACGTGTTTTATGCTACTTCCATAGTTAATGTCTATTCTCAAAAAAATTCTTCCAAAATTCAGAAACTAAATTTTGTCTTTCGATTATTACTTTGATTTTATTTAACGAGTTGTATGCATTTTGAAATTATTATACGCACAATAATGTTATCAAAAATTACGTTACTGATACATAAAGATAACAGTGGTAGCGCGAAGATATATTCGTTACATTTGAATCATATGCTTCATAAATAAAACTACTGCTTATTATGAAGCAGTAGTTAACTTCTTTTTTTTCCCTAAGTGTGTGTATTCATAAATTTCATATATAATTTTCTTTTCCCGAGATAAATTACTTCGTGTCAATCTTCCAAAGCTTAGTTTTAGAAATCATTTATTTTAACTATTTTCAAAGCTTTAACTATTCATTAATGCTGGTTCCAATTTCTGTGCCTAATGCTGAAATATAATAAATGAGATTGTGCGAAAAGGTCAGAATGCAGCCATTTGCCATACATGTTAAGATTGTTGATTCATTTCCTTTTTAAATAATAATTAGAAGTCATAACACATATCAGTGAAACGATTTTCATATTTTCTTCTGTGGGATTTAATTTAATTAAATAAACGTAAATTAAAATGAAAGTGCCGTCTTCCAAGAATAAAATATGAAAGCTTTTAACGTTTTTTTAAATAGTATGTTGAAGACAGAAACTTAAATCTAGCTGCATAAACTAATTACTTTTAATACTCATTAAGGAAAGGCGTTATTTATAAATCCCCGCATTTTAGTTTTCCTTCACTTAATTTGTGTGGATTTTTTAAAAAACCAGAATTACAAAGACCATTTTTAGTCTTTCCAATTCAAGTTTATTTCAGTACTTAGTTCTTAAACACGATCAAATCAAAATAAATTGTATTGTATGCTGAGTAATTTCGTTTAAAATATCGTCGAACGAAAAAAAAAAGTTAAGTAGACTGCTCTGTGGAAGTTAGTGTTATTAATTAGTATGTTAATTTGGTAAACGGTCGGCAAATTTGAGCCAGTTGAAAACATCGGACTTAAAAAAGGTGAACTCCCAAATAAAAGGGCAAAGTTGGGAGGTCATGGCTAAGTGAGAAGCGTTTATTTACTTGCAACCTGCTTCTTTTCCCCCTTCTGTGGGGGGTAAAGAAATTTCGACTCAAAATCCACTATTTTCCAGATTTTCCCTCGCGGTTAAAATTTCACTGAATAAAAGGACACCAAATCCTCTACCACAATGTATCGACAGGACTTGCGACTGTTCTCATACTTAGAATGCCCCCCATGTCGCATAGACATTATACATTTACAAACATCCATTCTCTGGGATTCGAACCCGAGACCTTCGGTACGGCGTCGGCAGTCAGCGTCGCTAACCACTATCCCAGCTGGGCGGCGGTTAGAAGGTTGGTTCATATTTGCGAAACAACCTTATGAAATACGATGCTTCAAAACCGATGCGAATGAAATTGCATCAGCAATAAAAATATATTTTAGTACTGCGCACGAATTTTGCTCTGCTGCTTTAAATTCCTACTATACAATGTACGCACCTTAAAATCCTTACCTGGATTTTATTTTCGCAATGATGGATTTTATCTTCGCACTCATTGGTCGTGGACATGTACTTCTAGTTACAGAAATGTTTTAAATCAAGCATAGAATCATGTTTTTATACTTTTAAATTAAAAAAAAATGATAAAATACGAAATCTAACACTTTACACGTTCTTCTGGTGCCTGCAAAAATTTTGTGCGCGTTATAGAAAATAAAACACAAAAAATCTGAATCCCGTACGACAAAACTGATAGATGATATTAGGTAAAATAATCATTATCAGGGGCCGTAAACAAATTGAGAAGTAAAATGTTGGATTTGTAGGCGCCTAAAAATAAAATACCCTTCAGAAAAACGTCTGTGAAGTTTAGAAAAATTAAGAAAATAAAATAATTCAAAGAACGTTTTTATAAAATAAGTTCTTATTTAAAACTCATAAAATAATTAAAGCACTAAGAGGAGAAAATAATTTATCATCTATTTTAATAATAACAAGAGATTAACTAATACTCTTTATGAAATTTGCATATAATTTTATGTCAAGAATCAATATATGTACATTTATATATTAATTCACAGATTTTGTTTTTACAGAATCTAATAGAATTCGTGTTCTAGAAAACACTGGCAGACTTAAGTATTGGCATGTAACTCATCTGTAATATTATTTGCATTAATTAAAAATTAAAAATATTTTCACTATAATAAATTTTTAATGATTACCAGGTTATGATTCTAAAGTAAAAAGAAATTCATGAGAATATTAATAAAATATTTTTTTCACTTTTTAAATTTATAAATTAGCTTTGTAAAAATTCTTCGGCATACTAAATGTAACAAATTTATAAATGAAGAAGAATAACGAATTTATAAATCACAGAAGAATATCATTGATTAGCCTTTAATGGGAAAACGTCGACCTGGAATTACTCTAATTTATTTATTAACCAACCCGTTAATGAAAATTCAAAATGGCGTCAAATATGGCAAATTTTGGAATTAAATATCTCGGTCATTTTTCTGCTTTATTTGTTATAACGAGTTTCCCTAAATAAGGGTTCCTAGGTAAGTAAAAGAAGAAACGTGTAAAAAGTCAATTTTCTTAAATAAATAACCAAAAACTTTTCCCAAATAACCGGAGGAACGTATGAAGAGTTACATTCGCTATTTGAATTTTTTTTAAATTTAAAAATACAAACACCTGAATGTTTGCATCATTCAAAACTTTTTTGTGACTGGAAATATATGTCTATGACCAACGATTGCGAAAATAAAGGTTGGATTAGAAATTCAAAGTCATCATTTCTTTAAGTGCTTCATAAATAACTGTTACTTTAGCTAATTACTTTATTTAACTATTCGTGAAAAAATGTTATCGTGGATGTTTTGGAAATTCATCTAAATTCTGAATGCTTAGGTAATTCTGGAGTCCTCTGCCGTCTTTCAGTTACTTAACTTAATTAGGAATAGATATCATATGAAGAATAAAAGTAATTGTTTAGTATCATCAATAGCAAAGTATACATCATAATAAAAAAAAACATCATTATAGCAAAATTTCATTTAATCTACCTTTTAATTTCTATTTAATTTTTCTTTTATGTTGGTGATATATACCTATTAGGCACATAATTTTACAAGAATTGTAGCATATGAAGTGTAAGCGTAACTGGCGCAATATCGTTTATTACAACGCATACATGTATCCGCCCACACATTATCATAAAAAGGTGCATTTATTTTTTTTAAATTTCGTCTATTACTTTCAACTGTTTTGTTTATTTGCGTCATATTTAAATAAAATAAATGAGACTTTTGGTTTAAACTCATTACTTTGTGTACAATACTGTGCCGTAATAAAATGTTCCTGAAAGCACTGGTGTACAGTTATTTGTTTTGCGTATTGCAGGAAATCGTTAACAAAGTGTAAAACGTAGTTTATTCATTTGTAGGGAAGATCACGTCCACGGCTATTTCCGTTGCAGCGGCAATGGATTGCAATTTTCCTTCAACTAAAAGGAAAGAATATCTTCGATTTTATATGCTCAAGCACCGGTTACTTTTTCTCACCTTTCCTATGGAATTTTATCATCCTCCTGAAAATAAATATCATCATCCCTTCCTTTCCATTTTTTCTCCTTTCTGCTTCATGTTATTCTTTGATCCTGGCACAGTTTTTCCTTAGGCTTTTGACTCAGATTTATGATTAGCCATAGGCACTCTGCCTCTTTCTCTCCATTCTTCATCTGTGTCAAATACATCTCCTGAGAATCCAGGAAAAAAAACGGAGTATGTTTTCCTCTGTAAGTGTCTGCAGAACGAATGTTGCTGGAGGCTGTAGAGCAAAAGAATTATTTACAATTAAGTAGGTGTACTGAAACGGGATTCCCGTGTCACTGTGGATTCTGGAACATCTAGCTAGGAAATGAAAGATCAATGACTAATGCTCAACGAGGGCGCATTTGATTTTTGATGTTTCTTTTTCCTTGAAGTTATTGAATTGAAAGTATGAAAAACTTGCTTAAGGCCTCATGTTTTATTCCATTCATTTTCTTAAACGTTTAAGTGAGAAAACTTTCAAATTGCTAAATATTTTCTGTTAGATATACATGTGTGAATATGTTTGCTTTTAATACGGTTATAAATTTTTGAATGGGAAATGTAAAAAGGATTAGTTATTATGGATCTATTTTTGATTTCTTTGTGCCAGAATACTGTAACACTTAATGTAAATCGCATTAACAACTTAAAATACTTAACATGCGAAGAACAGTTTTAATACAATTGCTTACAGTCATTGCTTCATGATATCTGGGTAGTTTATGATTTTTCTGCTTATGTTGCATTAACTTAACTCTCTTTTTAATGTTTCTCTTATTTTGACAAATGGAATTTTAAAGAAACTATTTGCGACAACACCGGGCGGCTATGACGTAAACTCTATATGTCAAATAAATATTTAACATTTATACCCGCATCTCGCTTCATAGAAAATTACAGAAATGCAGATATTCATCCCATTAGATCTTTTCGCTAATTTGTTTTAGTTTGCCAGTAGGCACAATTATGTTCATATTTGTGATAAATTTAAATGATTGGCCCAGAAATGCTTCATTTAAATTATGAGAAAAGCAGAAAACCCATGGCTTTCCCACTTACCATTCATACAAGAAATGTTTCACTTCTTTAGTCACAAAACTGAGCATTTCTCATTATATTTATTTACATAGAACGAGATCTGATACTCTCAAAATCATTACTATTAGATTTCACGTTCATATGATCAATAAATATTGTATATCAGCTTCAACGTAAATAATAAGCAAAAGTCCTACGTTCGCTTGGTATTAACAGCAAAAATGTACCAGACTTTTACAATCTGTATAATTTTGTAAAAATATGTAGCATATTGTTTAATACCTAGATGCTCTAGTGGAATATCTTCCCAAATAGACTTTCCTGCGGTATAATATCTACATTGATATCTTATTAATCATCGCTATTATTCGAGCTTAACACTGTATATTCTGTCGTAACTCTGGAAATACGAACTTTGCTTGAAATCAAAAGTCATTGTCACTGTTTTTATAATTCACAAACAGCTTTGAAAGTCTCGGATTTATGAGATTCAAGTATTGAAATCGACATGAGTAAGTACATTTAAACTTACAAATATCTCAGTGCGATTGATAATTCCCTAGCCTGTTTTAAACTACATATAAAACTTAATGTTATCGGCGTTGTTATTACAAATTCCTAAAAGCTCTTGTCCATCAGCAACATACTAGCCGTGATATAAACATAAGTTGAAATTCCGCCGAACCAGCGGCATGGGAATTTGGACTTTTCCCCAACCGAACAAAGAGTAAGAGATAAATTTTTTTTAAAACATTCTTCACGAATGCATCTCTCCCTTAAAGTAGATTACCATCTTGTGATTTTGGTATAATCCAGTATAATCTGGAGAATTATTTTAACTAATCTGAAGAATTATTTTAGGAAACAGTAATAAAAGCACAATTGCTACAGCACATTATTTATGAAATTTACGATATATTTCCAGTTAGCGTTTTTAAAGCCTTATATCGCTATTTCTTGAACGATGTGGAAGCAAAAATCTCATACAGTAAGCTTTTCATAAGCTTACGAGTTTTAATAATATGAGTGTTGGAAATTCTCTGATTAGAGTTTTCTTTCAGAGTAAGTTTCGATGTACGAAGCCTTGGTGTAGAATAGACGTAATACGTTATTTTACGCACGTAACTGAAAGGCAGATATATGTTAAGAGGAAAATGTAATTTCTTGTTCTGAGAAATAAACATAATTGTGCCTACTGGTAAAATAAAACAATTGCTGATTACCTGACGTCGTATATTTTTAAAAACAACTACGTCTAAACTATTTTCTGATACTCGAATTAGATTGCTGAATTTTAACTGGACTGAACGGTCTTATTATTAAAGAAAGGCATTTATTAAAGAAGAACGACTTGTATAATAATCACAATAACTGTCTTATTTATATTAATTTATTATACATTTTAGAATGAGTTTAACATACTATCAAAAATTCTACAATATTTCAAAAGACTTACTAAATAAATTGTCATTTTAATATTAAGTTATCATCTGATACTTAAATATATTCTGTTTAATTTTCTGTATACAGAAATATTGGAGATCTCAGGTTATATTATTGTTCTTTAGCTGCTCAATGATTATATTTAGGCTTTTTAAAAGTTCAAATATATTTTTAACTATTTTCAAGAGGAAGGCAAAAATTCTCTTATATTTTAACTAAAAATGAAATTTTTTAAATGCAAAGTAATAGTATTGAAAATAAAGAAAATAATAATTTTACATTGCACTTTGTTCGAAACAAATCTCGGGTTTCAAAACAAAAACTATCGAGTCAAAGAGTGTAAACTGTCTTCAAGTATTTTTGTTCATCAGCGAAAAAACAAGCAAAATTGCAAATCTTAATAACGTTGAAAGAAATTTCATTTCCTAGGCGTGTAGACGTACTCAAATGAATTTTACAGATGTCTATTAAAACTGCTTTGCTACGAAAAATATGCAGTTGATGTTTTAAATGTTAATGAAGAAGGGATGAAAGTAGAAAATTTATAATAAAGAAAATTGATTTGCTGTCGTAAACGTGCAGAAAAACGAATGCTTTTTCGCAAAATTGCAAGCAAGGGTTCAAGACGCAAAAGAAAGTTTTTACTCTCTTGTCCTCGTTTTCATGACGAAGAGAAGTCAAACTTCATAAACGTTAAAAAGGACTAAAACGATTATTGTAATTTTGAAATCATGGTTAAGGCTTTTATTTAAAGAAGAAATTCCGTCTGTTTATCCACGAAAATCTTTACTTAAAAACAATTAAATAAATATTAAAAAACGGTTATGAAACTACCACTTGTGCATCCGTATCTATTGTTGAATTGCTTAAAAGGCGACAAAGGATACTTTTATATTTATTAGTTTGCTCATTTTGCTTCAGTTTTCTTTGATGCTTCATAATAAAGAACATGAAGCCTTAAACGCGCAAAAGAAGCCATACAAACGTTTGAATTCACTGTAGAAAGCAATGGAAAATGTAAGCAAATAAGTAGCACATTACCAATGCTAAATGTAAAATTTGGTAATAATATCCAAGATAATTTTTTTTGTCTTGGAATGCAAGACTTCTAATAGAGAAAGAAGCATGTAAGAAAGAAGACTTATGAAATAACATTTTGATTCAATATATCAATTATAAGTAGAAAATTGTTTTAAAATGTGTAAAAAGACTCCTCTTTTATTTCAGGAGGAGCACATGTTGGAATAATACCGTAAATTATCAGCGCATACAAATTTGTATTGTTTAGAGCTAGCCTAGAACAGTCTGATTATTTAGAAGTTTGAATAGTTCTGAAGAAACATGATAAAGAACAGTTTCCCATAAAGCTTAATATTTTTTCAATCATTTTGGTTCAATTTCTTAACGCCTGGATTTCCATTTATTAAATTATTAAAAATGGCAACGATAATGATCATTTGCTTTTGAAACATTTTTGTTCAAATCCACAAATCGAAATTTTTTATTGCTTTTAAGGAAGATTAATTCAGAAAACAGCTATATAGAAAGGATATGTCCTATAAATCCTTTGAAGTTTCTGCAATATTTATAAATTATCAGCATAAGCATAATTTATGAATAAAAATTATTTATAACTAAAATGCATTTCCAGGATTTCCATAACGTTTTCGTGTCCCCACGGTTTCGCATTAATTGTCATTGCATATATATATATATATATATAATAGTGCCGCGCATATTTAAAATAATTAATATTTAAATTAATTTCAATAGTGCCGCAGTTTGAAAATGAAGTAAGGCAAAGGTCTTAAAACTTTAACATCGGAACTATATAACACATAGTAAGTTACTTTCAAGTAATAAATAAGTTACTGTAGTTTCAAATAGTAAATAAGTTCCTATTATTTAATCTTTAAATTTACTCACAGAATATAAAATATGCCATTCAGTTCAATCAAGGCTTATCAATATATCATGAGTTCGTGATCCATTAAATGTAACTAAACAACAGTTAAATTCAGAACAATACGATTATGTAAGCAAAAGTTAAAAAAATGATTAAAAAATGAAGCACTGCATTTTACAAACTGCATTGCCGAGCATAAATTGAACACGATTGTCAGTGAGATATTTCAAAGCTCTCCATTTGCTTCGAAGAAGTAAAAATGTCGTAAGTGCCTAGTAATTACTTCCAAAATTAAGAATGTTATTAAATTAATGTTATTAATTTGAATGTTATTAAATTTTAATTTTTGAATTGTTACAACCTTTATGAAAGCGGGTGAGAGATTGTATCAGATTATGATGCAAAAACTCAGTTTCTTTATTGGCAATAGAGTTCTTCACCAACTTGTTTCTTATAACATGAATTGCAAGCAAATTTATGCAAGCAATTTCATCAGACAAGAGATCATTTCAGTCCAGTTTCTCTGATGAGCAAGATAAATTTTATAATTGTTTGTTCTTCTCACTGTAGAATTTTTTTATTAACCGAGATGCTTAACTATACGTCTAATAATACGAACATAAAAATAAGGGAAATTTGCGAACCTCGGGGACTTCTTTTGCAATTGAGAGGGAGTTAGTATTTATGGCATGAATCACTTCTTCTATTCCTGATACTAAAAAACGATATTCTTTGCTCCTAATTTAGCTTCCACAAATATCGTAATAGCAGCCAGCATCTTCCAATTGTGCACACGTGTCTCCGACACAGTGACACCGGATGAAAAACCAAGGCCAGGGCACATGATTTGAGCATTTCAAGCCCCCAAGCAGCAACACCAGAAGACAAAAAAAGAGAGCACCAAACATTAATAATAACTGCGGGGAAAATAACAGCAGCTATCACAGCCAAATTGTACTGCCGCAAATATGCGCTGTCCCTCAATTTAAAAGAAGACTCAAGAGTTTCACAAATTTCGTTTTTTTTTTTATTTATGCTCGTGCAGTTAGATAAATAGTTAAGTATCTCAGCCAATAAAAACCTCCACAGTGAGATGATAAATCAGTCATAAAATCCTCTTCCTTATCAGACAAACTGAACTGAAATGAGATTTGTTGTTGTTGCGACTAATCTCCCTTTCCGACCTAATCAAAATAAGCCTGCAAATTTTGTCGTGGCAAGGCGTACAAGATTGCATCTGTTGTTATCAAGAGCCTTGAGCCCCATAAAGGGGACAATCCGACTTTGCTCATCTCAGCCACAGTTTTGAAGGGGAGCAACCAGGGGACTGGTCTAAGAGTGTCCCACCCATCTTCTCTTACCACCGATATATCAGTTCGCCGTGTATTTGAAGTGTCCGCAATGCCGCACAGACACTATACATTTACAAGTATGCATATATCTTTCCAAATTCGAACCCGGGCCCTTTGGTACGGCAGTCAACGTCACTAACTATTTTCCGATCTGCACAACGAAATAAGTTTAATGAAATTGCTTACTCGTGTTACAAGAAATATGTTGTCGAAGAACTCTGTGGCCAATAGAAACTGATGAAATCTCTTCGCATCATAATCTGATACAGTCTCCCAACTGTTTTAATAAAGGTTACAAAGATTCAAAAACTTAATTTTAACCTAACCTCGTCACATAGAATCAATTTAATTCCAATAACAAATCAGGTTTATATGGTGTTCCTAGAGTTACATAATTAAAAGTGAACACGCCAAGCATTACAGTGAAAGAAATATACCTAAGTTTCTCTTATGAGAAAATAGCCACAAACAGCTTTATAATATTGCGTAACGTGTTAATAATCTAAATAACAAGTAAACGGATTAAAACTTCTGAATTATTTTTCTAGATAACAAGTAAATAACTAGAAGGCAGAATAAAATTACTGAATTATCTTTTAACATCTTTTAGAACGGACTTTTGTCTTCAAAATGGGTGTAACACACTGCTTGAGTGTTGAGAAGGAAGACGAGGTCAGTCGATCTAATTAAATCGAATTAAAATTAAATCTAAATTAAAATAAATAAAATTAAAATATACGTGATTAAAATATAATCAAATTAATAAATAACTAAACTAAACTATTAATTCCAAACTAATGATTTTGCTTGCTATTAATAAAAATTAATAATAAGTCATAATTATGCTTAATTTGAAATATTTCACTAAATCAAAAATTAATCACATGCCCATTTTTTAAAACAAGTAGATAAATTTTCAAAAAGGAGCACGACTTCTCATATTTTATTTACCTGATCTTCAATAATTTTTAAAATATCAATCTATTATTACATTTTAGCCGACTGTGTTATCTATCACACATTATTTCCAAAATTTAAATTATAAAGCCTAAACTCTAATTGTTACGAAAGTAGATCAGTGATACAGGTATAGTGAATGTAATGCGTTAAAAGCGGAACTCCCAGTTCATGGTTACAAGTTTTAAGTTTTTCATGCATATTTTGAAAGCTGTTGCATAATTTCAATAAATATTAAAGAAAGATTCATTAAGTACACGCAGATATATGGAACTAAAAATACAATGCATTTGTCATCAGTTAAAATATATTATTAGTTAAAATTTCCTCACAAAGTATGGAATTATAATATAAAATAACTTAAGCGCTGTTTGCATTGGAATGTTTTAAATTCCAAAACATTGCTTCCCATTTTTTTACGCGGATTTTGGAATTATACTTTGCACTTAAATTCTATTTATATGTAACCATTGCTTCATAAAGATGTCGCTTACATAGCTTAAATAGAAAGCTTCACCCCATTTTATTCATATTTGAAAACGACAAGTATCTGGGAAAAGGTTCCGAAAAAAGCATTTATATGCATTAAGGAAGAAGAAGAAGCAATTCAAATCTGCAGAAAAAGTATTTGTTTTTTAAAGTATTTCGAAGATGTATCTTAGATACCAGATAAAGCGAATATCAAAAAAAGAAAAAAATTAAAAAATCATTTTCCAGTGTAACATTAATAATCCATTTATCTTCAAAACGCGCAAAGAATAATGTTCGAGATCACGGACGAAACCGTTCTCAAATCGAAATTTTCTTCTCGATATTACACTACGTTACATTTCTGAACAAAATAAGTTTTTCTGAATGCTTGAAATGCATTACTATCTACCTCAGAATCCATTAACAACGAAATATTTCATTTTTTTTATCAAGATTTTATGCATGTTATCTAAGAGCGCAAGAAGCAGCTTATCGATCAAAATAATTTTTTCCGGTTTCGTGTTAAATAATATCTAGTTTTCAGATTAACAATAAAATATCTGCTGAAACCATTAGAGAGCTACGTTCTACATGCAGTGACAGTTGTGTATTTTTGTACATCCTGGGAAGTTTCTTTAAATGTATACTTTTTAGAGACCCTTTGAAGAATTAATTCTTTTTTCGGTGTAAATAAAATATTGACTTGAAAGGAGTTCGATTTGTTCTAATAGTTCTAAAATTTTTGGTTTTGATACGTTCTTCATACAAATTGCGAAATTAGAAAGTATAATGTTGCGAAAAATTCGGCGGTTGCGCCTGTATGTAAGCTTTCCGGCATAACACTAGGGTTGCCATAAAATAGTGTATGGTAGGGTTGCCAGATTGGCGACTTTATCGCCCATTTGGCGACCAAATTGGCGATATCCCATGGTCCAATCGGGAAGCTTCTAGAATAATTTCCTGTCGAGATATTTCTCGAAACGTGTGGAACCTAAAGAAAAGCTATATAAACCCTTGCGTTTCTGAGAGCCAGCAGAGAGTGTGATTAAGTGTGTGATTAATTGTGAGAATTGTGAGAATAGCTTCTTACTGTGAGTGCTAAGCTGCGCGAGAGTTTTGTGAACGGAAAGCGATTGAGATAGTGCTTTGCCGTGAAGCTACCTTTACAGTATAGCTTGACAGTGTATTGATGATTGTTCCACGGTGTTTATTATAAGTTTAGTGTTGCCGTGAAGCTACCTTTACAGTTACAGCCTGAAGCTGTGTTGCTGATTGTTTCAGCGTATTTATTGTAGATTTTCGACGCTTTTAAAGGTAATTTTGGAACTGTGCTGTAAATAAATTGTGCTTTTTATTGTTCTGCATCGTGTTTTCATCCGATACTCTCAACTCCACGAACTCGTAAAACGCAACAATACATATTTTCTCTTTCAAGAAATAATTTCGCAAAGCTTCATTTCTTTTTTAATTAGCGGCATGAGTCATAAAAACGTGTAATAGTTAAAAAGAAGGGACGCAACTGGATAAGTTATGCATTGCAATTCAGAATACTCTTTATCACTGGTTTTGTTTACCTGTAGAGCTGGCAGATCTTTACCTGAAAACTTAACAAATGATCGTAAATGTTTTCCACAGTCGCAAAATATTTTCCTATCCGACATAAAAACAAGATTTATTCCAGATTTCGAATTTCCTAAAAATACATTACTAACGAATATTTTAATTTTTAAAAATTTTTCTTTTCTCTTCTAACAAAAAAAACTGCCCTACTTCCTGATTTGAGACACCATGAAATTTTCAGGAGTGCAACTTCAAGAACTGGACAAATACTATGGATTTCACTCCGCAGTATAGCAGCAAACTTGTGTACATATATTATGTGTTGTATAAGGTCGCTGTGTGATAATGCACATTCTTGGATAATGGTACGCATGTGGTAAGGCAAGGAATATTGGTTGAGTATTGGGGAGCCCAGGCATATTGAATCACTTATAAGTAGTACTTTGGTATAATAAGCATCTTGCGAAATTCTTTAAATGGTCTGAAATCTTTATACTGTGGTACAAATATTCCGAAGTGGCGCAAAAAACATCACATAGTTCCGATGTATACATTACCAAGCGTTTTACATGGGATTTGCTTATTCCATTTGAACATCTAAATTCCTTTGAAATAACTGTTTGCAAATATAAGATAACACAGTATGAAATACATAGAATGGTCATGACTGACAAGGAAGGTCCATAATATAGGACTCGTTGATGATGGAAGGAGTCAAGCTTACAAATACACTACCATTGCTAGTCTATGGCTGTAAATACTGCGGATGCTCTATTCTTGGGATTTTGGGCGAATGCGAAATGCCACAATTTGTCCTTGCTGTTTAGTTGGTAATCATAATCACCCGTGATAGTTTCGTGACAATTGTTAATAGATTCCGTTTCTTTTAATTAAACATAATGAAATAAATGTACATTATATACAAGGTGTTTCAGGGATCATGGGACAAGCTGGGAGGTGTGGTGGAGCGTACTAAAACATACATTTCTTATAGGAATGTAGGGTTAAAAGTGACAGGTTAAGACAGGAACGCAAAAAACGACACGAGAGGAAAATGTGTTTATGTGCAAAATCAACGCAAAGTGCTTCTTTGCAGCAATACAGTATTCACAATAAATGTTCAAAATTGCGACCACCAGCAGTGATACATGCTTGGTAACGTCGCAGAAGGGATTGACGAACATTTTGAAAAGCGACAGGCATTTCGCGCACGCGTGCAGCCGCAATGGATAGTCGTGCAACGAAGTCCACCAGTGAGTCAAAGGGAGTCTCATAAATGATGCTCTTCAGATGGCCCTATAAAAAGGTTTCAAGCTGTTTAAATCTGGCGAACGGGGTGGACATCGAACGAGTCCACCAGGGTCAATCCATCGGCCCGGAAATGTCCCATCCAAGTAATTGCGGACCCGCACGTGGTTATGGGCTGGTACACCATCATGCTGGAACCACATGCGATCCCGAACGACAGCAGGAACATCTGCAGCAATTCCGGTAGCACCTCTTACAGAAAAATATGATAATATAGGCCATTTGTACGTGCAGGTAAGAGGTATGGGCCTATGAGGTAAGTTATATCAGTTAACAATAGCCGCCCACACATTCACGTAGAAGTGGGTTTGGAATGCACGTGGACGTATGCCGTGTGGATTATGAGTTGATCACACGTGCATGTTGTGGGTATTGAAGATGCCTTCCTGTGAGAAAGTTGCCTCGTCCGTGAATAGCACATACAATGGGAAATCCACCTGCGCCTCACACTGCTGCAAGAACCAATGACAGAAATGAACTCGAAGAGGGTAATCTGTCTCTTGGCAAGGCTTGGACTCTCTGCAAATGGTATGGGTGCAAACCATTTTCATTCAGTACTCTCCAAACGGTTGAATGACTCAGCTGCAAACGACGTGCAATAGCTCTTGTACTTGTCTGAGGTGATTCATGCACAATGTTCAAGATGGATTCTTCAATGCGAGGTTGTTCTTCAACTCCTAGTGTCAGAGGTGGCTTCAAATGACCCGTTTTCACACAGAGACCGAAGCAACCTCTCGAACATGGTGTGCTTCAGCATACGCCTGGTCGGAAACCGTTTAAGGTACAACCGTAGTGCTCCTGTGCCGTTCCCATTAGAAGCACCATACATGAGATGCATGCCGGCTTTTTTCCTGTGCGTAAACTCACCCATCACGCTCGACATCAGAGTTGCGAATGATCCTCTGATGCATTGGATCGTGGTTTGTCGGGCTAACTACCGCCCTCTACCACTGCATTGCCAGCCAATCACAGCTGTAGTTCCTATTACTGTTAGTGTTCCCTTTTTTGAACATCCATTGTGAATACTGTATTGCTGCAAAGATGCAATTTGCGTTGATTTTGTACATAAACACATTTTTTATCTCGTGTCGTTTTTTTTTGCGTTCATGCCTTAACCCGTCACTTTAGACCCTATATTCCTATGCAAAAATGCATGTTTTAGTACGCTCCAGAACTCCTTCGAGTTAGGCCCATGATCTCTGAAACAACCTGTATATAAACCCCACCATTCTGCTAACAGATGCATGCAAATTATCACTATAAATACTTCAACATATTTATTGGTTTCAGTTTTTAAAATCACTGTATATGTATGCTTAATGGCCTGCCAAGTCTCTATCACATAAACAGTTTCTTTAGCAATTTTTAATTTTCTATTTCGAAAAGTATCGTCAGTTTCATTCAGTCTTTATTCTGCTGTAAAAGTAAGCTCGTTTAATAGGCATGCATATCTTCAAAAGAAATGCTCATGTTTTAAAGTTTTTAGATAATTAAATAACATTATGAGCATTATGCAAATTAATAAGAGCACTTTTTACTGTTTCCGAGTGAATGATTGTAGGATTTAAATCATATGGGATTGCCTTCCGCTTTAACCTTCTTTTAAGTATATAACTGAAACCTGAAACACGTACATTATGCATTTACAAAGAGACTTTCAACCAACACTCGTGAAATTTGAAAATGATAAGTTTTGGAAATGATTATTAATGCATTTCAACTTGCTTCCATTCAAATATAGTCATTTTATGGACAGAAATTTTAATGCAGTTATCTATTTGATTTTACGCTTTCGGTATCTGCAGTAATGGATTTAGTAATTGAGCAGGAAGGAATAAGAAATTTTGCTTTGCAGCTTTTCACGTGTAATTGATTGCAAACTAGAATCACTTTGCAACCGCATACTAACATGTTTTCCTGAAATGAAATCTAATCTTAAAGGTACCATTTTAGGATTATTTCCGGAATTTAGTAATATTGCAAATTTTGATGAGAAACATACCCAGGCTTTAACTAATGGCAAAAATGTTGTAGTTTATTACTCAATTTGTTTTTGGAAAATTTATAAAAATTACTAAAAAATACAAATTTTAAAAACAAATCAGAAAATAGCTGCGAATTTAATTTGGATTGAATAAAATTTTTGAAATATAAAAGAAGGAATCATGTAAGTTTAGTAAATATATAACAAATCAATTAGCATTGAGGAGCTTAAATTTTGAGGGCTAAATTTTTAAAAAATTACTCGCGCGATTTTTACGAAACATTATGTCACTTCAGAAAAAGTCAGAGTTTGTGTCAGAATACCTAAGTTAGAACAAACTATATATAAATCTAATATATATCCTAAGTGGCACTATCGAAACATGGAAAAGGCAAATTAAATTTTTTTAATCGGCCCACTAGAACGGAAGATAAGACTTTTCTCTTTTTTTTTGTGCGAGGTGTACATACATTACTTAGCCTATTAAAATGATATTTAAATATTTAATCGTGATTTAAATAACTTTAACAACGTTTAATTATTTAAACATTATGCAGATCTTTTTCATAATGTTTAAGTAATTTTTTCTTCATGTTGTTTAACACTTGAAAACTAAATAGCCATCATCAGAAAGCATATAAAATTGATTTTCTGACTGAAAGAAAATGGAGAATTCATTCAGTCATTAACATCAGCTTAATAAATTAACTAAGCCATTGAAGAACTCACTTCTGAATTTTAACGATAATTGATAGTTGGTTTTCTTTGAAGTTTAGATATATGACTTCGTATAAAAATATTGATGCAGCAGTGAAGGGAACAAGATTTTTTCTTTCATACGCACCTGAGGCACAATCGACACTTGGAGGACAACTCTCTCTTGCGAATTCGCAAAGATTTGAAAGAGAAGAGAAACCAGTTAAAACCGGATCACCACCGATGAGTACTGACTCACACCAAGTCTGTATTTCCCACGAGAGAAACTTGATCTCATCTCGCTTTGAGAAGCTCATGGGAGTCAATTCGAAGTCTCTGCACTCAAGTCTGTGTTTTTCTGCTGAACACTTTGCTGGGCACTATTTCTCCCTTGTGTTCTATACTATTTTCTTATCCTACTCCTGTTTTTTCTTCTTTTTTTATTGACTCCTCTTTTAACTCATCTTATCTAAATCTTTCTTCTTCCAGTTTGGTAATTTTTTCAATCCATTTCCCTGAAGGAAATTCGTGAAGTGTTGTTAATCGATGAAGGAGTGTTGTAAGTCGATAAAAACACCATACAGCGCATACATTTATTTGTTGTAAATGATAAAACAAGCTGTGGTACTTTTTTTCTCATTTTTCTTCTATGCATTGTCTTTTATATCTCTGGCTGTATTCATACATTTACGGTTTTAAAAATAATCTTGAGAATAGGAGCAGAATGCCAATTAAAATGATGTTAACTATTATATCCCCAAGCATGTCGATAACGAATAAATAGACTAAATTTTCCCATTATATAAACTTTAAATACCCGCTTCATTAAAATCTGTAGTTACCGTCTTTTAATTGTTTCGAATTTGTATATAATTGTACAAACATTTATCTACTTCTGTATCAGTACGACTTATTATATTTTTGCTTCCTTTTTAATTATTATTGTTCAGTGTTATTTTAGCAACTTTTAAAAATATATGATTCACTTCTGCAAAGTACATCGTTCCTTTTGAGAGGGAAACCTGAATCTATATACATATATAAAGAAGAAATTCTGTTTGTTTGTTCTCTAATAACTCAATCACTACGACAGCCATTGTCACCAAACTTTCTACAATGCTTTTCTAGGTCCTGGAAAAGGTCGACGTCCACTTTTTCCAAAAAACGTAGCTAAAATCAGAGATATTAATTAAAAACTCCGAAAAACGATAATTTTGGCCCTCATTTTTCTGAGTGGCAACACTCTCGCAAGCTGGACAGGAAAATCTGCTCTATTTCGAGAAGCGTTGATACTGCTCGCATTCAAATCATAGAGTTTGTTAATAAAAAATTTCTAAGTTTGACAATGAAATCAAAAGGCATTGCCAAACATTAAATATATTATTCTCCATAACAAAAATTCGTAGAAAGCCATTTCTACTGCGTATGACTTTAATCAGCCGAAATGTTAATTAAAAACTCTGAAAGTGCTAATATTCGCACTCATTTTTCCGAGTGGCAACAGTCTCGCACGTTGGAGATAAAATGACTTTCTTTCGAAAAGTGTTGCTGCTGCTTGCTTTCAAATCGTAGAGTTTGTTAATAAAAAATTTGTAAGTTTTACAACTCTATGTATAAGGAAGAATGTCTGTTTGTGTGTTTGTTTCCGTTACTGATTTCTGATAAATTATGATAAATTTTTTGCCACGTTTAATCCACTAAGATTGAATATAGGTGAAATATTGGATGGAACTTGAACTTTTACGACCGTTTCATTAGAAAGACGAACATCATTAAAAACTGCATGCCATTGTTGCTGACGTAATGAGAGAGAATTAGCTTGTTTTTCTATAGAAATGTTTTATGTGGGTTCCATATCGCATCAGACTGAAATATGTATGACTATGAATTGTACTCTTTGCATCGTTATTAGACAAGGATTATAGCGGTATCGTTCTCTCTGTTGTTAGATGCATTACTTTCAATCTAACCAAACTGCCAGCAGGCACTTCCGCTAGTAATATACTGTTTTATGCCATGTTTAAGTTATTTGTTGAACGTTTCTTATTCGATAAAACAGGGGAAGAAGAAGAACGGTGATAATTTCAAAACTACCCTTGGCAAGTATTATCATTACACGAAGCCTGAGACCTTTAATTTAGCTTCCATGCAACCTCGCAGATAGCGAGATCTCAGAGCATGTTCCTTCGAGAAAATATATTTTTAATTTCTCTTCTGCTTAAAAACTGAGCTATTTTAAAAGCAATATATTACCACTGCGAGAGGCAAATGCACTTTAATTTATTTTTGACGTATCCTCCAGCATTACTGGTTACTATAATTTTGCCGCTCGGAAAATAACAGATCTTAAATCATTTTTAAAATTAAATCCATCTGTTTTTTTTTCTAATTGACTCAGTGATTTCAGAGCAACAAACTCAATTCTTAATAATTTGAATGTTTTGAATAAGATATCTAACTAATATAATTAAGCTACCATACATCTCGATTTAACAGACTAATTAGAGTAGAAGCGTGTCTGTAAAATCGTTCCGTTAAATCCAGAACTGTAAAATGAACAATATTTGGATAACGATATTACTTTTGAAACTGTGATGTCTGATGTAAATGAGAGATTGTATAGTTTCTATACATCTGAAACTAAGCTAAGTCCTGCTTACCTTACTAGACAGGTTACCGAGTAATCACCACGTCTTAAAAACTCACAACATACTGAAGAAGACTTTTAAAGCAACCTTTTTGTTTAACCTGAAAAGCACGACTTGTGTTATATCGCTTATGGCGAGGTAATTTAAACGCTGATAAAGTAGTCTAAGACTAAGTGAAATAAATTAGAGATAAGCTGGCTCAGGTAATTTCACCAGCGCGTGTATTTAAAGCATCGGGTGCCAGAGGATGTAAAAGGCAGAATAGTCACTTTTAGACAAAGTTGGTGAAATTCTAACGGAACGGTGCGAGTGTCTGCTCTCTAAGATTCGAAACATTCAGCTTATATACTTTAAAAGCTAATCTGCATTCTGCGGAGAAATATTGAAAGGAGAAGTTATAGTGTAGATCAAAATCATAGCTATACTTTTTATATCCTGTCGACTTTAAAGTATGTAATATTTTCGAAGAGCAGTCCCGATGGTTGAGTGGTAGGGAGAGGAAGAAGTTACTACCAAACTAAGTTCAGCCAATTATCGTCTTTATTTATAGATTTCCAGGCACAATAGAATAATTAATTGTAGACAATGCACTCTTTTAATCATAACAATCAATATAATTTCTTATATATAATTTACACAGGGACATTACATGGGGCCTACATCATGTTATACGGGCAAGCAAAGCATAGAACACACGTTAGCAATAGCGGAAGCTAGGGAAAGGAAAGCAGCAGAATAATAACGTAGTTATTGTACCAATACTATTTATAATAAATCTGATGTACAAGTATAGCTAATCTGCGATTGCTTAGTTTTAGTTTTACTTGCCTTTTCACGTAACATTACATAACGGTAGAAAAATCTCGAATTTGGGAGAACTGAAGAATTTAGAGGGAGAGCACCAAATTTAGGATGTTAATTTTGAGGTAGCCAGTTATTGTTTTAAAGCAGTTATCGTATTTTGTTATATCTTACATATATATATATATATATATACATGCATCATATTAGTAACAAAAAATATGTTACAACTGCTTATGAGAAGGTTGGGAAAGAGCATCAAGCTGCACTTGTTTTCCTATTGAACGTTCTTTCTTAATATTCGAAGATTTACACTCCTTCATATGTTCTTAAAAATCAGCACTTTCGGATCTACAAAAGTCTTGCTGCTGATAATTACAATCAAATATTCAAATATGGCACATTTTTCTTTTTAGTCATTATCGATTATCCTATTTTCAACTTTTATAACATTTTCGATTATCCGTTCCGGGCTGAGAGCCTGGTAGCCTGGATCAAGCAAATTCTTCTTATATACGCTCTTGCAGGCAACAATTATTCCTTAGGCCACTGCTTGTAATTATAGGAAGGAAAATACATTTTATTTTTCCATCCCTTTTATATTCTTTGCATTAAGATGAGAGGGACGTCATCAAGAACTAAAACACATTTTGCAGCTTAGATAGGACTTTCTCTTGATATTATTGCACTACTACTATATAAAGATTGAAGATTCAACTTGAAAAAATATCACACGTGAACTAAATAGTCTTCAAGTTGGAGTAAATCATTCATGATAACTGACAAAGCCCGAAACTTCCTTGTTTTTCCGATAACCAAAGTTTAAAAAGATGCTTTGTGATTAGTACACTGCTGGCCACCGTAAATGCAACACCCTGAAGGAAGCATGCAAATAACATGAAATTTACAACATGCATTAGCGGAGGTGAGATATGCAACTGATTAGATCATTATTAGATTCATTATAGATTATCATTATAGATTAATTCATTATAGATTATCATTATAGATTAATTCATTATAGATTATCATTATAGATTAGACGCACATCACGCACGCCTTTGGCTCCACTTCAAAGCGCTATTTAAAGCTTGGAGTTTTCGACGATTTCATGTTCGGCAATTGTGTTTTTCTTGTGTTTTTTTTCAAAAAAAAACCGATCAATTATGCCTCGTAGTAAACAGCGATCATCGTTTGATCAAGTATCCGAGTTCGACAGAGGAAGGATAGTGGCCTACCGAGAATGTGAATTATCTTTCAGGGAAATCGGTAGTCGTGTTGGACGAAACCAAACAACTGTAATGCGGATACGTGACCATTGGATGCAGTCGGGTACGACAGACCGACATATTCGATCGCATCCACCTCAGTGCACCACTTCACGTGATGACAGGAACATTGTGCGCATGGCAGTGACGGATCGCTCAGTCACATCACTAACCATAGCACAACACATTCAGTCTGTAACGCAGCATCCAGTGTCTGCGCGTACCATTCGACGGCGTTACAGCAGAGTGGTCTGTGCGCAAGACGTCCATTGCTTCGTCTACCCTTGAAGCAGAACCACAGACGTCTCCGCCGCCAATGGTGCGATGAAAGAAAGATGTGGACTGCAGAATGGAATGAAATTGTCTTTACTGACTAGTTATGCTTCTGTCTGCAACACCACGATGGTCGGATTCGAGTCTGGAGACACCGTGGAGAGAGGATGCTGACAGCTGCGTTATGCACCGCCACACTGGTCCTGCACCGGGTATTATGGTATGGGGCGGTATGGGATATCACTCTCGCACTCTTCTAGTATGCATTGCCGGTACTTTAAACTGCCTGCGCTACATCTCCGAGGTGTTGGAGCCAGTTGTCCTTCCTTACCTTCAGGGCTTGCCCCCAGCCATATTTCAACAGGATAATGCGCGACCACACGTGGCACGCATTGTCCTTGAATTGCTTCGCTGCCCGGCTCGCTCTCCGGATCTTTCGCCGATAGAAAACATGTGGTCGATGGTTGCTGAACGATTGACCAAGATTACATCCCAAGCTGCCACACCAGATCAACTTTGGCAACGTGTGGAAGCTGCTTGGTCTGCTGTATCCCAAGAACACATCCAAAGTCTCTTTGAAACAATGCTGAGGAGTGTGACAGCGGTGATCTCCAACAATGGCGGCTACTCTGGCTACTGATTCTGGAAGGAACCACACTTCACAGATATCCATAAATTTAATCATTTGATACTTGGTGAACATGTTATCTACTAAATAAATTTTGTTGTGATATCTCTTGTCTTTCTTGGTGTTGCAATTTGAGTGGCCAGCATTGTATTTGCTCAAAGTAAGGTAGAAACAAGCTCCTTAGTTTAAATAGCTTGGATAGGGGTGATAGCTTAATTTTTTTAGCATTTTCGGAAACAGCATAAAGACCGGTCTCATGTGCATTACAGAATAGGTCAAGTGAGGCCTCAGATTTAATAAAATAACTGCACCAGTTAATTAGTATGTTTAATAAGAGTCTCAATTTGTTTAGTACCTATACGTAGTGTCCCACCACTTGCTTTTCTGTAGCTGATACCAAGTTGCTCCCGAAAGCTCCAAAGTCGCCCATCACTCGAATGAAACACTGTACTCATAAACTTTGCTAGTGTATGGGCGGCAGTCCGCATTTGTACATATTGTACGACGACGTCAGTAGAGTTGAACAAACGTTTTGTATGTAGTTGTAGTTTCTATAATTAAGCGAAAACTGATGAAGATTTATTTATTCTTGAGAATATATTGTGAAGATTCATTTAGTTCTAAACTAATCGGTTTTTGTTCAGTTACTTAACCTTTCCATCTTCCATCATTTCCATTTTCTGCCAGAATGACATTTCAGTTTCGAGTGATATGCAAAATAGGGTAGAAAATTACGACAGAGTTACTTCACACAGAAAGTATTCTGCAGTTCGGCCACGTTGCTACGCTTGTTGTTTTACGGCAGCGCATATTAGTTATAGTTTTGTGTACGTTGGTGTGGGGCTAAGAACCAACTCGCATTAGTTATCTTTGTGCACCTTCGGTTGATTATTTAACATAGTTTTAATTTTATATTTCTGTTTTGAGTTGAAGCCAAAAGTAATAGCTAAGTTTGTAAGCATGAGTGAAGTCTGTAAATTCCTTCTTGAGTTGAATAAAAAGATCTTTTAACTCTTATTACATCATTGATACAGTTTTAACTTACTGAATAGTCGCTTCATAGTTCAAGTAAAAATCTAGCCAGTAAAATAAGGTTAATTCAGCTAGAATCTTACAATACAAAATAAAGTATTTCTTCACAACAAAAAGATAATAAATATGAGCAGCAGATACATTCTTTTTAACTTGCAAACAAGCTTCAGTTATGCTCAAATTCAAATTCTTTACTTTAACTCCAAGAGATAAAAATCCCTTGCATCCTTTCCCATTAAAAAGTGACGTGTGACGAGGGGAATCATTCAGCAAATCATATTGACGAGCTTATCATACACCCCATTTTAATTCGAGCGCCATTTTTAGAGACATTGGTAACATTTTGGAGCAGGTAAGAAATAAATAAAAAACACGGTCACTGGGATTTGAAATATGAACCTCGCAACTGTTAGCACACTGTAAGGAAGGAGAAAATTTCTTACGTTCAAATTACTTACGACTGTTCGCATCATCAAAATGTTTTAAAATATTACTAGATAATTTCTACCAAAACACTTTAATTTGAAGCAAACTGACTTTTGTTAAATAATTTCTATGATATACATGGCGGGCTAAATAATTCCTATGGCATACCTGAATTTGATTCCTGAGTCGTTCTATGGAAAGATGGGAGAAGTTTTTCACCTCTATGGACAGATTCCCGGGCGCTAAAAACGAAAGATTCAGGATAAAGATCCTTGACAAAAAAAGTTATATTGGTTCTTCTCAGTAAATTGCTTAGTTTCTTGGGAGTCTTAACTGTTTAAATCATTTTGCAGATTTTGATTTCATGGTAAAAATGAATAGATGATGCGTTTGTAAAAGGAAAAAAAAATACTCTTTTGTGAAGATTCTTCTGGTACTGTGGGTTAAGTCAGCTGATCTGGAAATACGGAAAAGGAGTAAGCAGAATTTTTTTTCGGGCTTTAATGAAAGGAGGGTGGCTTTGAAAACCTCCCGTTATTCTGAGCACTACCTTCGGATCTGGTAGTGAAGTAATAGACAGATCGCCAACGTTGCATATTTTTTATGAATCGTTCTTCGTGAATTTCTCTCTTCCTACGCACAAGGGAGTAAATTGGAAAAGTTAGAAATTTCTGTCATGTGGTTAGGGGAGATACATCAGTTTTAATTCCCGCATAGGGTGATTCTGCGTCTGATTGGTGTGCAGATGATGTTTCAAGAAGATCCACTGAACAATTATATGAGGCGTGGTTTTCTTAATTTTAAAATTTAATTGATAATTATGAAATGGCTAAAGAATGAACATATTTTTAATAGTACATGTTGAGCTGGAAGTGAAGAAAGAGGGAGTTCGGAATAATTTTCGAAGTTTCTTTTGATAATGAAATGGAATGAGAAAAAGGGAAGGAAACAAAGAAGCGGAGGATGAAGAAACTGCAACAGCAAAACGAAAGAATGAGAGTAGGTTAATAAATATCTTCAGCAAGGTGTACTCTATCTCAGTGAAACACTATTTATACAAAATAGTTTGCTTTTTATTTTGTGTATCATTATTTTAGATGAGGTCTTAATAATGGGAAATATGTTTCAGTGCAACTTTAATTCTTAGTATGACTTTTTAGAATAATTTTAAACTAGAGAAAATATGTTTATCGTGTTAGCTCGAATATACCTCTTCTTCCCCTTAAGTGTGCTTTAGATCCATACTCCTTTCATATATGCAGAATAATGAATAAAAATAATTTAAGGTAGAATAACAGGCGGAACAAGTATTAATTTAGAAGTCAAGTAACAAGGACTAGTTTCAATGGTTTTATCCAACCATCACACTCAGCTGCCAAAACGCAAATGAACGAGATAAGATATAGTGATTAGATAAGATAAGATAAGAATGGTTGGACAGGAGTTAAGTTACTGGTGTCATCTATTCATGAAACGAGAACTGAAACATAATTTCCTTAAAGGCTGAAGGCAAAGATGGATTGGAATTAGGGTCGTTAACTAGAACAGAAAGAATTTTTTTTGAATGTGAAACACCTCTAGAAAATCTGATTCACCAATGGAAGATGTTTTTTGAATAATTTTTGCTTCAGAAAAATTGAAAGTGTGATTTTCGGACCAACAATGCTGGACAACAAAGGACTTCTGTGTTTCTCTTTTTCTAACGACATTTTTTCATGTTCATTAACGCGAAATTTTAAGGTTAGTTTAGGTTAGGTTATTCAATTAGGGCTATCTGC
Source organism: Stegodyphus mimosarum (assembly GCA_000611955.2). Classification (NCBI taxonomy): domain Eukaryota; kingdom Metazoa; phylum Arthropoda; class Arachnida; order Araneae; family Eresidae; genus Stegodyphus; species Stegodyphus mimosarum. The sequence goes on from KK115540.1 coordinate 26,595, forward strand.
CTAAAGGGAGGGATGACTTCGTGGAGGACTTTCTAAGGGAAACTGGCTCGTATACACGTTACACATGGGGAAAACCACGAAAACGCCCCTGCAGCCAGCCCGTTTACGGGGTTCGAACCTCGGACCGAACTACCAGTGTTCAGCGTCTTTACCGCTCGGCCTTTGGTGGGCCCGAAATTTTAACACTCTCTTAATTTTACCAATATAAATTAAACCGCACTGGTAAGGAATTATGTAAATACTCCAGGAATTCATATCCGGAATGGGGTCCTTGAGTAGGGCACTCTGAATTTTATTGATAGGAGAATAAACGACCCGAAAGTTAAATTTCTATAAAATACGCGCAATTTTATAGATAGTTGATGGGAAGAAAGGAATGACAACAGAATTCTTATATATTGTTTTAGGAGTTTATAAGAATTTTTTTGTCATTCCTTTTTTTCCATCAATTATCTATAAAATTGCACGTATTTCATAGAAATTTAACTTTCGGGTTGTATATTCTCTTATCAATAAAATTCAGAGTTTCATCTTCAAGGACCCCATTCCGGATATGAATTCCTCAGGTATTTACAGGATTCCTTGCCAGTGTGGTTTAATTTACATTTGTCAATTTAAGAGAGCCTTAAAATTTTGCGTTAAGTACCATGAGGCATATGTTAGAAAAAGGGAAACACAAAAGTTCTTTGTTGTCCAGCATTGTTTGTCCGAAAATCACAACTTCAATTTTTCTGAAGCCAAAATTATTCAAAAAACATCTTCCATTGGTAAATTGGATTTTCTAGAGGTGTTTCACATTCAAACAAATCTTTCTGTTCTAGTTAACGACCCTAATTCCAATCCATCTTTGCCTTCAGCTTTTAAGGAAATTAGGTTTTAGTTCTTGTTTCATGAATAGATGGCGCCAGTAACCTAACTCCTGTCCAACCATTCTTATCTTATCTAATCACTATCTCTTATCTCGTTCATTTGCGCTTTGGCAACTGAGTATGATGACTCGATAAAAGCATTGAAACTAGTCCTGTGAAAAGTTGCAAATATAAGGCTGATTTTTGTTGTTTGATTTCTAAATTATATAAAGATTATATTAACATAACAATCCATTTATTATTTAAATTTATTTTAAGGAAATCATAGTTACAGTTTCTTACCTCCAGGTATGATATTTTGATCTTTGATTAGAAATTTTGTTGAGTATTTCTAACACTTTTTCACTCTAAAACACCTTCGATGTTACCTTATATATGAGTTTGTTATATACCAGTACTATGTTCACTATTAGCACCTTTTACTACATATCTCATTAGAAATATTGGAAAGTAAATTAGTAACTTACAAAACATACACAGTGAAAACTAGATGTCGAATTATACAAACAAGAAACATATTTAAATGCACTACCTAACTGTTTATTGGTGTATCTAATTCCTTCAAAATACCACTGTCGATTGCATTTTTTTTTCAAAAAAGAGATTAATATTTCAATCTTTTGAAGAACTTATACAATAATTGCCCATTCACATTATTTTTATGATTTAAATAACACAAGATTGCCTAGTTACTAACCTCTATTCATAGTATAACTTATTTTCGGAGTCAACGTGTCTGACTTCTCTCAATGTAAGGAGAGAAAGCACCATTAAGAGAGGCCAAGTGTGAAGGGGTCTTGCTTGTGACTGCATCATGTCAAAGCACAACCATTGGCTTCTTGATGGATATACGGACGCTCAATGCTGCATAAGAGTAATTGCCTCCACGAGGAATGCGAGTACCTAGCAATTACGTCTTTGACAGATCACTCGGAATAAGCACTACGATACGAAGCTTGCAGGCGAAACAAATTGATTTTGTGGCTGTCCAACTGTTGCAGAAGCTGTCTTCATTTAATACTCAGAGCGTTACGAAGCATCTTATCCATATAGCATTTAATAGATATTGGGTAATAAATACTCTGTCAAGGGACAAGATAAAGATTACGTTATGGACGATTAGAATTTATTTTATTTCCTGTAATCACTAATTGCAGAAACCTGACAGAGGCATATATAAAATGACATGATTGTTTCAGTGTAACAATATTAAGCTTAAATGACGTCAAAAACTTATTAAATCCCGCGTATTAAGGGTAGAATGAGCAATCAGAAGGAACTATATTAATTTATAAAATGAAAATACCTGGAATTAATGGCTTAGTCTTGACAAATATAATAAAATTTATTTAACAAATCTCAAATTAAATACATATAATCCTTTGTGCGCAAAAATTATTATCCCAAGTCGGCGTTAGCCCAGAAAGGACCGCATTATGCGTTGAATCGTCAAAAGAGTTGAATCACTTATAATATGTTGCCACCAAATATTATCGCCCTGTATTGAATAAAGAAATTAAATAATGAGGAATCTGCATGAACGTATGTACATTTCTCTCGTTGTGAAAAAATAACAGTATCTTGAGCCGTCCAACTTTCAATAACGTTGGGTTCCTCCCGAACATGAGCACCTGGAAGACAAAATTTGGAATATTTTTCATTGTCTATTTCATATTTTGTAAAACTTTAAAAATTCCACGATTTCAAGTCGAGCAATGGCAACACTGTGAGGAAAAAAACATTTTTATCTCCATCTCGTAAGACAGTATGTCGTAAATTCTAGAGACATGTTTTTTTAAATCGTTTTTTCCACAAAGGGGCGTTAGTCCAAATGCTCTCGAAAAACGTACGTGTGTGTAAATGGGAAAAATGCCCATTTGGTAGCATAAAATCTGAAATCTTTCAGATTTATTACTTTTATTTTATTTTATATATTTTAAAAATATTGTACAAAATATTTAATAGCGTATTACTAGCATGCATATTTAATACTGAAATGTTTAATACCGTATACAGACCCTACGCACAATTTCTCTTCTACTTTCTTCAGCGTATGATTTAACGTACGAAATTATTGGTTGGAAAGTGATATTGAATCCTCCCTATAGCTCAGACCTTGCACCCTTGGATTATCATTTATTTCGAAGTTTACAAAACTTCTTAACTAGAAAAGATTTCGATAATAACTGTGACCTCAAATTGCACTTGGTTGAGTCTGGTCCAAGGCTAAACGCGCTTTCTTGTGTGCTGCAGTGAGCGGCACACAAACAACGTATTTTCTGGATAACAGCCCCATCTCATAAAGCTTTCGGGCAACTGTAAACTGTGAAACTCCCATTTCCCTGGCAGCATACAACTAATGTGAGAGCTGTGAAGCTGTAGCGATCCCGTATCACGGCCAAATAACGATCATCATTCATCATTGTGTATCTTGGTCGACCTTGTCCAGGTCTTCTCGATATGGATCAAGAGTCCTAAAACAGTTCCTTCCAATTGCAGACGACACCGGCCGTTACATTGAGCTCTCTAACCACCTAAACCAGTGATTAGTCTGTAGCATTCATTATTTTAATTAACCAAATTATTTTTAGTTTGAACTTTCCTATCGAATTCTCAAAGTTTCAGTTGCTGCCCGAATTTAGCGCGAGTGAGATATTTATGCAAATCGCATATATCTGTTAGCAGTTAAAAGACAGGAGTTAACGAAGGGAAAAATAGAGCCTTGGATTTATCGCCGTAAGGCTGTGCGCGCAAAGATTTCCTCTGTCTACTGAAAGTCCTTTATAGGCATTTGCAATTACCAGTGGTTGCTAGTGAAATTCGCATTATTGCATTTCACTAAGAGTAAGCTTCCCTCGCCGTCCTACTTAGAATTTAAGTTAGGGAACTGAAATTGTTAACACACGTTATTTTTATATTATTTTAGTTCAGCCCAAGTAGTGGCTTACTCTCAATTTCAAGAGTTGTAAATATTTGAATTAAAGGGTCACTTTTAAACCCTCCTTCCGACTTTGTAGTTCTTCAACACTAAAGGGCATAGCCTAAATCTGCTCACTGTCCTCCACATAAGGTTTCACAGTTTACGCTCACGAAGAAGGTCAAGAGATTGAATGAGAAACCTTATACTGGCGCCCGAACATTTAAAAGGATGGAAGGAAGTTGGAATATGCCTACTACATCCCAAAATCCAGCTGCAATGTCTGATGGATTTGGATTCATAGTGGAAACCATCAGAGCAGCCATGAAGCCGGCAGTAGTTTTTGATGCCAGAGGACCTGTGAACACATTCCTGGAAAAGTTAGAAGCGCATTTTTTGCTGTATCCAGTTCCGGAACATCAGAAGGTCATATTAGCGACAGGAGCATTGAGGGGCCAAGCAGCGACCTGGTATAAGTGCATCGGAAAATGTCTGCTGGGAGAACCAGGAACGCCGACTTACACGTACGAGAATTTTAAACTAGCAATTTTGAGAGCGTTTCCTGTGGTTAAAGACCGTGCGAAACTCGAAGCTGAATTGTTTAGCAAGTACCAACAGCGGGTGGATGAACTATCGGAATTTATTTTGAGAAAAATACAAGTCTTTAAATTATTGTATGGCACGAGGCCGGACCCGGAGATTATCCAGATAATCCTGCCCAGATTGTTACCATCTATACAAGATTTCATGGAGCTAAGAAATCCCGTGACGCTGGACAAGCTGTTTGAACTCGCCGTACAATTCGAGAGCCGGCGAGCGGCCGAAAATCAACGGAGACAATCGTATGAACAGCGGCTGCAGGGGAACCAGAATGCCGAAGGAAGAAACAGACGATGGCCGAGAACTACTGGTACCAGTCAAAATGCGAGCGGTCAACCGCGCCAAGTACAGCGCCAACAAAATAATTCCAACTACGGAAGAAAATCATTCTCACCAGGCAGAAGCCAGCAACAGAAGAAAACACCCGCAAAGCATTTAAACTACTAAGGAATATTGCGGGGAAGGGGGTGCAATGTTCCGAGGAGAAGAAAAATCCCTCTGAAGTACAGCTCAATACGCTCATGGTGAGAAACATTGAATTACCAAGACTACAGTTACTAATTAACAACGTACCCGCTACAGCCCTGTTAGATACCGGCGCTCAAGAAAGCTGTTTGGCAGAAGAGTTTTTTAAGAAGCACTTTCGTAGATATCGTCTGCATAGCGTGGAAGGAATGAAGGTGGTAGCAGCCCAAGGAAAAACGTGTCAATGCATGGGAAAAATCGAGCTGTACATCAAAATCGGCGAAGAACAAAAAAAAATTATGTTTCTTGTAGTGAAGAACCTCCAAGCATCGGTTATTTTAGGAACAGATTTCTTTGCAGCTGTGGATGCGAAAATCGATTTTGAAAACTCCACCTTGCAAGTAACCATGGACCCAGTTAAAAAGAAATCAACACCTCCCCCTGAAGTGGATTTAAGCCATCTAACGCCCGAAGAACAGGACAAGTTTCGGGAATTGGTAAGTAATTTCGCTGATTTATTTGATGATATTCCAGGATTCACCCAGATCGTAGCACACGAAATTAAATTAACTACGGATGAACCTATACGTCAGCGTCCTTACAAGTACGACAAAGTTAAGGAGGAAATAATAAAATACCATATTGATGAAATGTTAAGAAACAAAATAATAACTCCTATTTCTAGTGCATATGCGAGTCCGGTGGTTTTATGTAAGAAAAATAATGATTTGCCGTTAACTGATCCATTAAGGTACAGGTTCGCTATTGACTACAGAAAGCTTAATAGTATAACAAAATTTCCAACTTACCCACTTCCGGTAATTGATGAAATTCTAAGAAGTATTAAATCAACAAAATACATAACCACGCTAGATTTGACATCCGGATATTTTCAGATAAGCATAAAGCCGGAAGATGTTCACAAAACAGCATTCATAACAAAATACGGTACATATGGCTTTTTGCGTATGCCTTTTGGATTGTCGGGAGCCCCGGCCACGTTTCAGAGGTGCATGGACAAAATTTTAAGGCCGGTAATAGGAAAAAGTACATTTATTTATCTTGACGATATAATTGTTACTTCAGAGTCGCTGGAAGAACATATTAAAGACCTTCGAGAAGTCTTTACTCTTTTGAAAGATGCAGGACTTAAAGTGAACATTAAGAAATGTAAATTCGCGGCAAAAGAACTCAAATATTTAGGGTACAAAATTTCTCAAAGGGGGATCGAAACAGATAAATCTAAAGTTATAGCAGTGAAAAATTACCCAATTCCGAATACAGCCAAAAAGTTAGCGACTTTCTTGGGTATGTGCTCATATTATAGAATTTTTATTAAAAATTTCGCAGAAATTGCTGAACCATTGTTAAAGTTGAGAAGGAAAAGAGTTCGTTTTGCGTGGTCTTCAGAAGCAAACGCCGCGTTTGAGAAGTTAAAAGAATCTTTAATTAATGCACCGGTTCTAAAGTTCCCAGAGAAAGACAAGGGTCTAGAAATTTATGCAGACGCATCAGATTACGCAATCGGAGCCGTGTTAACACAAAATAGAAAAGCGATTGCCTTTTTTAGTCGTACATTGAATGATACGCAAAGAAATTATTCGGCAACGGAGCGTGAAACTTTAGCAGTGCTCGCAGCTGTTCAAAAATTTTGTGTATATTTTGGGAGTTCTCCCGTAACAGTATATTCAGATCATGCGGCAGTTACCAGATTATTTTCAGGAAAGAATCTTTCGCCACGCTTAATTCGGTGGACCCTAAAGTTGCAAGAATTTAATCTCATTATCAAACACACACCGGGAAAAGACAATGTAGTGGCCGACGCATTATCTAGAATAAAGTTAGACGAGAACGGCGAGAAAGTAAAAATAGCGATGCTTCAGGCAAAGGTCATTGACTCTCGAGAGACTGTAATAGAAGAAATTGCTAGGGATCCCGAATTCGGAAATATTTATAATTATTTAAAAGACCCAGATAACTTCCAGCATATAGACATTAATGCAATACGAAGCAGAGCACAGAACTATGAAATCATTGATGGTCTCTTATTTTATACTAAAGTTACGAATCAAAATAGTGAATACAGACCAGTCATCCCGGCCAAATTAATTTTAAGTATCTTGCAAGAGCTCCACGATTCGCCTGTCTCGGGCCATTTTGGAATTAGAAAAACAATACAACGCGTACGCGAGGCGGTATATTTTCCGCAATTACAAAAGATAGTTAAAAATTACTGCCAGACTTGTCACACGTGTCAGATAAATAATGACGTAAATTTCCGCCCGGCCGGGTTATTAACTAGTATTGAGTCTAGGTTCCCCAATGAAATAATTGGTATTGACCTCTTAGGCCCCTACCCCAGGAGTCATGTAAATAAGGCACGATTTTTATTAGTCATTGTGGATCATTTCAGTAAATGGGTTGAGTTGATACCACTTAAGCGGGCTTCAGCAAAAGTCGTTGCAGATTCGTTTTTGAACAAATATATTTTAAGATATGGATGTCCAGCGAGGGTGATTAGCGATAATGGTCCCCAGTTTGTAAGCAGTACATTTAAAATGATGTGTGACAAGTTGGGCATTAAGCATATGAAAATGGTACCCTACCGCCCACAATCAAATATAGCGGAACGGGTAAATAAGAATATTGTAAAATTGATTAGAAATTATGTGCAAAAGCACCATTCTAACTGGGATGACTGCGTCGAAGAATTTGCATTCGCCCTCAGAACGGCTAAGCACGAGACAACGAAGAAATCCCCCGCCGAATTGTTTTTGGGCAGGAAGATAATGACCCCCTTAGATAAATTATTTTATGTGAAAGATAGAGCGCCGGAATTTCAAATGGGTGAAATAGAAAAAATGTTGAAGGAGGCAGAAAAGTGCTCCCGGGAAGCGCAAAAGAAACAAAAGATTTACTACGATTCAAAAAGAAGAACCGTAGAATATAAAGTGGGGGAGGAGGTGTTGAAACAAGCCCACGCACTTTCATGCGCAGCAAAAGATAAGGTCGCAAAATTTTGCCCAAGATGGCATGGTCCTTTTGAAATTACAAGAATAGTTGAATGCCGTGCATATTTAAAGAATGAGAAGGGCGAAGAGACTGTGGCAAATTTCGATCAAATTAAACATTATTATCGAAGAGCTAATAATAATATTTTGAAAGACATGTTGCAGGGTCCAGCCTCACAGAATTTTTCTAAGATTCAAGAGCCCCAACCAGGTCCCTCAAAAACAAGAGAACCCAGTTTGAAAAGGAGGTTACCAGAAGAGAGGAAGCCGCAGCCAAAGAAAAGACCACCCCAAAAAGAAAAAAGGACAAACGCTAAGCAACAGTCTCAGCAACCAAAGCGTCTAAGGAAGGAACGTCCAAATGAAAACACTATGAAAGCTCCACCACTACGGAGGGAACAGAACGGCGAGAAGCGAGCCGCCGAAGGTGCCAACCCACAACGAAGGAGCCTACGAGTGCAGGAGAAGGAACGAGCCAGTCTGGAGAGGGAGCAAAGACTTCAGCACAAACGGAAAGCGCCACCCACCATTCGTCCCAACAAGGTGTTTCTGGAGGAAAGAAGATCGACCAAACGAAAGGCGGCCCCAGAGTTTCAATCTAGGAGTAACAAGCAAAGAATAGCCCAAGCCACAGTATATCCAACCTTTCAGGAATGGACAAAAAAACGCCTAAAAGACTGGCAGAAAGATAAGTAGATTCTTTATTTTCTTTTAAAATTCACACAGTTATGTTTCTGATTTAAGTGCAAGTTGCAGATTTAAAAGGGAAGTTACCCGAGTCAAAAGCCGGTTGCCGAAAGCGTAAAGGACACGCTTGAAGGAACAACTTAATTATGCAGCGGAAGAAATTCGAGAGTTCAGTTGAAAAACTGTGAGACTTCGTGAAATGTTCTTTGTAATCCAGAACATGGGATTCATCGATTTTAGTCAAAAGACTCTCTGTAAATAGGAAATTGAATTGTGTTAATTAAAAGCAACTAGTACGTAAGTTGTATAGCAAAACTGTTGTATTATATTTTTCTATGTATAAATAATGAATGCATTTAATGTAAAACTGTTTTCTATGTAATGCATGATTTGTTGTAAGCCTTAAGCACTGGTTTTGTTTATATCGAATATTTTGGAAAAGCGTAAAGGATACGCAAGTTAAAATTAAAATGTAATGTAAAAGCGTAAAGCGCGCTAAATTAGAAAGTGAATATATAAGTGTTATTTAACGCAATGAGCATTTAAAGAAAATTTGAATTGAAGATTGAAAGAATGAATTATATGTATGAAATGCAATTGAAATGTTTGAATGTTGTACGTAGTGTTCTCTGGTTTCACACAAAAGTTTAAAGTTCATTTCATGTTAGAACCTCAGGGCATTTCAGATTTGTTTTAGGGGAAGTCTGAGGTCTTGAAAGTCGAAGAATTAACCCCAATAGAATTGAAGTCAGGTGGTAGTTGTGAACACTGGACAAAGTAAAACTGCGTGTTTTTCACAAACACTACATTCGGCCAGAGAACAAGGGGGAAGTTTTAAAAATGAATGAGTGTAAAATGAATGCGTTTGGCGAAAAGCGCTAATAGAAAATAAAAACGCGAATACTTAAAGCGCGAAGAAAAAGTCATTACGGAAAGCATCAGAGGAAGGGAATGTTGTACTTTTCAGGTGAAATGTACTTATAACATGAAATTAAAATTTATTTCCTTCCAGATTGGAAGGAACCAGATAGAATCCAGCCAAATTCCTGATGGATCTTTTTGATGTGAAGACGGAAAAAGATATTCTATGTTAAAATATCTAAGACACAAACAGAGAGTTAAACTAAATTTAAAACTTACAATTGTAAAGGATGGCGAATAGGAAGGAAAATTTAGATTTAGAATTTAGCATCTTCACTAAAAGCCGATTTTAGGCTACTTAGTTTCAGACTACTAAATTCTGGGAGCAACTATGTAGCATTCATTATTTTAATTAACCAAATTATTTTTAGTTTGAACTTTCCTATCGAATTCTCAAAGTTTCAGTTGCTGCCCGAATTTAGCGCGAGTGAGATATTTATGCAAATCGCATATATCTGTTAGCAGTTAAAAGACAGGAGTTAACGAAGGGAAAAATAGAGCCTTGGATTTATCGCCGTAAGGCTGTGCGCGCAAAGATTTCCTCTGTCTACTGAAAGTTCGCCTTTATAGGCATTTGCAATTACCAGTGTTTGCTAGTGAAACTCGCATTATTGCATTTCACTAAGAGTAAGCTTCCCTCGCCGTCCTACTTAGAATTTAAGTTAGGGAACTGAAATTGTTAACACACGTTATTTTTATATTATTTTAGTTCAGCCCAAGTAGTGGCTTACTCTCAATTTCAAGAGTTGTAAATATTTGAATTAAAGGGTCACTTTTAAACCCTCCTTCCGACTTTGTAGTTCTTCAACACTAAAGGACATAGCCTAGATCTGCTCACTGTCCTCCACATAAGGTTTCACAGTTTATGATCACGAAGAAGGTCAAGAGATTGAAGGAGAAACCTTATAAGTCTGCCTTCAATCTACCGACAATTCTACCCTTCATTTATTTATTGATACATTCGTGCTTGCACATTTTACCTGATATCTCATAAAATGTACCCAAAACTGAGAAACACGGCGAATGTCGTGAAGGAGTACGAGAACATAAATCGCCGAAAACCGCTCAAAATTGCTGTTATACCTCCTTCACAATCACTGCTCTGCGCAGACGACATGTACGCTTATGTATTCGACTCTGAATATTTTCACCAGCAAATCAGTTGGTTTGGTTCAGTAATTTTGGTACAAATAAGCATAATTAGCAAATTCGGTTAATTTTGCTTATAAATGTTGATTATGATTCACTCAAAGATCTATATGCGTGCTACACAATGCACATGGTATATAATGCACAGCATTATGCAGCACTTAAATGCCTATATGAAATATTCTAAAACACACATTAAACTAAGTATAATATGCATTGTGTGATACAACGTAATAAGTTATAAAACACATAAATAACAGAATAAGGCATGCTAAATGAAACATTAATCTAAACAAAGGCCGCAATGCTTTAATGCGATTTTGATTTTTTGATACCATAAGAGTGATATACATATTTCACAGTGCACTTACGTTAATTAGACATTCTGTAAATTCTATTTTCAGTTATGATGCATATATGAGTCTGTATACATGCTACACAATGCACATAGTACGTAATACAAAAGTTAAAAAGCACATAAATATCCATATGCTAATATATGCTAATCTTATGTAAATACTTAGTGTTATGGATTTTAAATTTAATTCGCTATTTTTAGAAGAATTTGAATTAAAATTTTTTTATTTTCCCGGGCAATGAAGCTCGTGACAAAATTTAAGAGAAAGCTATGCCGAAAAAATTAAAATATAAGAGCGCGTGCATTTAACATTTCATAAACAGATATCTCGTAATTGTTTCTGCTATGCAGAAAATCGAGAAAATACCAGAATGATCTCGTGCAGGATTAAAAATCTTATAAAAGCCGGATTAAAACATTTCAGCTCATTTGCTGTTTTTGTTTAGTGAACTGTAGTTGTTTACTTGGTGATGTTATTGATTGTAGCGAGTTCACTACAAGATTTGGTTAAATTTTCTGTATTTTGAATTCGAGTTCTGTTTATATTCTAGTAGCTTAAGATATAACTACTGCGAGATATTGCGATATTGTACGAATACCTCCCAGGAAATTTCAGCATTTTGTTTTATTTCTTGTGAAAAGAATAAATTTTATTAACTTTTTATCGATTTGTGCATTCAATCCATTATGAACCCGTACGCACGCAACAATTTCTGGTGTCAGAAGTGGGATTTTAATGCCAATCACGAGAGGGATGGAAGATTAATTAAGACAGCTCCTGTCTGCCTTTGCTGCATTCCAAAAAATGATGGAAGAGACCGTCAACTCGATAAAAGAAGAGATGAAAGCGTTTCAAGAAAAGATGGAAGCTGGTCAAGAAAAGATGGAAGCTGGTCAAGAATCAGTTACAGAAAAGACTGAAGCAGGCAAAGAAGACATGAAAAGATAAATTACCTGCATAATAGAAGACAAATTCGAGGCTACGGAAGGCAGAATTGACGCTGTTGAAAATAAAATTGGACAAATTGAAGGAAAAGTTTCTTCTGTCAAAGAACAAATAGAAGACAGCGTTTCTGTTGTCGAATAACGAATCGAAGGAAGAGATTCTGCCGTCCAACAACAAATTGATATTAGGGTTTCTGCAATTGCGAAGGAAGTTGATACTTTAAAGAAATTCGTAGCGACGGCAGGAAGCAATTCTGATGGTTTCACATTTTTACACATGCTTGCTCGTCCCTCTCTGAAGCTATCCACTTATGATGGAAAGACCTCTTGGCAAGTGTATGAGACACGATTTTTATAGTAGCGGAAGCAAACGGATGGGATTACCAAGCTAAGGCCTGTCATCTCGCCGCTTCTCTGAGAGCAGACGCTTCCTGAAAACAAAAGGATAGATTTCGACGCTCTGTCTGGCGCGTTGGAGCTGCGCTTTGGGGAGAAATGTTTAAAAGACTACAGCAGGCTTCAATTAAAATTCCGTCAGCAGAAACCGACGGAGACACTGTAGGAGCTCGCCATGGATGTTGAAAATCTGTCCCACCTCGCCTTTTCGGAATGCTTGACAGAAACAAGGGAAATCCTGTGCCTGCAATACTTTATCGGCGCAATCTGGGATCCTGAAATACAGGAAGCTTTACGAATGGCGGATGTCAAGGATATAAAAAGCACTCCAGTGTACGCCATGAAATTCGAGGCAGCCCAGCAAGCAACCCGTAGAGATCGCCACCCAGTCAGAGCTGTGCGAGTTCACGAGCCAGTGCATCAATTGACTGCTCGTTTAGATGATTTATCAAGGCAAATCAATGCTTCCGGAGCGGGAATAAGAACAAACTGGCTCTAAAGTGTTTAAAATGCGATAATATGAGGATCAATGTCCACAACGTAACTGATCAGTTTCTCCTTCTTCTCCACGAGGCCATTATTATTCCATGTGAGTATGCTTGAGTCCATTGTGTTATTCCTAATTGGGGGATTAGACATATGCACGTAATTCTTTAGAAGTTCCATCACCACGACGAATTTTTCCAACTTTCCAGACTGTACCTTGACATTCTCAAGTTATCTGAGATAAGTGTCGATAATTTTAGAAAGTTGTTTAAATTCATATTATTGCTATAAATTTATATATCGGATTGTTCATTTGCGGGACTATTTATGGGAGTATTCAGAAGGGGAGTAAAGTCTATTATGAGTGTAGTTGAAGAAGTCCAGGGGCTAGTAACATGCTGAAGTATGGGTTAAAAGGTCTTTGTATTAAAACGTTCTTTGTATTCAGTGGACAACTTGAGAAACTGGCTGGGTAGGGTCCAAGGCTTCGTGCAAACATTAGAGGATTTGTTCCGTCAGCTTCATATTTTCTTGACTTCGTCTTGCGCAAAGCAGACGCGTGATGGAGTTCTGTTGCAATACAAAGGCATATGCTGGAATTCCTCGCACATGTAGCCTTTTGCAGGGACAAGCCCTCGGCTGACTGACTCGATTTTTACCTTGATTTCAAGCGGGTAAACCGAGTAACCCTATACATCTGGTAACACTATAGACCAAACAGGAAAGAAAGACATGTACTAGCATCTCACTTTGAGCTCAAATCTACTAAAAGTGAAAACACAAGGGAGAAGAAATGGGAAAAGAACAGATAAGTGGAACTGAAAAGGAGGAAAGATCACTAGGGTACCAGGGTCATGAACTTCGTCTCACGAAGCGAGTGATTCCTTGAAGCGGCAAACAGTCATAAAGCCAAAAATAGTAAACAGTGCCCAAATGTGCTGGAATAACATTCCAATCAGGTATGCATTTTAGTCCTATAACTTTTTTTCCTTTACACATTATGAAATATGAAAACTTATGTATTATCTCAACATAAGAAAAAGTCCTTTCGTGAAGTTACAATGATCAATATATTATTAAGCTACTTTGAGTATTGAAGGAGATGCTACTGAGCTTCTACTCCTGACCTGGAAACTTTGGCATGTGAATGTTACGTGAAAAGTTTAATACATATGTGCAATAATGACTTGCCGAGTTGAAATACATAAATTTTGTTAACAATACTCTGTTTGAAAATAAGAGTTTTTTGAAATATACATGAATACTTTTTATAGGAAAATTCCCAAGCTCTAAAATTCCCTAATTGTCACATAATTTAAGTACCAAAATCTAGTTGTCATTCTCGTTCTCAAATAACATTCAGAGTATCTAGCGAATGCTTTGCTGATATGTTATGTTGGTAATGCTTTCAACCAATGCATTTTTTCACATTTAATTAAAATAAACGTAAATACGCTGCAATTCTTCATAAGCACTGCATCCACATTTTAATAGGGCGAAATTCGCAGAAAAAAGCAAATATTTCCTCTAATAAACAAACAGTAGCTTTATACACGAAATAGAAATTCCTTAACCATAAGCAGGAGCTTCGGAATGCAAGCGACACTATGTCACGATAATGTTCTCTCCCAGTTTATGCATCCCATTCTGACACGACATTTTTCGGCATATTCTCGGCGCAATGGATAAATAAATGCCTCTAGAAGCAGCAGGCCTGTGCCGATAATACGCCATCAAGAGCTATGCGATATCAGCTTATGCATTATTTAAATCCTTTCCACCCCCTTTAAAATGGTTAAATAAAAATGAAGAACACATTTCAAATCGGGCAGAACAATAGAAACATTCGACAGACTCTCCTGAAAGTTGCTTTTCCCATTAGTTCCTTTTCTTTTTCATTCTTTTTTCCCACCGTTTGCAGCGATGATGTCTGAATTCTTTTATGATTTTTTTATTGTCTTTTATTTCCATTTTTCCTCCATCTGGAATATAAGAACTGGAGATAATGTCTGTTTCGAATTTTTCTAGGGAGTTCCTTTTCATAAAGATGTCCATTAAGGCTGTCTAGTGTATTATTTAAATCTTAGAGAATTTGTTTTTAATCCCATTACGTCAGACAGAGGTGCACTTATCAGTTTTAATGTAGTACATTTTGGGAATTGGGCCAAAACCTCTCTATCAATATTTAACTTAACTTCTTCAATATTTCATTTTTAAAATCTTTTTCCAGCCATTAGACTGGAACCAACTAAAAGTTAAAGGATTTCCATAAGTAACTACTCAAAATCACCCTTACTTTCTTTCTTTTTTTGAATCTTACTAAATCCTATAATGAAATCAAACCAGATTTTCTGCAATAAAGCAAGCATTATACAAAATATGTATTGCTGATATCTAATTTCCAACTTTTTCTTTTGATTTACCATATAGGTCTGCTACCTATAATAATTTTTTGAAAAATGTTACATATATGAATATATTTATTTAAAAACTTAAACATCAGGCAGTAAATGTAATTTATAAATTGCTTTTATTTAAAAACTAAAACGTTTTTAAAATTATAGTTAATTAATAAAAATATGTAAAATATTGCTGTATTTGACAAAACAGGGAAATATTGATTTAACCCGTTAACGCCCAAATTATTTTAAAATGAGAATTTTTGAAATATATTTTAAAATTACATTTCATATATCATAAATAAAGTAATTATGAAGTCTTATTCACTTACCGTAATTAGCAGTTCAGATAATATTTGATCTATAAACAGATCGCTGGTCGTTTCTGGTAATAAAAGAACAGATAACTGCCTTCTGATCTTATGTTTAAAAAATTGCGAATTTTGTTAAAAAAATATGAATTTTTTGCAAAATTAAAAGCAACTAAAAAGAGTTAAAAGAAAAATATCTTATTTTACTGAAATAAACTTTCTCAATTGCATATTTAATGAGCAATTTGCAATATTTAAGAGTGATAAAGCGGAAAGCATTTCGCACAAAGTGTTACATCGCATGTTGTACAACAATTAAGAGGTCTTCCCTTACATTTTTGAAATTGGCATCTTCTTTGGTTTTGTCTTTTACCTGTAACATGGTCTTTCTTATATAAACGTACAGAATCTATCACCTTTGGTCTCGATGACATCACCAAAGGTCTTCCAATGCTTTTTTCAGAATTTGTTCCCAGTTTGAGATACGCAACCGCGATATATCTTCGGATGTCTTTTATATTTTTCTTTTCAGAATTTGTTAAACTAAACAGAATATACGTATTTACGACAGCCATGTCAATAACTCTTGTAAATATGGGCCAGTACCATTTTTTGCCTCGGATATGAAGTGTTTGCTTTTCTAAGAGCCAGTCTTGCTGGTCGACGCCACCCATATTTTTGATATATAGAGCTATAGTACTAGATTGCAAAATTTCGAATTTTTCTTTCAAACCTTTTTGATGCTTTTAAACTTGGGTTAGAGACTCTATTTAATCAAAGTTTGTTGCTGTTGTTACACACTTGTTATCCTACACTTATTTCAAGACACTGCATTTTTTACTATCCGTACCATGAGATCTTCTTCTGACCAGTAATCAAGTTCACTACATAAAGTATGGTAGCCAGAGAAAATGAAAAAAACAATAAAATTCTTCAACTCATTAACTGTAATTAAAAGCTCTGGCTTATTTTTCCACTCTTCCGCATATCTTTTTGTTTTATTTTTTATAAATTCGTAAAATTCGGGGATAAAAAATTTTTCAAAAATTTCAAGTGGATTCATAATTTCTAAAATGTTGAAATGCTCTCAAGATTTTCACCAGACAAATTACCTTCTTCTTTAAAAGCATAAGTAGGATTACTTTTTGTCCAATTTGCTTTTGGCTCCATTTTTAATTTTTTCAAGCAATGTTTTAAAAATTTCGAACTAATTCCTTTTGTATATTCATTTTCATTTCTGGCGCTAGATGTAGATGACAGTTGCTACGTAATATTAGGTCCCAAATCATTCATGTTTTTCGACCGCATTGTTCTTTTACCTCTATTTCTTCCACGGGTAAACAAATTTCTACATTACCAGACAGATCTTTTACTGATGGAGTAATTATTTTACCATCAACAAAGCACTCTTCGTCAGTTAGCTCCTCCATATCAGGCAGTAAAGCAATTATATTTGACTCAATCTCTGTAGAAAATACATATTCTAATTCTTCTTCTGCGGTGTGAAATACTTTACGCCTGGACATTCTGGAATAAATGAAAAGGGAAAAAAAACAATATTAGTTACTACTAACGCCCAGCAATCAGCATGTTTAGGCTAAAAATTTAATTATAAGAACAGTTATTTTTCTAATCTAAATAACGTAAAACAATTAATGAGTATTGAAAATGTAGAACACATAAGAAAAGTATAACTTACTTAAATTTTCTGTTGGGTACAAAATCGAAAGCTGAGCAAAGAACGTTTCAAAACACCTCTGGGGGTGGGGCCATATGTGTAAGAAAATCAGCCAATTACAAGGAGGAGTGATTAAAAGATATTGTTCTCATTGGGCGTTCTAAAAGTAGGGGATCTATAAATAGATCCCAGGGCGGTATTGGGTTAGTTCAAAATTGTTTCTCCCTTAATCTCTTGATTATCGGTTGAGGCGAAAATGTAATAAACAAACAGATACGTTAAGAAACGTAATTTTAATGCATCTGTTTATTTATGACTTACATCCTTTCATGTAATATAGTTATTAATTATGCTTAGTAACATATTTGGTTTCAGTATTTCTTTACATCATCGTATGTAGGGCGGTAAAGGCACAAGTGGGCGGGTCATCAGAAATTCACCATGTAGGTTAAATTGTTGTGAATTTATTTGTTTCTTATTTATGTGTTATTTATATGTTTCTAGTTATGTTTATTTTAAATTAGAATTCATTCCGATTTTAAGGTTATTTTTATCATCGTTTAATTTTATCTAAATAGCCACGTAGAAACGCCATCGCATTAAGCGTCACCTGCCCTAGTTAAATATAATTCAAATTGTTAAAAACAAAATATCTCACATTTGGACGACCGAAAATCGCTGAGATAAACTTAATATACCAGCTACAGATTTGACAAAAGTTTTGTAGTAAGCATTTTCAAAGACGTCCTTAGATTTTATACAGACTTTGCTAAAAATCCTGTTAGTTTTCAAAACGCTTAACGCCTCTTTTGTAATTGCTGTCTATATTTATCTCCAAAGGTCTTGAATTATGTTTGCAAGAAACATGAAAAATAGCCGAAATTATATTTCATGTCTATTAACGGCATTCACTTGCGTCTTTATGAAAGCTATAACCATTCAACTGAACATTTTACTAATGGAAGTTTTTGATGTATGGAAAAACTCTTACCCTTTGCGTTGAGAAACATTTCCTAAAATTCTGCATCTCTAATTTCAACGTTAGGGTATTTGAATAAGGCGAAGTCACTTAGGATATTTTCCTATGAGAAAGGCTACGTTCGTAGAGACTTTCTGAGGGAAACTTGCTCGTATTCAGATTACTCATGGGAAAAACTTTTAAATACATCCAAAGGGCCGTTTAATAACGTTTTGTGTGTTACATCTATTTATTAGGTATCATGTTCTACGTACTCAAAACATAAAATTCAGTTCAACAGCAATATCGTAAAATAATTTTAAAATAAGGATATGTTTAGAATTTCCGATACAGAGTCCCGTGCGTTGGAGATAATTTTTAAAACGAACAGTGTTGCCATTGCTTGCTTTGAAATCGTCGAGTTTGTTTATCAAAAAATCGTTGAAGTGTTACAAAATATGAAATCGATGATAAAACAAATTTCAAATAGAGCTTCCACGTGCTCATATTTTATGGTAGATTACGTTATTCAAATTTTGATGGCTTTAGGTACCGCTGTTTTACGACAATGCATACATGCATAGATACATTCATGTAGATTTTTCATTATTTAATTTCTTTAAATGTAACCCAGGGCTCTAATATTTAATATTTGGTGGCAAAAATTTGAAAAGTGAACCGACATTTATCGTGAACCAACGCAAAATGCCAAAACGAAATTAATAGTTCTTCAGGGCAAACTGCGTCTTTGAGCTAAAAAGTACAAGCTTGAATGGCTTATGAAGTTACAAGCACATCAGAAGTTTTATAAATACAATATGTAACGTAAAAAAACCTCAATAAATTGCAAATAAAAATAGCGGACAATATAATCTCCAACTAGCAGATAACTTTAAAGACATACATTCATTGATGAGTTAGGAAAGTTCAAACTATTTTGCAAAGCGATTTCTCTAAAAGTGCAATATACCAAAAACGAAGATTTCATTAAATTAAAAAAACAATTCTTGCAACTGCAATCCAATCGAATTTTTCCATTCTGTGAGTAAATTTATCATTGGATTCTTTTGTCGTCAGTACTTCGTGTTTCTAGAACTGGATATAAATGATATTTATGCGATGTTATAAGTATTCTGTTTTGCAGCCCGAGCATTAAAAGTTTTATTATTTTTTTTAATTAATATATTTTTAAATTCCACAGAAAGTTTCAGGGACTGCGGAATTTAATTCGCAAAAATTAGACACCTATAGGTTTTCGTTTAAGAGAACCATGTTCAGAATTTTTTAAACTGAGAAGAAAAATAAATGAAATATTTTTATTAATTTTAACTGCTTTGCAAACTACTTCATGAAAAACATTTTTACGTATTTTAATAATTTTATTTATCTATGATTTTTTTGTTATTTATTAGATAATAAATTGTTGGAGTTATGTAGAAACTTTGAAGCAATGTTATTTTTTTCTCAAATGAGTAAAAATAATTTCCTTTCAGTTGTCAGGACTGAGTGTTCGGTACATATTCTTGGCGAACATATTCGTGAAAGTAACTAAATCCTGATCTTGAACAGGGAGCTGAATGCAGCTATGTTCTGGGGAGAATAGTGTGATTAAGTGGTAGAATAACTATACGTAAGAAGGATTTAAAATCCTCTTTTATTAAACCACAATTATATACAGCCACTTCCCAACTCGGGAGGGATACAGAAAATAATGACCGCACTTGGGTCTAAACTGAACAATCAAATAACTTAACCTAAAATTTAAATAGAAATTAAGTAGTCGTTGCTCACAGAGCTATGAACGCGAGGTTGGCCTCTATGCTAAATGGTGCGTAGCAAAATTTAGCTAATACTAACGTACTTAGAATTTCTTCAATAAGTAATAGCGTAACAGCGGTACGGCTTAGAATTTAAATACTAGCTAGTCAGGCGAACATCGAACAGAGTAACAGTGGTCTGAGACTAAAAGCTCTCTCACACTGAGAGGTTCCTACCTCTCGCTTAAATATAAAGTTGGCTCCACTTCAAATTAGCATAAAGCTGAAACGCGCGCTTATTCTAACGGGAAGTTGAAATAAGAACAGATAGAAAAAGGCAAATTAAAATAAAACTTTGTTAGTTTAACTAAAACCTTACACAGTCATCCTCATGAAGAGACTTTAATTAAATATTACACCACGCAACTAAAATACTGATTAAAAAGAAAATAAATCCAATTATATTATTGGCTGGAGACAGTGCACAATTTTACGGAATTTAAAATGGTGACAAACTTAATCAATTTACTAAATAAGTTACCACTCAAAGTATTTGAGAAACAAAACTGTTGCTGAAAATATATAGTCTCGCATATACTTAGGACATCTTAAAATGCATTGTATTTCATTATTTAAAATCTAAATAGGAAATTTACAAACATATTTGAATATTTTAGAAATAGATCAGAATTGACAATTCTTTTTTCAATCACAGCACACCATTGTCCACACCACTGTACGGGTATACAGAGATAATTCTGAAAAAAAAAAAAAAAAAGGAAAAATAAAATCTGAAAGCTTTTATATTTTACATTACGCCCAAAGGGGCGTTTTTTAATGTTTTGTGTGCTACCTTTATTTATTAAATATCATGTTCTTCGCACTTAAACCATAAAAATTAATTCAACAGGAATACAGCATGAGCATATTTTTAGAATTTCCGCTACACAGTCTAGCGCGCTGGAGATAAAAATGTTTTTTTCTGTACAACATTGCCATTGCTCTCTTTGAAATCGACGAGTTTGTTAATAAAAATTTGTTAAATTGTTACAAAATATGAAATCGATAATAAAAGAGATTTGAAATTCCACATTCGGGCTTCCAGGTGCCCATATTCAGTGGAAGATTACATTATTCAAAATTTGACGGTTCTAAGTACCAATGATATGTGATTTAGGTACAGTTGTTTTATCACAATGCGATGTAGGTGATGAAGGTACAATACAATGTAGGTGATGTAGGTACCGTTGTTTTATCACAATGCGAGAAACGTACATGCATTTATGCAGATTCTTCATTATTTAATTTCTTCAAATAAAATACATAGCTCTAATATTTGGGGCGATCAATTTGGAAAGTAAGCCGGTATTTGTAGTGAACCATCGAAAAATGCCGAAACGAAATTAATAGCCCTTCTGGGCTAAAAATAACTGAAACCCAAGCATTGAAAACATTATAACCCTAATTCTCGGCAAAACTCCACCACTATAGTCATTTTGCCAGTTAGATACGACAAGATTTTTAAGAAATTTTGTTGGATATTAATGAGGGCACAAAGTTTCAAAGAGTAAGCAAATTAAATGTTCACCTCCATTTGAAAGTCAGGTTACTCCTTCCCAGGTTCTGCTGCTTCTATTCATAGTATTGTAATATACATCTGTTGCTTAGGGAGCAGATATATGTTATAAAAGAAAAAAAAATCTTCGATTGTAAAATACTCTTTACAAAGGAAAAAGAATATTAAGGGCTGTAACTGCATTTACTTTTTATATGCTCTTATTTATATTTCAATTTATATAAATTAAATAAATTTATTGTACTTACATGAAATAAACTTTTATCTTTCAATCAGAAGTACTTATCTAAATTTAAAATTGGAGTAAATTAAACGAAAAGTAACAAATAATGAGAAAACACCACATAATTTCAGTCAGAATTAAAACAGACACTTCATTAAAATATACAATGCATTTTATTTTGTCAGAATTTAGCAAATTTTCTATTTTAGAGCCAATTATAAAAATGTAATATGACGACCCCTTTACATAGATTATATTTCTGTAAAAAGCAAATAACAACAATAAAATTCGTAATAAATGAAATCTTTATAAAAGAAATCATGGAATCTTCATTGTAAACCATATTAGCCCAGCAACATGTTAATTTTCTAGCTTTCAGCAAGCAGTTAAAAAATCGAACTCCTACAAGTAGAAATGGAAATGCTTTTAAATTTCATTTTGGAAATAGATTACCAGTACCCAGTGTAAATACTTTTTCATGTTAACATTTCTTTGGTTAGTAAATAAATAAAAATGAAGACCAGTTAATGTGCTATCGGTAAAAGGTAACAATTTTTGGAAAGCAATTTGGCAAGCACTACATCATTTTAATGGCTACCATACGGCCCATTTTATTTTGGAATCCTCTTTCCCGATTTTATTCACTAGTTCCATTTTATCTGATCTGAATTTCATGACCTTTAATATGATTTATCGCCTCGATGCGATGTTTGTTTTTCTAGGTGTTTTATTTGGTTACGTGGCTGGTAATAAATAGATAGATAACGATTATAACATTTCTTTTTTTATATGAGCTTAATGCAATTTTTTTGGTCAAACTTATTTACAATAAAAAACTGTTTTACTGCTAAAGAAAAGGAACGAAAATACTTTACAATATTTGATGCTTTTATTAAATTCTTCTCTTGTGATAAAAGGTGCTGCAGCTGCGTTATCTACTATCGCAGCAAATTTAGAAGTTGATAAATTTAACAAAAATTCAAATTTACGCCAGATATAAAATCCTCGCAAAAGAACTTTAATAAAGAGCTTTTACTGCTGGAATGACTAACATCATAGTCTTCCTTTCGGAAATAAATTTTGGTACACTACATAACAAAGTAATTTGAGACTTATGTTTCATAACCAGCGCATTTTAAATCATATATAAATAAATTCGAACTTGCTATGGAAACAACTTACGAGATACTTTTTTTAATTTCGATATCCCTAAATCCTTATTTTTCATAAAGTTTGCCACAAAGCTTTCAGATGATAATAAAAATTACCACAATATATAAAATAATTGTAATTAACACTGTAATTTCAATATTTTACGTTGTAAGATTATCTAAATCTTATTATTACACGAATCTGTTTAATTTCGTGCCTTTGTTCATTATGAATTTTGAATTTAATTTTTGGAATTTACATTTAATTTGAAAACACTGAAGCTAAATGTTGACCCATTTCTATTAATCCGATTTTCACAAAATATTTTGCGCACATATGTTGTGCCACCCAAAATATTCTCCAGTTTTCTGATGTAAAATATGAATGAAGCAGTACAATGCAATATTCTTTCATTGACAATTGAAAACCGATGAAAGATGAAAACAACATGATTCTACCAAAAGGTCAGTGTAATAATACCTTGCGTCCCCACACCGGCCGACTTTGAAATCTTTGGATTTCAAAAAAATTAGTTTAGCATATTACAATGAAAATTTTAAGAAATTATATAATATGAAATTTCAAAATTCAAACTAATACACTAATAGCAAAATACGTATAAATAGAATATACAATATTCATTAAAATAATAAAATGCTGTGAAAGTATACAAAGATTAGGTATTATTTCCAGGCAATAAACATATATTACAAATGCTACGTTTAAAAATCCCGAAAGGTTTTTTTTACTAGAACAACACGTATTTTTCCATCTTTCGTAGGTATTACATCATGAATTCGATCAATTAACCAAGAACAAATTGTAGGTTATCTTCCTTTAACAACACAAGGCTATCTTTCTGGATATTACTCTTTTCAAACTACCATTTTCCTCGTTGTTGGATATTATTTAAATAATCTCTTGACCATTTTTGCCAAATAGTTTGATTAAATTTTTGAACTTGTTGCCATCTAGAAAGTGTATTAGTTGATACATTAATTAGTTGAAGATCAGGAATGGCATTAATAGGTCGACCAATTAAGAAATGGCCGGGTGTTAAAATCTTGAAATCATTTGGGTCTGACGATAATGGAACGAGTGGTCGACTATTAAGGATACCTTCAACTTGATTGACAACTGTTAAGAATCCGTGCGAAATGTTTTGTTTTTTGAGTTTCTTTCATGTTGTTTTTTGCTTATTTCACTGTTTGTAAGATATTGAAAAGTTTTGCATGATTTTTTTGCATGAGCCAGTGCACCTCGAAGCGAGTTTTTCGAAATTCGAATCAGATTTTTTTTTAATTTTATGTTTTCTGACGAAATCGCGTCATTTTAAGACATAATGGGCTATAGCAAAGCGAGATTTCACTCTATTGAACAGTTTAAGAAATTGAAAGATTGTTTCTTTTTGCAAATTGTTTAATTAATTTATAGATCTATATTTAAAAGGACGAGTCTTTCTGTGTGTGTAGGTGTCTTTCGTTCGTACTGCGCATAAGCTAATAGACCCAGGCCTATGAAATCTGGTACACAGGATGCATCTAGACAAGAGCCAGTGCACATCGATTTTTCAAAATTCGAATGAGTTTTTTTTTTTTTATGAAATAGTATCAAATTGATGATTTTCTCTCATTATACGAACGACAATGGCACGCAGCCATTGTTGCTGATATCAGCACTATTGCCTCCCGAAAAAATGAGGGCGATAATTCTGTGCAGTTTTTAAATTTAATGTTTCTCTTGGATACTGGACGTTTGTCTAGATAAGGCCGCAGGAAGTTGGTTAATTTATTTATTAGGATAATTAGTATTTGTATTACGGAATATTGCTTATTTCATTGTATGCTTTTTATATGTAATGCATTTTTAACTGAATTTTTTTTCCGTTGTTGTTTGTTTCTTTTTCGATAAAATTGTTCTGCAGAGTAAAATTCTGTGCAGTTTTCAAATTTAATGCTTGGTGTTCTGTTTAGGCATTTTTCCGGTACACTTAAAAGCCAGACGAAGGCTGGCCGCGCAGCGGCTAGTATTATAATATTAGTTAGTTTATGATCTCGAGGAAGTAAAATAGGATGTTTCTGGTCGAATGATAAATCAGAACGGACAAGTCGACCGCCAACACGAAGGCGATCATAATCGTCAAGAAATATATTTAAATTACTCATATTACTTCCCTTAACATTTTCTTTTTTAAGACATTAATTTCTCTATGTAATACATTTACCTGTACTGCTCTAATTAAAGACCTTTTGGCATGTTCAAATTCTTTAATAGTTATAGAATCAGATTTCTTTTCCTTGTTTCTGCAGTTATATGTAAACCTAAAAATAAAACTAAGAATTCGTATTAGTTTATGATAATTATTACTTAGAGAGAAAAATTGGTTGATAAAGTCACTTGTAGTAGAAAGAGCTAAGTTGATGTTAGATGAATGTTTAAAGCTCAGTTAAATATAGTTCCTTTTCAGTGAAGTTCATTTGTTTCTCACTGGAACCATCCGAGATATTTTCAGCGGCAACAGGTGGCCCTGATCACCAAAGGTCAAGGTATTTGAGATCAGAGGGATCAACACCACGAGATATTAGACCAGCACGATTTTCACTGGACGAGATATGTTTCCACTGATAATTTGATGTAAGAGACTGAATTTTAGACACACGATTTCCTACAAAAGTCTTGAGCTGATGAGGGGGTGAATTTATCCAGGCGAGAGAGATAGTTGAATCCGAGAATAACAAGACTTTGTGAATGTCTAATTTTAGGG
>KK115540.1:52265-90989 GCA_000611955.2 Stegodyphus mimosarum
TTCAAATTGCGGAACAGAAATTATCTTTAAAGGCGAAACTCTTAATTTGCTGGCAGCCAATTTAGTTGCTGGAGAAGAGTTTCCATTATAACTTCGAAGATAAACAACTGCTCCATATGCAACAATGGAAGCATCACAAAAGCCTAGCAAAACAACGAATTGAGGATCAACACTCAAGATGTGTCGGTCAATTATAATGTTTTCAATTTCCTCCATCCATTCTTTTCTCAGTTGGTCAGTAAGTTCATCATCTCAGTTAATTTTCTCTAACCAAAGCTTCTGGAGAAATATCTTGATCTTAGTTATAACAGGTCCAATAAATCCAAATGGGTCGCAAAGTTTGGCAATAGTTGATAAAACTTCTCGTTTGGTATAAACATTTTGCAGTTTTACTGAAACTTTAAAAACAAATGTGTCTTCTTTCGAATTGCAAACCATAAGTAATGTTTTAGTAGAAGATTCTTCAGTTTGGACAAATAAATGCTCTTAGGCGTTTTGATGTTCTATTTCTACAATCTCATCACAGTTAGAATTCTATTTATATAGAGTCATGCCACATGAATGAAACATTTTAATTAACTGATCTTTAAGAACTTTATATATTTTGATATTTTGGTTGCCGCTTATAATATCATCCATATATATGCTAGTAAGTGCAAATTCGGCAGCTAAGGGTAACTTAGCAGATTAGTCTAAAGCTAATTGTTTTATAACTGTAATAGCTAGAAATGGTGCACATTTTGTGCTATAAGCTCATGTTCTATGGTTTTCCACAAAATTCTTAGCAGATCTCTTTAGGCTCGTGCTATCAAAATTTGCCTAAACATTTGTTTAATATCAGCTATTAAAACTATTTTATGTTTTCGAAGTCTTAGCATAATATCAAAAACGTCTTCATGTACTTTTCCAGCAAGAAGAATAACATTCAAGCTTCGACCAGAAGTGGTTGGCGCAGATCCCTTAAAAATCACCCGAAGTTTGGTAGAAGTTTTCTCAGTTCTAAAGACGCCATGATGCGGCAAATATTAAATTATGGGGGACGGGTAATCGTCGGTTACTTTCTGCATATGACCTAATGATTCATATTCTTGAAGAATGAGAATAAATAAAAATCTTTCAGAATAAAGCTTACGCATATCAGGACTTTTATTCAATCTTTTAACTGTTTATCGCAGTCTTTTTTCAGCTAAAATTCGTGAATTACCTAGAGTATTTAATTCCTCTTCCTTGATAAGCATCTGAACGACAAATCTACCCATACAATCCCGTTTGTACGTTTTTTGAAAATGGTTTTCACAGAATTGTTCTTCTGAACATAAGGGTCGTTTACCGGAAATTTCTTCTATTTCCCAAAACTTTCTTAAAGTGTTATCAAGGTTTTCCGAATTAGTTGTTACATGACGACATTGTTTACCGGTATCTGAAACAACTGATCTACTAACAATAAAGCCAAATACGGAATTTATAAATATTAAACTGTCAGATACACATTTTCTACCATCCTTTATTATTTGACAGAAAAGCTCAGACCCTAAAATCATATCTATATTTCCAGTGATATCAAAATTTGGGTTGGCTAATGTAGAACGATTAGGCATACTTAATTTTTCATGTTCAGGATGAGGACCTGATAAAGGAAATAAGCCTGTAATTTTAGGTACGACGAGAGAGTCTATTACTGAAGTAAAAAGAAGAATCATTATTAATGATAAGAACGACGTCATTTAATTTCAATTTGATATTCATCGCATTTCCACTTAAACCATTAACAGGAATATTTACCTTATGTTTGTTAAGACCCAGCGAAGAAGTGAATTCCAAGATCATAAAATGCGATTGAGTTGCACTGTCAAGTATCGCTCTGCCGCTAATATAATCATTCGGAATCGGCGACCAAACTTTAACCATGGCTGTAGAAAGCAAAAGTGTTTTGTTTGATATTTTATTTAGAGAGGCAAAAGTCTGTACCTCTTCAGTTAGGCTTGGATTTGTCATTACATCTGCGGAACTAGGGTTCCTTATGCTTTGCGTATTACGAGCATCTGCAGTCTCTGAAATGGGAAGATTTTCCGACTGCGAACTTGGAGAATAATCTTGGTCTGGCGAAGTTTTTTCACACAAGGAATTTTTAGTTTCAGACCGACATAATAGATAATTGTGCTTTCGTTGGCCATAAACGACAAGAATATATGGATTTGTATGATGCAAGCTTATGTTTGTCACTTAAACAGTTTATACAAAATGCATGCTTTTTAACAATATTAAATCTTTGCAATGGAGTCATTTATAAAAATAAGGAACAACTGCAAAACAAATGCGACTTTTTACACAATATGCAGAAATTACTGTTTGAATTTAAAATGAAATTTCTTGTTTTTTTTTGTATAAGAAGTTTTAGTTTTTAGTGATGGTAATTAAACTCAATGCAAATTTTCTATCATTTGGGATCGTTTTTCTAAATATTCCATAAGCTTTCCAAATTTGGGTAATTCAGTCGATGTAAACTCATTTTATATTGTTTTCTTGTTTCTTTATCTAACTTTTGAATGACAATATTGATTAGGAACTGATGCGTTCATTAGCTTCTAATTTCATTAAGTTTAAACCTCTTAGGTTTTTGTTCGAAATATCAACTAGATTTCTAAAACTCTTATAAGATTCAACATGCATTTTCTCAAAATTTAAAATATTTATAATATGAAAATTAACAATCAACCGTTTATTTTCATATCTATCAATTAAAACCTCAAATAAAGACTGAAAACTGTCTTCTGGAGTTTCTACAGCTTTCGCTTCTCCTTTTAATGTAGAACGCGAATAGCTCAACAATTTTTGAACATCGTTTAAAGAAAAGTTCTTTGTAATCAAACTATCAAATTATTTTTTAAAATTACTCCAGTTCTCAATACAACCGTCAAATTCTGGTAAGCTTAAATCAGGTAACTTAATAGATATAGAATTAGGATCCTTAATATTATTCGTTAAAGATTTATCAACTAAATCTGACTTTAATAATAATGTTTGTAAGCTTACCTTTATTTCTTCTAAACGGTCTTCCATTTCTTCAAATTCTAAATCCACACTCGATAAATTTTCATCGTCAATGGCATCCTAATATTCCAGTTGCAACAATTCGATCTGAGATAATATGTCTGAAACCACATCCAATTTCATTTGAAGGCGCATCTTGCCAGCATTCAAATTTGAATCTTTCAAAAACGTTTCCAATTTCGTGATACTAGTTTTAAAGTTTCCACGACGTCGATTAAGCACTCTTAGTTTGTCATCTGATGACAGTACTGTAGAACTCTCTTTACTGTTCAGTTCATCGTCTGAGTTAGCCATTTTCGTTTTTCGTACACAATCAAACTAAAGTTTTTATTGCTTTTAACGTTCGAAACAACAATTTATTTAGCCGATTCTTCTCCGGTTTTTAAAGGGCCATAAATATGTTGCGTTAATTTCAAGTGGACTGTAATATAAATTTAAAATACAAACACCATTTAACATATTTAATAATTTTATTTAAACTTTCAAATTTTGCTTCTGATGAAGCAGCGAAACAAACGAATGACTAAGTTTTTGTAAACTACGTTATCGAAACAGCATAGCGTTGCCATATTAAGCAATACAAATATAACCACTTTTAATGGCGCAAACAATTAGCTATTTAACAGAGTGGCGTTAACAATACTTATATTAGAACAATGCTATATATAAATCTAATACATAGCCTAAGTCCCGTTTTGAAGACACGAAAAAGGCAAGTTGAATTTCGTCAATCGGCCGAGTAAAACCTGAGATATAGAACTATCCCCCCCTTTTTTCCTGCAGTGTACTTAGTGGTTAGAGGTACAGTGTTTAAGAGACCAAATTTCCTTAACAACTGGAGATCATTGTGCTGCTAATAAAACATCCTCAAACCTCCTCATCAGGAGAACAAAATATCTACTGATGAGGAGGGACCTGTAGCTGCCCTCGAAATCGATTGAGTGTTTTTTAGTAAATGTACGCCAACTACAAGGTTGTTTCAGCGAATTTGATTGTCACATTGGCGTGTTTCTCTTCTATTGTAAATAAGCAATATTAAACATTAGCTTTAGTTGGTTTAAAACACAGAACGGTTAATATCAAAGTCAAATCTAATGCAAATGGATTTAATTCTAAAGAATCATTTGTTTCCATACATATAACCAGAATTACATTTTCCTAAAAAGAAAACAAACCGACGGAATTATTTGGTGAGAAAAACTAGACACAACAACAGCAATAAAAATAAATAATCAGAAAGAATCTTTTATAAAACATTTCTTTTAAATACTGTTGGGAAATTAAAAGTAATTGAATAATGTTCATATAATTTAATCCATGTTAAAACACTCGGGTTAAGTTCGAATTTAAAATATACGTAAAATTTGAAAGGCTGACGCGCATTTCTTGTAGTTAATGATGTTATTAGCTCTGTTTGTTGTAAAAGTTTTCTTATTTAAGGTTTACACGGGGACTGCCATCAAGAATTTTAAAATAGCCTAATCATTTACGATCCCTGTTTTCACCATTATATAAACCAGTAAGAAGTAGTTTTCCTTGGAGAAACCTCCACGAAAAATTTATTTGCCTAAGCAATTAATGCACGTTGCTGTAATGAAGTAATCCAATCACAAAATGATTCAATTTAAAATATAGCTTCAGATGAAAGAAATTTTCATTGCAGCTGCTAAATATTCGGCTGTTATTTTACAATTTTTATGATGGGAAACATTACCAAGTGAGATTTCAGATGCTTATCTTGTCAAATATTTTGTCGGAGTTCTTTCAAACGCACTGCACTTTGAAAACGAGAAAGACTGGAAAAGAACAGAGGATGTAACAAATACATATTGCTGCATATTATATTTAAAATTTTAAAGTAAAATACATTTTTATTGGGACGCATTCTACGAAACATATGGCACAGAATATTTTAATGCATAAATTTAAAGCTAGAATGAAATGCATAGAAATAGGAGAATATTTTACATTTTTATAGACGATGCAAATTTGTCTTTCAATTTTTATATATTTTATTTCCTCTCTTTGGTGGTAGAAAATATTTATCGGAAGAAATAGAAATACAAATGTTCTTTATAGGAAACCTTTGATAAAAAATAAAAAATAAGATTTTATAAATATCGATTATCAGTAACTTGTCATTTTTAACTTTATAACTACGTAAGTTTTATCACTCTGAAATTAAAGTCATCGCTAAACGATGATATTAACAATTCTAAATGCATTATTTATAATAAAACTATAAACCACTAAGCATTCCTTTTGCAAAGACAAAAAGCAACAAACGCTAATTCAAAATAAGTAATAATTCTATGGTTGTTTCAAAAGAATCTAATGAGAAGGAAAAGAAAATTCACATATTAAATCAACAGTGGTAATGCAGTTATATTCCTATAACCAAAAATAAATAAATATATAAATCTTAAACAGTCTAAAAAGAATAATATTCGTCTGGTGTCGCATAAGCATGTGACTCGGAGATAAATGGTTAAATGCTGTAAAACATTTGTTGATGAAACATTTGTTTACTTACATGATTTTAATGAACAAAAGATCGAATAAAGTAAAGAAGAAAAAAGTGTAGAAACTTGTTTGAAGAATTACAGAAAGTAGAGACATGATTTATTACGGTTTTCGGAGAACGAAAATTTAAATGAAATACACTGGGCTAATTTTCCTGTATCTAAGCTTTTCTGTTTTCTTTTGGTTGCAATAAAGACTAGGAGGCAAAACTACAAATGTAAAGAAATGTTATTAATTAAACCACGAATAAGTTTGAAAATGCTTAAAATTTTGGCTTATTATTTTAGAAAATTTATTATAATTTTAGGAAGACCTTCCAACAAAAATAGCAGTTTTTGAATTAGTTAGAAGATGACTTTTTAGTTATTTTTTTTAATTTTCATGTGCAATGGAAATTTTTCAAAGAAATGACTTTAACTTCATAATTTAACAGAAAAGTTGTTTACAGTAAACATATATTAAAAATTTCTTTGCTGCTCAATCTGTTTACTTATGTATTCAATGGATTCGTCATAGTACTTTTATTCACATAAAATCTAAAATTTTGCTACGTATGTTTCAATGAATGGCAAAGACTTTTATCCCATGTTTATGTTTTGTACTGTTTAAAATTATATTATAATTGTCATATGTTTTCCTTATAAAATATTCCTTACATTAGAAGACATAAAAATTAATATTTGAAATTAGAAATAAAACGAAATTTTGTCATTTATGTATGAGAGAGGCGAAAATATTAATTTAAAACTATGAGAAAAGCAAAACATAGAGGGGGTGAAGGACCGATTAATTTGTAGGATTTTCCTACATATAATTTCTTTGAAAAGATGAGCAAATTTTAATAATAAAAACTGCCTGAAAATAAGCATTTAAAAATATGAAGCGGTACAAATAAATTCTATTATTTTCCTTTAAACAATCTTTAGCATTTTGCACTTGTATCTTTCATATTTTGTTTCTGGTAATTATTTCCAACTACACTAAGATTAAATCCATAACTTATTTAATATGAACCACAAAGCGCAATGACTTGTTAGTTGTTAAAAACCTGCAGCCAGTAAAATTTTGACCACTATCTACCAACCATTGAACTACGGTAAGAGACTATATACTATTCCCATAAGCTGTTTTAATACACTTTTAATTCTTAAAAGGTATCTGAATATATCTGAAATATCATTTAAATATAATACAAAATAACCAACTTTAGGCAAAACAGTTTTTAAAGGTATATACGCCAATTTATTTATTGTAGCCTTTTATTCGATCAAATTTATAGTTTGAATTGTTGGAACAGTACTTTTCTCTAGCAAATTTTTATGCGTCATATGCTTGTCTGTTATATTTGGTGACCATATGCTTTCGAATTCCCAGTCTACTAAATCATTTGGAGATGATTTGCAATTGCTAAAATCAAGAACATTCAAGAGAATTCCATTGCATAATGCACGAAGTCCCCCCCCCCTTTATACTTCTAGACGGGGAATTTCAAACCATAATCAAAATTGTAAACATTTATACAGAAATAAGGTTATGGTCAAACATGTATATTTTACTAAAATATAATCTAGAAAGATTGTCTGCTTTTTAATGGCAGTTTTTGTGATGTGATGGCTCTAGGTAAATTTTAATTGGTCATTACAGCTCTAACCAGTGTAATGAATTTGCGAAAGCTTTTAAGTAAGAACTTGAAACCAATTATTAATACGAACAGAATGAAAGAATATTTCCAAACATTAATATTAGAATAATAACTTTTTGAAACAGAAAACAGATTTGGCAAAGCACTTGGACAAAATGTTCAGAGAAGCACAGTAGCATTAATATTAATATGCAATATAAAAATTGATGTTTCTCTAATTCCCGAAACGGAGGAAAACATTGTGGCATCAAATTATAAATATGATTTCGTATGTATTCACATCCATATATTTAAATGCCAGCATACAGAGAAGTTTCCTAATATTTTAATGATGAGTATTTTCTTAATTAAATAAAATTGATGATATAAAGAACCTAGATATATGACTGCACTTAATTTTAAATTTATTCGTCTAATTTAATTTTAAATTTATAAGTCTCTTTATTATTTAGTTTCAAGATATTCTAGCCAATTACGAAGCACTGTAAAATGATACGTTTTTCAAATACCTTTCAGAATAAGTTGTTATAATATAAGACAGGCCAAAATTTAAAAACACAGTGGTTAATATTTAGTCTCAAAATCGCAAACAGAATCTTAATACTAAGTACGACTTGAAAGAGCTTTCTGCGTTAGCCTCAGGTAGATAATGTTAGATTTGTTTTATTATTTTTCCTAAATATGTGATCATTAACACCCAAAAAGAATAAAAGCATTTCTTCTGTGTGCTTTTTATTCAGCCTTGGTCAGCACAATTAGTTGGACAGCAAATAGATGCCGAATCCACCCGGTTGGCGGTAAAGTGACCTATATATCATTTCTAATTTAAAGTCTATTTATGTCCACCTCACTGACATGATGATTTCAAATGTATTCACATAGAGACTAAGTAAAGCTTTATATCCCATAATTTCGTCGGCAGAATCAGTATTAGGTTCACCTATCAGATCTTCATTGCAAGTAACAAGCAATATTACTTAAAAAATTCATGGTCTTTAACGAAAGCGAATAGCTGCTTTTTCTTTGACATAAATAAGACGTTTATGCTTCTTCAAGGATATTTGTAAGTCTTTCTGTACAGTGTTATAGCGTTTCTGAACACATGATCATAGGCGTAAAAATTAGAATCTCATACTAGCCGCTCAATATTTCAAGCCTCCCTATTTCTAACCCCTTTATCGTAATGTCATATTGATAGATTCCTCTAGAAAGTTTCAAGATTTCTTGCAGTTATCGGAAAGTGTGTTTGTTTCCTTGGCTAATATTTTATCATAACTTATGCTTACGCAATAAAATGCCATGCGAATTCTACTTGTTGTCAATTTTTATTCTGCCACTAAATTTCTCACAAAATCTTTTCACACTTGAAGTTCTGACTCGAGTGTAACGCGGTGCTGGTCCATTTTTGGCAAAGACTGAAAAACTCTTTTCACCAGGCTTCGAATTCCGGAGAATGAACAGGCTACATGGGTATGGTCGTAGATTTTTCTGTATCTAAGTTAAATACAAAGTAATAATAGAGTTCCTTTAGCAATCATCCATAAAAGAATTCTTCATTTTGCATAAATACCCGTAATGTATTTTTCGTCGTTCAGTTAAGTAGTTAATGCATATCAAAACACTTTGATTGTAACTTACAATAAATGGAACTCAGTTTTCTCTATTATCAAATGATGAATAATCTGTACATACGTATGTATGCATGTTCTTTGCACTGTCAAACCACGGCGGCAGCTAGAGCCACAAAGTTATAAACTCACGTTGTAAATTCCACCCGGAAAATGCACATCGCCAAGCCTAAACTTTGAGTTTCCATTTTTAGCCCAAGGGCGTTAGTCAAGAAGGGCCTTTAATTTCGTTTTGACGTTTTGCGTTGAATCACTATAAACGCTGTGAGGTTTTCTCTTTAAATCTTTAGTTCTAACTTCAAACCCCACGAACACTTAACAAGCGAACAGAACACGTGAGACTTAAGGAGGGTTTAAAACCCTTTATTACTCAGTATATTTATAAGTCAGTTCCGACTTGGAACATTTACATAAAGCCGCCACTCGGGCTTGAACTTAAAATACTGATAATTTGAACTAAAATTAGCTTAACTAAAGCTCTTAAAGGATATCGCCGAAGTTATCAGATCTAACTAGTTGGCTCCTAAGTATTAATTAAATCGGCGAAGCCTAGCAAGCGCCTAAGATAGGGCCGAGCGTAATAATAGCTAGGAGAGACGTAGCCAGAAGGCAAACGCGAGCTAGTCGGGAAATCAGACTCTCTCTCCTGAAGTCGGTTAAGTCACGACTTAAATAGTACTCTTTCTCATTTGCATTATCTACGTTTCTGAATTTACATTCTGGCAGGAAATTTTAAGTTGAAATTAGAATAAGGTAGGAAAGATACAAAACTTAAAATGACTGTTAGTAAACGTATAATAAACATTACAACGCAACTATTTGAACGTATCACTTTTCAAATTGTTTCCCTCAAATATTATCGTCCTGTGTTATATTTAAAGAAATGAAATAATAAAGAATCTGCATTAAAGTATGTATGTTTCTTGT
Organism: Stegodyphus mimosarum; assembly: GCA_000611955.2. NCBI lineage: Eukaryota > Metazoa > Arthropoda > Arachnida > Araneae > Eresidae > Stegodyphus > Stegodyphus mimosarum. The sequence goes on from KK115540.1 coordinate 62,037, forward strand.
ATTGTTATAAAAAAGGTACCTAGAGCTATCAAATTTTGAATAACATACGTTTCCACCCGAATATGGGCATATGGAACACAAAATTTGAAATCTAGAATTTGCTTCATTATCTCTTTCATATTTTGTAAACCTTTAACGAATTTTTGATTAATAAACTCAATGATTTCAAGGCGAGTAATGGCAACGTTGTACAGAAAAAAAAACATTTTTGTCTCCTTTTTCCGATATACAGCGCGTGAGGCTGTATATCGGAAATTCTAAAGATATGCTCATTTTTAAAATTATTTTGCGATAAAGCTCTTGAACTGAATTTTATGGTTTAAGTGCGAAAGACATGATATTTAATAAATAAAGGCAACACACAAAATGTTAAATACGCCCCTTTGGACGTAATTTAAAATCCGAAATCAGATTTTTCTTTTTTTAAATATTAAATTAATTTAAATTTATTATGCGATCATTTGAAGAATTAGGTAAAAGAAGATTATACTTTTGATAACCTCAAATGGACTTAAGCTCTTTCAGAGTCAAAGAAAAATCCTATATTTCTGAAATATTAAATATGAGATTTGAATTGAATGAAACCAATTTTTTATGAATTTTGTATTAGATATCTATTATTTTCATCAGAATCTGATTCCACGATTCTTTTTTTTTCTTTCAGTTCATTGGGACGATATCTATAAAATAATAACAATAAAATATTAATATTAATTAAAATTTAGAAGGAAATGTATCAAAATAAGAATTTATTTTATAAATACCTATCTGAATCATTGTCGGATTCTAAGCTGACATTAGAATATCGAATGTTATATAATATAAAATGCACACTTCTTATAAAATTTAACGATTTAAGTTATTAAATTAAGATTAGTAATTTTAGAGGTAATCGCACTTATTAACTTCATGTTAAGTGAACAACAGAACACATTACTATGTTTTATAACTTTATGAATTTACTACTAACGGGCGAAGTACCGAAATTCCAGGCAAAGAACTAAAATTTTGATGCCATTAACAAGGCTGACACACATATAAAAAACCAAGGAGAGAAACTATCCAACATAATTTTTGAACTAAATACTATGTCTTTGGGGAAAGTGGACTTACACAACTTTCAAAGTAATTATATTTGTAATATATTCATTAACTATATAAATTTCTATTGATAAAATGATGAACATTTCTATTGATTGCATTCATTGTTATCATTAACTAAGTTTTTGTCAAACAGGGATTTATAGCTTTTTCAAAGAAAACCTTTATCTTACTAATCAGTCCTGATACTTCTGTAATTAACATTATGAAGGGCTGCTTTTTCAAACTATGATTGAAATTAGACTGTGTTCAAGTATAAAATCTCTGGAAATCGCTTACTGCTGCTGCTGACGATTACTCCAAATATCGTTCTTGTTACTGAACCAGTCATTCTCCTGATATCTCACATGAACATGTTTTCCTCTGACATTATTTAAAATGCATTCATAAAATATTTAATGAAGTTGAATATATTTCCGCTATTTGAGAAAATCCATACATTTAACAGCAGTAATTATTATTAAATACTTAACTGTTGTTATATTTTTTCTCTTGGAGCCATTTTTTGCTTTACATGGAGCTCCACCTGAGAAATGCTACTGTAAGGTTTGCTTTGAATGCAGATTAACTTAGTATGCACTGCAAGAGGAAAAGTTAAATCGTTTTAAGTATAGCATATACTCTTAGAATAAATATTTCAATCACGTTAGACGTGTGATTCCTTTTTTACATGGTATTCAAATTCTGCGAAATGTTTTGGACTAAGTACATGTTTTCGTGTAAGGTGACCGAACGCGTTTATTATTCTAAACTCATGCGACTACTTCCGTTTTATTCGGATAATAACATGGCAAATATTCTAAATAACATTCCTAAAATAAATAGAGTAAACTCGTCAAGAAATGTAACATTTTATTTATTTATATCTAGGCAACTAATCGATAAAACATATTTGTTGTTTTTGTACATGAACAACATTTCCAATGAAAATTTATGAAGCTTCCCAGAGAAATATTTCTTACCAAAATCATGTTTTATAAATCTGAATCATTTAAGACTCTTTTAAAGCGAATTCTTTAAAATGCATTACAAGATGCAACCTTAATTTGCAAATCGATTTCACTCAGTTTATTAATACATTATAAGCTATGTACTTCCAAAAACAAGCCTCCTATTTTTTATTGCAATGGCCGGGCTCTAGCCGTTTATAGGCGTTAACGACTACTAAGGTCGCAAGCGGTTGTTTCTTTATTGCACATAATAGGTGAGCCATCATTGTCTCCTGTGAAGGAACGGACAATTTACATCCAAGCCTACTCCGGGATTCGAAACCTAGTTCTTCGGTACGGCAGTCAGAGTCACTAAGCACTTTTTCGTTTCGGCGGCAAGCCACCTAAATTAGCTTATAGTATTTACATGCAGTTAGAAAACTATAGACACAAGAAAGAAAAAGTACCGGGTGATCAAAAAGTCAGTATAAATTTGAAAACTTAATAAATCACGGAATAATGTAGATAGAGAGGTAAAAATTGACACACATACTTAGAATGACATGGGGTTTTATTAGAAAAGCAATAATTAGAAAAGCAATAATCTAATCAGAAAAGCAATAATTAGCATTACAAATTAAGACAAAGCAAAGATGATGTTCTTTACAGGAAATGCTCAATATGTTCAACATCATTCCTCAACAATAGCTGTAGTCGAGGATTAATGTTACGAACAGCACTGCAAAGCATGTCCGGAGTTATGGTGAGGCATTGGCGTCGGATGTTGTCTTTCAGCATCCCTTGAGATGTCGGTCGATCACGATACACTTGCGACTTCAGGTAACCCCAAAGCCAATAATCGCACGGACTGAGATCTGGGGACCTGGGAGGCCAAGCGTGACGAAAGTGGCGGCTGAGCACACGATCATCACCAAACGACGTTCGCAAGAGATCTTTCACGCGTCTAGCAATATGGGGTGGAGCGCCATCCTGCATAAAAATCGTACGTTCCAGCAGGTGTTTATCAGCCAGGCTGGGACGATACGATTCTGTAACATATCGGCGTACCTCTCACCCGTCACGGTAGCAGTTACAAAACCAGAATCACGCATTTCCTCGAAGAAAAAAGGCCCGACAACAGTAGATGTGGTAAATCCAACCCATACCGTGACTTTCCTCGTCGTGCAATGGAGTTTCCACGACAGTTCTAGGATTTTCGGTAGCCCAAATTCTGCAGTTGTGGGCATTGACAGACCCTTGGAGCGTGAAATGAGCTTCATCAGTCCCCAACAGGTTACTCAACCAATCGTCATCTTTTGAAACGCCCACACCGCAACAGCTTCACTAAAAGCTTCACTAAATACACTAATACAGCTTCACTAAAAACGCCTTTTCAGGTAACGTCAACATGCTGCGACTGCTGGTGCATCTGATTCTATCTCTCATTACAGCTCCTTTTATACACGATTTTCATGCGCAGTCACTGAGGTTTTGCTGTCCAGCGCCATCTGTCGGACATTTTTTGAACTTTTTTTGGTTCTAATAAAACCCCATGTCATTCTAAGTATGTGTGTCAATTTTTACCTCTCTATCTACATTATTCCGTGATTTATTAAGTTTTCAAATTTATACTGACTTTTTGATCACCCTGTATATGTGCTATAGATGGCGTTACTCATTCTTAAAACAGAGCGTCTGCTCTTGGTCACGTGATACGGCATTCACAAAAAAAAATATAAACATTCCTTCTTTTTACAACTAGCCTCTAGACCCTGCAAAGTTTGTGCTCCAAGCATGCGCAGTAGGCATATTTTCAGCATGGTAACCTTCTACGCTTGGCGATGAATTCAGATTTCACATACGCATGGCACATACGAATCCTGCAAAGTTTGTGCTCCAAGCAGTGCTCAGACATACGAGAATTTTTTTAATGGCGACTAAAAGCGTGTGGGGAAATAGATGTTATTCATTTTTTCCACTCGTACTGATGTTTTTGAATTGCTTTAAATTAATGCTTAGGTTTATGTAACGTGTAATAATCGATTAACTTAACCGTATTATTTCATTTATTGATTTGTCTGATAAAATATATTATAGATGATTATACGTGCAGTAAATCAATAAAATATTTGTGTTTTCAAAACATTCTGTATTTCTGAACACTTTATTTTTCTAAAATTGGGAAATATTTTAATTTATTATTATTTTTAACCAAAATGCACGTAAAGCTCGCACTTGTTATGTTAAAACTATAACAAATAATACACTTAAGTGTTATGTTATAAGCCATTTAACCTTGAACTATTATTAATTCGCCAGTCGAACCATAATCTGTGGTTAATAACTAGATATTTTTCTCAAATTTAATGCCTAACCTGAGCCTGTGCCCTATGTATACCGAAAAACAATATAATATTTTGTAGAAGCGTAGTCAGGTAGTGACTATTTATAATGTATTAGAGTATTTTAAGCTAGGCACTGTATTCTTTTATTATTATGAGTATATATTGTATTCTATACAGTGGCTCTTAAAAGTGTTCACACAGTTATGAGTTTCAATCAAATATTACTTTGTTCATTACTAATAATTAAGATTTGAGGATGAGCATTCTTAATATTTTGTAATTTTCTCTCAGCAAAACCACATTTATTATTTTATGAATTTAGTGAAACTTTTTTATTTTTTAAAATCAATAATCAAAAAGAAAAGTTACTTGACACAACTCTTTGTACATTTTAAAGAAACCTGCACATATTAGTAGTATTCCTGCCAGTTAATATTTTGTAGGAGATCTTGCAGTATTTATGACAGCTTTCAAACATCTAGGCACACCAATTTTTTTTGGTAATATCTATTCCTCCTTTTTTCCTATTTTAACTATTTTTATTTTGGTGTTTGTCTTAAGGCTGTGTTTTCATATTGTAACCTCAAATTCTCTCCAAATATGTTCTATTGGGTTTAAATCTAGAGACTGAGGTAGTGTTTTCAGAACTTTTGGACAGTTACAGGGACACACCGAAGGCAAATATTGAGAGTGTGTGCTATCCTGATAAAAAATAAAGTTGTTTCTAATAACCAAATTTCAACATTTCTTAGTGCATTTAACTTAAATCTGTAATCATCACCAAGCATAATGCCAACATAAAAGATTACTATACTCTTTATTATTCAGTTACCGATATAAAAAAAATTGTTTAGGTATCACTGCATGAGTCATTACTCAAGCTGTCATGTGTTAATAAACATGCAGCAGTGAAAGCAAAATTTAATACATAATGATTCGCAATGTTGGGTCAGAAGTGTAAAATATTCATAAATGTAAACGATGTTTCTATGTAGATTGTTTCAGTTTGTGATGTATGCCAAGCAGATACACAACTACGGAGCCAAATTATTAATCACATAAATTTATGCTAAAATGATTGTTTCTTCAATAACGAGGTATATTTAATGCTGAAGTGAAATTAAGAATCTGTATTCTCCACATGTTTTATGATGGGGGAATAAAACGTGCATACAAAAAATATCCTAAAAAAAGTTGGTGGCTTTGAGGTCCAGATCTCGGACTTTGTACTGTATTTGTTTTGCAGGATTTCTTCCGTATTACACAATATAGCTTTTTATCAATAAATGTTTATCAGCTTTATTAATAATTTTTTTAGCCGATAGGATTTCAATTATGCTGATCAATTGCCAGTGCATATTCAATTATCAACCCCTTAATCATCATTTGTACTCTTCATAATTTCATTGACCCCTCAGGGAATCAGTTATCAACCCCATTGGGAGCCAGTGGACTGGTTTGGTGCCATTTTTATCCTTCTCTGATTCATCTTCAGCTCAAAATAGTGCTGATTTGTCCGTTGCCTTCGCTCTCCAATTTCCTCTTACCTGCTTCATTAACTTCTTGGAAAATTACTGATACCATGAACATCTGCATTCGTCAATTAAACAGTTTAGCACAGATTTCCAGGCCTAGTTTAGCTTTGATTCCTAATAGTATTTATTAAATATTTTGGTATTCTTCTATTCTAAGGATCGCATTCAGAAATATATGCATATATACACACACATGTATTTCTACATCTGGTCCAGAAAAGTTCCAATATTTCTTTTATACAATTTACTGCTGACAAAATAATGAATTTTGCATATGTTCCAAATATGTGTACATGAATTCACTTTTGATTTTGTTTCATTGTCTTTTTTTTTAGCCCAGAAGGCCATTCGTCTCAGAACAGCATTTTGCATCAAATAACTAACTATAAACAGCTGTATCACATTTCAAATTGTTGCCATCAAATATTATCATATTTGTATTATATTTAAGAAATTAAAGAATGAAGAATCTGCATGGATGTACATGTTTCTGGCATTGTGAAAAAACAATGGTACCTAGAGTGATAAAATTTTGAATCATGTAGTCCTCATACTGAACATGGCCCTGAATTTGGAATTTGTTTTATTGTCTATTTCATATTTTGTAAAACTTTAATGAATTTTTGATTAAAAACTCAATGATTTCAAATACAGAATTTTGGATTTCTGAATGTGGTGGTTTTAGAGAGGTGATACTCAGTACCAATGCTTATATTCTCAAAAATAGTATGTCTTTTTGAGAAGTGTCATTTAGATAAATCGCTATAATTATTTCAATTAGGTAATTGAATTATTTAATCCAGTATCAATTTTAAAAATGGCTATTTATTCTAAAAGAAATTTAAAAGTAATATAAGTTTAAATGTTTTCTCTATATTTTTAATTACATATGATAAACTTTGGTACTTTGTTGGTTATTCTGGCATGCAGCGGGAGATAGTCTATTCCTGCTCCTTTCCAGAATCCTGAGAGTCCCCTTAGGGTCCTGGCATATGTAAAAAGTACAAAGATGAAGTTTCTCCAATTGAGATAGTCTTGTGTGTATGGGAAAAATGGAAGCTCTGAGCTTCGGTGATCGGCAAGAAGCTGACGGGAAACACATGATGATGTATGTCGACTCCGAAATTACATATGATTGATATATTTATGATAGGTCTACAACAAAAATGAAATCTCCTACTGGTGATTAAGTATTGTTTAAAATTTTTTGAACTGCAGTACATTTGCCACAAACTTTTTAACTTAGCTATACAGTAGAAGTCCAGAAATCTGCAATGCTTGGGACCAGAGGTTGTGCAGATTTTAGGATTTGGCAGATTTTAGGACAGAAAAGATAAATCATATATTTAGAGTAAAAGTGCAAAATAAATAAGGCATATTAGATACATTAAACTATTATATGCATTATTACAATAATATCACTATAACAATTTATTATTATATATATTTATTGTATTATTCATTTATATTAGTGATTACAGGGATATTTAAAAGCATTAAGGACATATACAATAAAGACGTATAAAAATAAGGGATATTAATAAAGCATAAAATATTTCATATTTTTTACATATTTCAAACATTTTTTGATGGAGGTTTGTTTTAAAACTTTAGGGGTATCTGCTGAAAGTTTTTCCCACAGGCTTTCAGATAACGAATATCAAATGAGTAAATCGTGTGTTTTTTTTTTTCCCTTGATGCAGACTGAAGAGGAAAAACTTTTACCAAGATGGCAATAATTTGGTATTTCAGTTATGATGTCATTATTTGGCAACTATTTTTTCTTCAGCATTTCGTTTTCCATATTGCAACTTCCCGAACTCATAAATTGATTGTTTACATTTTGAGAGGTAGTGCGGATTTTTGGTATTTGACTGTATTAGGAATATAGATATGGTTTTGTTTCTTGTATTTTGTCATCGTCAGAAATCATAAATGAAATTCTACTGCAGTAAGTTTCTCAGCAAATGTGTTTATTTTCATTTTTTATTTTTTAAATGTTTCTCAGCAAATGTGTTTATTTTCATTTTTTATTTTTTAAAATTCTTTTTAACATTTATAATTTTCCTTAAAATATAAGCACTATATGGTTACATTTTGTTTAATAAATGCAGGTTTCATGATTACATTTTAAACACATATGCATGAAAATATAAAAAGGAAAATTCAAGATAATCACATGTGATTTAAAACAGAATTGCATTTCATTGCCAGTGTATAGCTCTCCCATAGTTCTAAAATTATTTCATAACAATTAACATATTGATAAGATTATTAAACCAATGACCATTTATCATATAATGTTCCTTCTTGTTTCAACACTTCAATGACTCTCAATATCTTTTTGAAAATGGAATGAATAGAGAAAGATTCAGCTTTCCATTAGTAGGAGCCACTGATGAGGGGGTGAGGGTACAGTGTATGAATCGAGAACGATTCTCTCAATAGGAATTATGAGGGGATAGCAGTGGATGAATCAGCACTATTTTCACCACAGGATGAAATGGGAAATAATCACAGGAACTATGCTTGTTTTTAACAATTAGCACTTTGAAGTATGTTTTCGCCTAACATTCAAAAGCATTAAAAGGAATTTTATTTTATCTTTGAAGTTGCATACAGTCAGGTTTTCACATGAAAGTTTGTCCCCCCCTTTTTAATATTAGGCAAAGCACTCAAGAGCTATCTGCCTAAAGGGAGGATGCAGTGAAGGACTTTCTAAGGGAAAACTGACTCATATATACATTGCACATAGGGAAAACAATGAAAACAGCATGTAACTGGCCCATTTGCCAGGATTTGAACCTTGGACTGAACTATCAGTGTTCAGTGGCCATGGTGAAAGGGGATAGCTCAAACTGCATAGAGTCCATGTTTGGAAGGACTCTCAAGTTTTAACTTTTTCCCAGGCTGATGTAAACATGTTAACTACCAGTGTGATTAATAATAAAACCAAGAATGATTAATAATAAAACTAAGAAATGTTCTGTTTACTTTGTTCTCTTTTTGAGATAAAATATTTTTAATTATTTACTATGACATTCAACAGATTAAAAAAATAATCTATTTATTACAGTGCGATCACTTTGACTTCCCCTCCTTATCCAGTTTACATATATTTATCACAGCATCTTAACCATCATTGTATTCATTAGTTTTTGTATCCAAAATAAACAAACCCTATCATAATGACCACCTCTCTAAGATGACCATATCTGAAAGTAACCAGCATTTCGAAGAATATAAATAAATACTAATACTGAATTTCACCCCTCTAAGATAATCACAACCACCATTCACGTAGTCATCTTAAGAGAGAATTATAATTTTTCTTAATATAAGTCTTTGTCAGTAAATACTACTGCATATTACATTATTATAGTTTTGAATTCATTCCAAATGCAGGCAACAAACACAGAAAAAAATTGCTGTTGTTGAATTATTGCAATTGAATATTTTTTTCAATTAGTAACCACTGATCCTGAAAAGTCAGTTTCATTACACTCAGTAGCATATAAAGATAAGAATTAATACAATGCACTTGTGAATACCAGCTTTTCCTTCTTGTTCACTAGAGGTGAATTTGTGGCTGGACAGGGTCCCTGTTGATAAAGCATCGAAGTGACCTCGCTCATGTCACATGTTACTGGCTGACTTTCGAACTAGCGTATTTGATACCATTGTAGAATTACATCTATGATTCTTCTTTGATTGTGTTAAATGACTTATGTATGCTTGTTACTGTTGCATATGTGCTAAGCTAATATATTTAAAGCAATACATGTAAAACCAGACATGTAATCTTCATCCTTGCAATTAACATGTCTCGTTGGATTGGTGACTGTAATCTCGACTAAGGTAAAATGTGACACACTAAGTGTGTCACATTTTACCTTAGTCGTGTCACTAAGTGTATAATAAAAATGTTGCTGATGCATTAAAACATTACTTTAAATCATTATGATGTTATTAACTAACAATCGTGTGAAATTAATTGCATTAATCATGAAATTCTCACCAGTGGTGAATTTCCCCTATCTAAGGGAAGAATTTTAAAGTCTATAGGTAAAATTGTTCAATTAAAAATTAGGATACATTTCTACACCTATGAAAGGGAAACCAAACACATTTCGAGATCTAATGATAGCACTTTCTGGAGACAAAACCATTCATCTCCTCATACATGTACACACATATGTGTGGCACTTACATAATGGAAAAATACACACACAATTGCATGGCAGGTGCATAATGAATATGTACCAGATTAATCTATTCAGTAATGAACAAAAATCTAGACAATTAAATTATATTTTCTGTAATAATCCAAAATTTTCCAATTGCATCTTACTGGGTTCAGATTTGACATATGATTGAAATTGATGGCATTTTCATTAACATGCCTCCCTAATATAAATATATAATACATATACATAATGAAAACTTAATATTTTCTTCTGAACCAAAATTCTAGCACATTTTGCATTCATTTATGTACATTGAGTCTGTTTCTCAACATGTATTTATATAGAAGTTGACTAAAATAATATTCATATGCACCAACTTTAGTTCAAATTAAAAAGTGGTATGTGGACAATTCAATATTTCTTATATATCTAATTACTAAATGAAATTGAGAAATTTTTAGAATTTAATAATTTTTAGCCATTAATATCTTAAAATTTATCTAAATTTTGGACTTACCACTTTATTAGTTGCTTGCAGTTTACCTATGAGATGTTTAACAATGTACATGCATTTTTCAAATATAGAACACTAATGATATTTATTTATCGGCAAAAATATTTATCGTGTTAATTGTATATCTCTAAAGCACATTTTAAATATAAAATAGGTAACTGAAAATTTTTAAAAAGAAAAAAACTTAACGATCATAATTCTGATTTTATTACTTCATTGTGATACTTAGTATTACAGTGTCTTTAAAAACGTTCAAAATACTTTAAATGAAAATCAAGTTAAGTAAGATGAAAGCAATTTTGACTTTAGCTCAGTGTCCCTAATCCCTTTAAAATCACCAGCCTTTTCTTGATTTTGTCTAAAGGTATGGGGAAAGAAATAATGCTTGCAAAAAGTATTTATTGACAGTATGCTATATAAACAAATATTTTTATTCTGAAATGATTTATCAATTTAAAGATGAAATTTTTAGTCATTATTTACAAATTGTGTAATAAATTAACAGAATATTAATAATGCACAAACAATAACGTTCATGTTCACGAAGTAGGTTTTGTTTTGAAAAAACTTTCTCACATTCATCACATATAAATTTGGGGACAGTTCTTAATGTAGGAGCTAATTCCTCTAATTTCGAAGGATGACACTTGGTAATATGTTTCCGTAGATTTCGCCAGAATGAATAAAATCTTGAACATTCCGAACACAAAAAATTGCCAGCCATACTGATCACGCTGAATAAACAAATTGCTAATTTAGGGTTAACTTCTGCAACGTGACAAAATTTAGCGAGACAACAAATCCTTATTTGCCAATCTGATGATACATCGCCAATACTGTGTAGCGGAAACCAGCCAATACCGCCAACGGAGCTTGTCAGTGCGCATGCTTGGAGCACAAACTTTGCAGGGTCTAGAGGCTAGTCTTTTTACAGGTCTTGTGACACAACGAACTTAAGCTTAGGACTGGAAAACTCAGCGCGAACTATGTAGCTTAAAACTCTCTCACCTTTTCGTTTATTTTTTTGTGTGCTAATTCCTTAATAAATTAGTGTTCATCGTACTTAATGCTTTTCATTAATAGTCCCGAGATTCTTTAATAATGGATAAGAAGAAATATATGTGCGTTGTGTTAAATAATTCAGGCAGCCCAACTAAGGGCCGAAAATCCTCATATGGATACTTCAAATCCAAAAGTAATAATGACAGACAGCCCATGGATGTATTAAAGTAAACTTTAATGTTTGATTATTTCTAATTAAGTAAATTCGGAACTAAAGGAAAAGTCAAAAATTATAGTCGCCTTGACCTAATTTCGTTTTCGCTGATCGTCCGCATCAAGTACTCGTAAATATAAGAAGAATTCTGGTCACAGTGACATAATTTCGTTTTCACTGATTATCCGAATCAGTTAAATGTTCTGTTGGTTTTGAATTATTTTAGATGAAGTGTGATCAAACTGATCCTATTGTATGAGTTATGTTGCACACCAGTTCCGGTAGTACCGAAGGATTTTGAAGTTTTAAGTAATTTTGAAGTATTGCTGATAATTGAAGTATTTGAAGTTTTAAGTAATTTTGAAGTATTGGAATTTTAAAGTAATTTTCAAGTATTGTTAAAATTTAAATGAAGAATTTTGTGATAGCATCCAATACCTTGGCAATTTTTTAAAAATAATATTTGAATGAATATTTCGTATAAAGTTCAAGTATTTTGTTCTATGCAAATTTCGAAATGAAGCAATGAATATAAATGTCAAATATAGTAAATGGAAAGTAAAGGATTCTTAGTTTTGTTTTTAAAATAGAAAAGGTATTGAAATATATAGTTGCAAGTTGCTATATTTTGCATGAATTTAAATTACTGAAAGTTTATCTATATCAGTTTATGTTCTGAGAACTGCATATTTTATATGCTATTTCAAACAACGAGCAGAAAGTAATGTAAAAGGAGTTGTTACTTTATTTCAAGTTTTGCTTTTGAATATGTATATTTGATGTGTATTAAATACATATAAAAATATTTTTAAACATAAATATGTTAGCATACTAAAAGTGATGGGTATACGTTTTGAGGAAATTTATCCACTTTCAGTTAAGCATGGCTTATTTAGCAAAAAGGAAGAATCGGATTTAATTGCATTAGCTGAAACACTAGGTGTAGTGATAGAGGACAATTTTAGAATCCCTGAAATAAGGAATGCTATAATCACTCGTCTCACATATGACGCGGAGTTTACAAAAGAATGTTTGAACCGCATCATAAAGGACAGGAAATAAATGGAAATAGCACAGCATGCTGAGAGAGATAAAGAAAATGAACGCTTTTTTGAATTGGAAAAATTAAAATTACTGTCTAGTATTACTGCTAAGATTGGAGTCTGTAAAGGTATCTTCTTCTGCTGAGACAGAAATGCTAAAGTTAGAACTGAACAAGCTAATTCCTAATTTTGATTCTAAAACAGCCGATATGAGTTTATTTCTGGATTTGTTTGAGAGGCAATTAACCCTTCTGTAGGCATCAGTTTAAAAATGGGTAGTCTATCTTGTTGGTCTTCTGCCAAACGATGTTGCAAAACTAATTGCAAAAGAATCTTCTGATGATGATATCAGAAAGTTAAACAAATTCTCTTAAAGCTCTTTAAGTTGAGTGCTGAGAAATTTCTAAAACAGTTTACCCAACGTAAGAAAAATTTTGAAAACGGCTGTAGAGACTTTTATTTTGATTTACAAAACTATTTTGATGGGTGGCTTAAGGAATCAAAAGTCACGACGTTTGACCAGTTAAAGAATTTGATACTCGCAGATCAGATTAAGAAGAAAATCCTTCCAGATTATAAAGAACATTTTTGGATAACTGGAGTGAATGGAACAACCCACTTCACCTTACTGGCAAATTAGATACGTATGAAGAAGTTAGACATCTACGAAATAAAAATGTTAGTATGGCCACAAGCGTTTTGTTTGAACAACGAGATGGTCCCAAAATTATGGAGGTAACCGTCAGCCTACTAAAAGCGTTTCATCAAGATGTAATGCAAAATATCATGATCGATCACCTGTTAGTTGCTATGGATGTGGGAATTCAGGCTTTATTAAGGCTAAGTGCCCTATCTGCTCCGCTCTTTCTAAAAACGCAGCAGCTCATGTTAAACCTATACACCTTCGGGTATTCTCTGTCGAGGAACACCAGACGACTCTTTTGAGAGCAAAATAAACGGGTTAACCAGAATCGTATGTGCTGATACTGGAGCCAGCCACATTATAGCGGGAGAATTATGTCGTCTTTTCAGAGAACGAGGAATAGAATTTACGAAAACCAGCATGAATGTTACCCTCTTTGATGGTCTCCAGAAGAAAACCGAAGTTTATGCGACACAAGTACTTATCGAAATCGAAAGACGATCTTTCCCGATAACTTAGTTTGCGTTACCTACAGCAATACCTACAGTAGCTGCGTTACCTACTATGATAAAAGAAGGCTTTTAGTAACTGGATTTTTGCGTAACACTGGAAATGTTTTAGACTTTCCAAATAATAGATGCTATTTCCATGACAACCATAAACAGAAATTTAGCTTTGGTGATGACATTTTGAAGCCATCTGAACGTTCAGAATATAAGGCGAAATTTAATAAGTTTCTCTCAAGAGAAAGTGAAGAGAAATATGTGCTCAGTTCAGGTACCTTTAAAACAAGGGAAGAACATACTCCCAAAGTCCAACATTATAATAAAACCAGTATCAAGCCCCCCGTCACAGTATATCTCCGCCAAAGAAAGAAGTGATGAGAAAAGTCATGAATTCCAATGAATATTCTAATTGTGGAAGAACTGGTCACATTACTCAAGACTGCAAAAAGTACATTGTCCGAGATTTCAAAAAGAGCATGAAAACATGTTACATATGTGGAAAACGTAGGCATATATCCAGAGACTGTGAACAAGATGATCGTAAATGTTATGGCTATGGTAAAATAGGCCATAGTTCCCGTGCCTGCTCCAAAGATAACTTTGTTGCGGATATGTGGTCCCGATCGTTCAGTCAACGTAAAGAACAGCTCGCAAGATTTACATAAACTCTGCTACTGATGATCCTTTTTCTTCCAGAGGTGACTGTCATGTATCTGCCCTGCGGCCATGTAAAGGGCAAAAATCTCCTTTACACCTCATTCGAGGAAGAGGTCGAACCAGAACAATCCCTGAATCCGATGGATAATGTGGTCCATGCTAGAAAGCAGCCGCCAAGAGCAAGCCGTATATTGAGGTCAACTTATACGGCTTAAAAGGAAGATTGTAACAGATGACGTGACTCATTCTTAAAACAGAGCATCTGCTCTTGGTCACTTGATGCGAGATTCTCAAAAGATTTAAACATTCCTTCCTTTTACAGGTCATTTAACGAACTTTAGTTTAGGACTTGGAAAGCTCAGCGCGAGCTATGTAGCTTAAAACTCTCTCATTTTTATTATTTCATTTCTTTTATTGTGTGTTAATTCATTAATAAATTAGTGTTCATCGTACTTAACAGCCTTTATTATTAGCCCCAAGATTCTTTAATAATGGATAAGAAGAAAATATGTGTTGTGTTAAACATATAAATTCTTACTAAGTTCAAACATTATATTAAATTTTTTTTCAGAGGAATAATAATTAATTCCGAACGCAAAATCAAATCCTCGAACACAAAATTTCTCGTACATGCGTTTCACGTTATTATTTATAATAAACGTTTTTGAAAGCATATTTTATGTCATTTAATTTACAAAGTACTTCATATTTCCGCTTTAGTTTGAATCAAATTTGCCAAATAAAATCATAGCTACTTCAGTAATATATCACATTCACGCAAAGAATTTATTATATTCAAACAGCTAACAAAAATATTTAAGAAAAATTAAATTTTCTGTCCCTTCGACATAACCATAAGTTGATCATTTTTCGTTTTCGTGCATAAGTTACATTAATAGCACTACAAGCCATTAAACCTTCGAGTTAACGGTCAAAAACCTACCTCCATTCGGAATAATAATAATAATAAAAATAATAATAAAACGGCTTACGTTTTTCACTACGCGGTCCGGCACAAATTATTTTTTTTGCCTCCCAAATGGCATCAAAATGTGTGTCAAAATTAAATGGTTTAACTTCAAAATTTTTTTAAAGTTCTTACATTGTTGCATTATTGCTGTGGAAGCGTAACTTTCGCATTTATTTCATAAGTACGAATAAAGGGAAAATGCATCAGTACTAGTGATTAAATGTTCTAAGTAATCTTTCTTCTCGAGATGTTTTAAGATGTAATTTATTTACCATCTTATGCCTAGGAAGGAGCAATAAGGAACAATTAACTGTATTATTTACTAATAGTTGATCTGCTAGGTGCCCCTTTCAGTTTTTATTCCTTTTTTTTCCTGTGCGTGTGTGTGTTCGTCAATGCTCACCAGTAAGGTTTACTAGATTTAGAAGATGCATTCATTAATGAATTCTTCATTTTATACAGAGAAGGAAATTTTAAACGACTTTTACCTGAAAAAATAATTTATCATTTATTACCGTTACTTAAATTTTTAAACTGTCTTGAAAATCTCTTCATACCTTCGAGACAACTTAGAATTTATACTATAGAAATTAATTTTCCAGATAGATAAAGGATGGATGATTTCTAAATCCATTAAGACATATTAAAAGTATCTATTAAGATTATTCCATTAAAAGATCCATTAAAGTTGTATCCATTAAATATCCATTAAGACATATTAAAAGTATCCATTATCGAAATCCATTAAGACATATTAAAAGTATCCATTATCGAAATCCATTAAGACATATTAAAATTATCCATTAAGATTATTCCATTAAAAGATCCATTAAGACATATTAAAAGTATGCATTATCTAAATCCATTAAGACATATATTAAAAGACATAAATTGCGTAGCAGTATTCGAAAGGTTTTGAATAGCCTCACTTTAATTTGAAAACTTTTGCTACTTCCGACTTCCGACTTTTGCTTTCACGAATAGAAATGTATCTGTAGCAATAATCACGGAATCGTACTGTACATATTTTGCAGTTGCATTTATTCTCGATCACCAATTTCCTGTATGCATTTACGAACATGGAATCAGGTGAATACGGAAGTCGGAAGTAGCAAAAGTTTTCAAATTAAAGTGAGGCTATTCAAAACCTTCGAATACTGCTACGCAATTTATGTCTTTTAATATATGTCTTAATGGATTTAGATAATGCATACTTTTAATATGTCTTAATGGATCTTTTAATGGATACAACTTTAATGGATCTTTTAATGGAATAATCTTAATGGATACTTTTAATATGTCTTAATGGATTTAGAAATCAGCCATCCTTTATCTATCTAGAAAATTAATTTCTATAGTATAAATTCTAAGTTGTCTCGAAGGTATGAAGAGATTTTCAAGACAGTTTAAAAATTTAAGTAACGGTAATAAATGATAAATTATTTTTTCAGGTAAAAGTCGTTTAAAATTTCCTTCTCTGTATAAAATGAAGAATTCATTAATGAATGCATCTTCTAAATCTAGTAAACCTTACTGGTGAGCATTGACGAACACACACACGCACAGGAAAAAAAAGGAATAAAAACTGAAAGGGGCACCTAGCAGATCAACTATTAGTAAATAATACAGTTAATTGTTCCTTATTGCTCCTTCCTAGGCATAAGATGGTAAATAAATTACATCTTAAAACATCTCGAGAAGAAAGATTACTTAGAACATTTAATCACTAGTACTGATGCATTTTCCCTTTATTCGTACTTATGAAATAAATGCGAAAGTTACGCTTCCACAGCAATAATGCAACAATGTAAGAACTTTAAAAAAATTTTGAAGTTAAACCATTTAATTTTGACACACATTTTGATGCCATTTGGGAGGCAAAAAAAATAATTTGTGCCGGACCGCGTAGTGAAAAACGTAAGCCGTTTTATTATTATTTTTATTATTATTATTATTCCGAATGGAGGTAGGTTTTTGACCGTTAACTCGAAGGTTTAATGGCTTGTAGTGCTATTAATGTAACTTATGCACGAAAACGAAAAATGATCAACTTATGGTTATGTCGAAGGGACAGAAAATTTAATTTTTCTTAAATATTTTTGTTAGCTGTTTGAATATAATAAATTCTTTGCGTGAATGTGATATATTACTGAAGTAGCTATGATTTTATTTGGCAAATTTGATTCAAACTAAAGCGGAAATATGAAGTACTTTGTAAATTAAATGACATAAAATATGCTTTCAAAAACGTTTATTATAAATAATAACGTGAAACGCATGTACGAGAAATTTTGTGTTCGAGGATTTGATTTTGCGTTCGGAATTAATTATTATTCCTCTGAAAAAAAATTTAATATAATGTTTGAACTTAGTAAGAATTTATATGTTTAACACAACACATATTTTCTTCTTATCCATTATTAAAGAATCTTGGGGCTAATAATAAAGGCTGTTAAGTACGATGAACACTAATTTATTAATGAATTAACACACAATAAAAGAAATGAAATAATAAAAATGAGAGAGTTTTAAGCTACATAGCTCGCGCTGAGCTTTCCAAGTCCTAAACTAAAGTTCGTTAAATGACCTGTAAAAGGAAGGAATGTTTAAATCTTTTGAGAATCTCGCATCAAGTGACCAAGAGCAGATGCTCTGTTTTAAGAATGAGTCACGTCATCTGTTACAATCTTCCTTTTAAGCCGTATAAGTTGACCTCAATATACGGCTTGCTCTTGGCGGCTGCTTTCTAGCATGGACCACATTATCCATCGGATTCAGGGATTGTTCTGGTTCGACCTCTTCCTCGAATGAGGTGTAAAGGAGATTTTTGCCCTTTACATGGCCGCAGGGCAGATACATGACAGTCACCTCTGGAAGAAAAAGGATCATCAGTAGCAGAGTTTATGTAAATCTTGCGAGCTGTTCTTTACGTTGACTGAACGATCGGGACCACATATCCGCAACAAAGTTATCTTTGGAGCAGGCACGGGAACTATGGCCTATTTTACCATAGCCATAACATTTACGATCATCTTGTTCACAGTCTCTGGATATATGCCTACGTTTTCCACATATGTAACATGTTTTCATGCTCTTTTTGAAATCTCGGACAATGTACTTTTTGCAGTCTTGAGTAATGTGACCAGTTCTTCCACAATTAGAATATTCATTGGAATTCATGACTTTTCTCATCACTTCTTTCTTTGGCGGAGATATACTGTGACGGGGGGCTTGATACTGGTTTTATTATAATGTTGGACTTTGGGAGTATGTTCTTCCCCTGTTTTAAAGGTACTTGAACTGAGCACATATTTCTCTTCACTTTCTCTTGACAGAAACTTATTAAATTTCGCCTTATATTCTGAACGTTCAGATGGCTTCAAAATGTCATCACCAAAGCTAAATTTCTGTTTATGGTTGTCATGGAAATAATAATCCATTAAAAGATCCATTAATGGAATAATCTTAATGGATATCCATTAAAAATCTGATTCTACAGATACATTTCTATTCGTGTCAATGCTCACCAGTAAGGTTTACTAGATTTAGAAGATGCATTCATTAATGAATTCTTCATTTTACTAACTATATTATTTACTAATAGTTGATCTGCTAGGTGCCCCTTTAAGTTTTTATTCCTTTTTTTTTCTGTGCGTGTGTGTGTTCGTCAATGCTCACCAGTAAGGTTTACTAGATTTAGAAGATGCATTCATTAATGAATTCTTCAGTTTTTACAGAGAAGGAAATTTTAAACGGCTTTTACCTGAAAAAATAATATATCATTTATTACCGTTACTTAAATTTTTAAACTGTCTTGAAAATCTCTTCATACCTTCGACACAACTTAGAATTTATACTATAGAAATTAATTTTCCAGATAGATAAATGATGGCTGATTTCTAAATCCATTAAGACATATTAAAATTATCCATTAAGATTATTCCATTAAAAGATCCATTAAGACATATAGATAGATAAAGGATGGCTGATTTCTAAATCCATTAAGACATATTAAAAGTATCCATTAAGATTATTCCATTAAAAGATCCATTAAAGTTGTATCCATTAAAAGATCCATTAAGACATATTAAAAGTATGCATTATCTAAATCCATTAAGACATATATTAAAAGACATAAATTGCGTAGCAGTATTCGAAGGTTTTGAATAGCCTCACTTTAATTTGAAAACTTTTGCTACTTCCGACTTCCGTATTCACCTGATTCCATGTTCGTAAATGCATACAGGAAATTGGTGATCGAGAATAAATGCAACTGCAAAATATGTACAGTACGATTCCGTGATTATTGCTACAGATACATTTCTATTCGTGAAAGCAAAAGTCGGAAGTCGGAAGTAGCAAAAGTTTTCAAATTAAAGTGAGGCTATTCAAAACCTTTCGAATACTGCTACGCAATTTATGTCTTTTAATATATGTCTTAATGGATTTAGATAATGCATACATTACAGATACATTTCTATTCGTGAAGCACAGATACATTTATGGACTGATACAGATAATAAAGATTTAAAGAAATCGGATTAAGGAAGGATACTTGATAGTGCAATAAATAAATATGGATATTCTGAATTGGATTTACATGTCAAATATTGAACAAAAAATGATTTTGCCTTGCAAAGTTCGTATTATTTTAGTTAAAATAGTACGTATTTATCTACTTTAAATTTCAGGCAGAAGCACAATGCTGCAGAAGGCAAATTTAATTTCACATATATATACTAAATATTCATTCCAAAATACTGAAATATTATTTAGCGATTTATGTAATTATTGTTAAGGGTTATTCAAACATTTATTGCTGTTTCTCTGCGTATAATTTCATATTCTAAGCAACTTTTGTTGTTTCGATTAGCCTGAGAGCAATAAAATTGAAACTGAAATACAATTGTTACTTATATGTTTCTGCGCTAATACAATTAAGGAAAAAAAGTGAGAATATGCATGTATGAGCTAACAAGAAGAGGAAAAAATACAAAGATTGAATAAATTCGGTCAGAAATATCTTTGTTAATATGTTTCCTTCCCCAGTGCATAATACCAGTTCTCCTGTGTGTGTGTATTTCCTGTGTGTAATTAATTCACTTTTAATTCAATAAGAAAAAAAAGTATTTGCTTTCATTTCTTTTTTCTTTATTAAAATATTTGGTTTTCTTTTTTTTAATTTTAACATTTTAGCAGAAGGTGAATTGAAAATTCAAAAAATTGTACATAATGAGGGTAAATGAATAGTTCTTCACATTTTGCGTTCCTGCAAAATCACAGTTAATGTAATACGGCTGAAGTAAGTTATATGTTAAAATATTGTATCCGTAATTCTCATTTTCTGAACATTAACCACACAAGAACACCTGGAATAATTATTTTTATCCTTCCCCTGATTTTTAACCATCTAAATAATTGCTTTTATTGCGTAATTTTAAAAACCAAATTATTGCTATTTAAAATTACAAACCATAGTTCTAAACGAATTCTTTGAAATTTAGATTTTGATTACCTCGTAAACTGTGATATTTCATATGAACTAAAAAAGAAAGTTATAGTTTATTGTCTGGGATATTATAAAAGAGCATTCGGTGTGTTTATGATGCCATGTTTAGCTATGCATACTTTTCCATATTTATTTGAAGTCTAAATCGTGGCATTTTTACATTCTTTAATTATGTGATTTTGTAAATGTATCAACTTCTCTCACAAATGGGTAGGAAATATACAAATGCAACGAATATCCCTATATTTAAAGGCTATACGTAAAGTAAATTTAGGTGAATTTAATTTGGAAATACAAAAGAAATATCTTCTTACGTTTGGAAGCGATACTCATGGGAACACAAATATTAGCTCCAGTCATCTTACCATCTATCAAAGCTATGGAGGTTACATGAAAATTGCAATACTAGATAGGCGATATGACTGCCTTTTGGATTTTTCCTTAGTTTAGAGAATTTTTAGGTTGCCTTATTAAAATATAATAATATATAGAAAGGTTAGGCATAAATATAATACCCACATGTAAAAGTTTTGTTTGCATTCATGTGATCAATTTTGCTAACAGCATAATGAGCGCAATTTGTCATTTGTTTTAGCTATGATTTATACGCGGGTTATCTGCCCCATACGGTGGATTACATAAAACAAAAGAAATTCTTGTATACAGTTCTTTTACTGTCGCAGTCTTGGAGTTGCTACAGAGTGTAAGACTACATGCTTTGACAGTGGAGGAGCTATAACGTCTACAATAACGCCTCCACTCGACATTACAAGAGTCATAACTTAAAAGCCAATGTCCAGCGCTTTTTAGCGATTGCGCTGAGTGTTTTCAGTGGAGAGGGGCGCTAGCTAGATCTCAACATAATGAGAACAATATTTATCTTACCTAGTATACATTCAATTCTAAATTGTTTCTATGCATTCAGTATTAATTGACAATTGCAGTTATTGTATTGTTATTAAAGCTTTTTGTAGATTTATAATTTAGTTCTA
This sequence comes from Stegodyphus mimosarum, assembly GCA_000611955.2. Taxonomy (NCBI): domain Eukaryota; kingdom Metazoa; phylum Arthropoda; class Arachnida; order Araneae; family Eresidae; genus Stegodyphus; species Stegodyphus mimosarum. Next base: position 84,184 of record KK115540.1, read on the forward strand.
CGGTAAGTAAGTAAAACGTAACCTAATCAAAAGCAAATCAGCCAGTTACCAGTCCTTTCAAAGAAAGTCGCCCATTAACGCACCAGAAACTTCACCCCGGTGGTGACCGAGGACTGACATCTGCGCTAACGAACTAAACTATCATATCTCTTACAACAGACAAAAGATTATTCGTTGGGTAAAACCTACAATAATTTCTGCCTCAGTTGCATCTTCAAATAATTGCTGAGTCACCTGCAAATTGAACAGTGTAATGAAATTCTTCATACGGATATTCAATATCTTACTACTCAGAAACGTCTTATATACAGTCTGACGTAAGTCACAGGGTGATAAAGGCAAGTGCCTTCGCAAAGTGGAAACTTAAATCCATCTTCGCCAGTTAACGTTCCGAAAAAGGAGCCGCTAATCTTCATGCCGGATTAACGCAGTTTCAGTATTCCCCGGATAATCCGAACACAGCCATCCATCTTCACTACTCTACTACAACACCGAAACATGTAATTCTTATTTTAGGCAGTGTTCGCGATTGTAAGATATGGTGTGTATGATTATGCTTGCAGCATATTAACGATTTGTGTGCTAAGTGAATTAACCGCGTGTTAAATTTTGTGCAAGTGCCCTCTATTTCAGCGTACCATACAGATGAAAAGAACCACAAGGTGCTATGTTTATATCTCTGCATCAACGCATTTTGTCATAATGATAAATAAACTTGGTCAAACACATGATCTGCTCATGGCCGTTGACCCTTCCCCTCAATAGGGTGCCCGCTGAATCGAAACACTTTCCATATTTCTTCCTTTGTCTTTCGAAAGCAACGCTACTTTCAAAAATGCCCCAGCTACAGTTTCAAGAAATTATGAATGATCAGATTCACAGAGTGGCTTTGAAAATATAAGCACTTTGAAAATCATCCCGTATTATAGCTAAGAAAATGGGAAATTCAGTTTGATCTAGTTAGCATTACCAGAAATAACACCAAATTTTCAAACTGCAGCAAATTTAGGTACATTAATTTTAATAGATTGCTTAGATTTAATCTTAGCACCTAGTGAAAATGACAAATATCTAACCTTTAAAAACAGACTAATAACAGAATTCCAAGATTTCGAAGCTCAGCAATCCCAGAAACTGTTATCGGAATTACGATTAGGTGACAAGGAACCTAGTTTCCGTTTTAAACAAATGAAAGAATCATCCTCAAGCAAAATGCATTATGATTTTCTGAAAACATTGAGAATATAAAGACTTCTTTCCCGTTTGCAAGCAATTTTATCCGCTTTTGATGCAAATTTCAAAATGGCAAATAAAGTTTCGAAGTCACGAATGACACATAACCAACTGTTTGTAATCCTTCAAATACTAAGAAATATACAGAATTATCTTCTACGTTAAGCTTAATGGACGCGCAAATACAGGTCTCATTAAGGTAATTCAATACTTGTCTCGAAAACAGTACGATCAAAATCCTAGACATACCAATAACCGTAATTATTCAAAAATTATGCAACATAATAATGCGAAAACTGGCTATTGCTTCGACCATCAAAAGTTTAAAGCTGATGCTCGTAAATGTATTTCTCAATGGACTTTTCAGGACTCAATGGAAAATTATGTCGACTACTGTTTTAAAATAAGTCATGCATCCTGGACTAGAGACAAACACTTCCAGCAGATTACATACATACGATAAACTTACATATATTAAACTCCTCGTGGGTGCAGGTATTTTGTACTCCGGTGCCAGGAGAAAAACAAATTACTGCTACTGCATCGGAGTTTTTTGCTGCAAATAATACTAAAGTTAAACCTTAGAGCACGAAGCCACTAAAATTAACTTTCATTCTCAGACGGAATTTTAAATGGCAATGGCATTTCCTAATAACTAATGTTTCAATTCGCATAACAGCCGATTTTCTGCCCCATTTTCGATTCATCGACATACAAAGAAAAACCGGAATCGTCGGGACATCGAAAACTCTTGCTAGTACAGGTAAATTAGATCACAACGCTCCAATCAATGTCAAGACTGTTTCGGAATGCTCTCAATATCAGTACTCATTTTTCTCAACTAGCTAATCCTACTATACATAGCAACATTTACATTGTATCTTGAGAATGAAAAAATGTTACTCTTGATGTAACTTCTAGATTCGTTATTTTGTTTAAAGAAAACTATTCAGATTTTATGTAATGAACGAATTCAGAAATGCAAGACAAAACCCAGAATTCGCTCTGATACCATTGGCAATGAAAGCAATTTTTCTATTAACAGAGCTAGAACCGTAAAATGAATGTTGAATAAGCCATCTGACGACAAAAAAATATTTACAGAGCGCTCCCATCGAAATAAGTTTTTAACCCTTTTTGATAAAATTATGTCTGAAATAAGGGAAAACATATGAGTTTTTGAGATCGTTTCATCAGATGTCATAAGATCATATGATATTTAAAGTCCAGTATTCCATCTTGAAAAATATATCTCAGATTTGGTACTAATTCCATCCGATACTTTGACAATATGGTACTGATAAATGAAGCAGCTTCTTTCAAATATCAAGTAGCGGGATTATTGAAAAACCCGTTTCCCATTTAGATAAGTTGAAGTATATAACCAAGTATGGGTTAAAGAGATATTTAAACTTTCACTGAAATAATGTCGAGATTATTTCTCACGACAGCGTTTTGGGTAGCACTTTGCGAACTAGTTTCAGTGATATAAATATGAATTTAAACTCAATGTAAATGAAATCTACTGACACATTTAGCCGTTATGCTCATACCGTATAACTTAGTATAAAATTTATCCTTCGTTCGAATTAGCAATGAGCTTTTTTCTACTAAAGTGAGACAAATACACTAATGTCAAAAACTTAAGCATCAATTACATTCTGCAACATACAGACATGGAATTGCTGAGAAGGACTTTATAAGCACAATGAAAAGTAACTCAGTAGAAAGGGGATGCATATGCAAATATCAGCATCATGACGTCAGAGAGTACGACAAGGCGCACGAAACGCGAGGCGTCACAGCGCACAGTGCAAGGCAACTTAAAAAGAATTAGGGCTTCAAAAGAAGAGACTTGAAACGAATTTCCAGATATTCTTCTGCAAGTGAAAGTGAGCTTGTATGTGCATAATGGCTGTAAAACACAGCAGGATTCCTTTATACGAGGCAGAACGATTGGCAAACTAGAGAGAGCCGTAGTTTGACATCTATTGCCCAAGAGTTTAGAATTGATAAAATTGTTATTTCTCTAGCCTGGAAAGATTTCCAAACGATATGTATGTCTATAAGTCAGGTTAATGGTGGTCGACGAAGGAAAACAACGGTGAATCGTGGCCAATATATCTTTCTTCGGGTGAAACGAGACCGAAACCAGGTAGCGGGCAACATTCCTGAGCAATTGCGCACAACAACGGTATAACAGGTGTCCCGGTATACTGTGGCCAAACAACTGTATAAAGGGGGAATATTCGACCACCGTCCTGAGCGCTGCGTACCATTGACCGCATCTCACCTGTCGCACTAAGTACAGTAACATAGTGAATACAAATACTGAACACATCATAAAGGGAGTCAGCTCCTGTGTACAGATGAGAATTACAGTCTAACAAGCGATTCTAGGCCCCATTTGATATGAAGAGAGATAGGGACACACATTCATCCTATTGACATCAAGAAAAGACATCGCTAGGTCGTTCTGTCGTGCTTGTGCGGAAAGCATTATGTGAAAAGACGGGCGGAGTTTCGGAATTTCGAAAACGGGTCACTTATTGGAAATCGTCACTATGATGAAGATCGTCCTCCACCTGCGTTTTCCGGGTTTCCACTGGTCCTAACATTGGTTTTACAAATGACAATGCACCGCCACGCAAATTGATATTGTTGAGGAGTTCCTGGAAAGTTAAGATACCCACAGAATGATTTTACCAGGTTGGTCACCTTATTTAATTCCCTTTGAACATAGGTGGGATATTTGAGCAAGATACTTGGCAATACCATCGTACCATCCGAAGAAAACAAGACGACTGAAACAGATGCTCTTTAATGGATGGTAACATTTTTCCAAGATCTGTTAGTAATCCGGTCCGGTGTTGACTATCGAGAAACGTCGAAACACACTCATTGCAGTTAGAGGAGGTCATACCTCTTACTAATGCTCTTTGATTTGTTGTTCATTCTCTTCACCAGACATTTATTTTATCAACACTCTTCTGTCAATAAAGCATTTTTTATTCATTCCCTACTGTACGCGTCCTAATCAGTTTTTCGCTTTTATACTTTCTTCATCCATTAAGTACTGCGCCTCAGTAGTATGAATTTTATCCCAGTTGATGTTTGCGGAATTATGGTCAAAATCATAAATGATGCTTAAATTTTGCACGCTAGTCTAGAATTCTATTTATTCTTCGTAGAAGAGATCGTTGCTTAAAGCCAGAATAAGCCTATTTCGCAAGATTTCAAATAAGAATTCTTGTGAAAAAGGAGCTATGATTTCTCAATATTAATAGTAATGATAATAATAATTGTTTTGCATTATACAAACTAATTAATAAAGAAAGCAGATTTTTAAAAATAGTACCTTTTTATATCATATGTATTTATTTTATTGTTATTGTTATGAAATAAATCGGAATATTATTTATTGTATGAATGGTATGTTTCATTTAGACCTATCTGTGTATTGTTTTGCAACAGAATTAAAAAAAACTTGAGAAAGAGAATACAGGGGAAAAGGGGGGAATCTGCCAATTTATCTTCTTATTTTGCTGAAACTTTATATAAAGATGCAATAAAAACAGTATTGGATTTTCGGTTATGGACTGTATTAGATGGCGAAATGAGGGGAATTTGATGGGTGGAAGCTTTTGGCGAAGAGGCAAATAAAGATTTAATTTGGCCCACCACTGGTTCTACAAAAGTAACACGATCCCTTAAGCTACAAAGCTGAAAGGTCTCGTAATTCCCTTTCCTGTATAGTACGCGATACGCTATCAAAAACAAGGTTATTACACGCTTTTCGATTTCAAGGTACAAAAATGCCTTTTTCCCGCCAAAAGAAAATATTGAAAATTTCTCGTATGTGGCACCAGTTTTCCGCCCTCCGTTAAAACACAGAAGCATTTTGTTGGGTTAAAATTTAATGTATCAACCACAAAAGAGCGTCATCAAAGGGCCAGTATAATTTATATATATAATTAAAATGAAATACACTACCTGATAAATGAAATAAAAATGCCCTGAAATAAACCTACAACATAATTCTAGGTAAATTTATTAGTATATTTGATATTAAATGTTGCACAGCAAATATTTTCGGAGATTTTTAAACTGATTGATAGAAATGAATAAATATCTCTTCAAAAAGCATTATCTAAAGACAACTTCTTTAAGGTTTAAAGTAACAGCAACATATTAAAGAATAAAATAAAAACGCATTTCAGGAAAATATTTGACTTTTTATAATAAAATGAGGCTTTCTTCTGCTGAAGGCAGAATGTTGTTTTTCTTCTGCGTTCTTGAATAAGTTTACGTTTTCTAAAAATTTCCGTCCCTCTCCTTTATTTGGTATTTTTCTCTATTTTATTTCGTAGAATATTGTAAAGATAATTGCATTATTGAAGCACTGATATCTTAACAGAATGTCGTTTAGCTTATGTATCATGTATCACTAAAAAGCATTTTTAATAATGAATGAAAACTTCTGTAGTAGAAAACGTTTTCATTTACATTTTCTTTAATGGACATACTATAGAATATAATCATAGAAAATGTACTAATGAAGTAAACTAATTTCTGATTGTGGATATTCACGCGCGAATAACAATAATTTACAATCATAAGGATCCACAAGGGCTATACTGTGGTCAGTTGTCGATATCTGTTTCGATAATCTATTTACTGTGGCCCAAGCATTAATCTTATTCTATCTTATTCTATTTATCTAATTTTGTCATTAGAATTTCTAATACAGCAAGACCTCAAAAACAAAATGATTCTACTTAAACTGAGTCGGTAAAGAAATAATTGTTTCATTTTCCTAAATGACGTAAACTTCGTTTATCATGCACATCATACTGAAGACCTGATTTCAAAGTTTAATGAATTATTTGAAGACTTCGCAGTAATCCGTAATGAAATACAACTTGTAATAATCCCTTCAAATCTAGTGAGAAGTTCCAAACAGAAAAACGGTAATGTATGAATTTCAACATCACATTAACATGTAAAATAATGTAAAGATATAGTCTGAATTGAAAAAACTACTACAGCGGCAACCATCCTAACTTTTCAGAAAAGGGATACATAACTCAATGCTCCATATGAATGGCCATGCATACACGTTTCAGACAACTCTTTATAAAATGAAGATCATCAAATGGGAGGGAGAGGGAAAATTAAAGCAGTAGTATTGCTTCAAGTATTCTCACAATTACAGTACTAAAACATGAAGTGAACTTATTTGACAAACTCCAGTTGATATACGAAATGACTCGTTAAATATATTTAAAAAAGTAAATTGCATAATTATAAATTGCAATTAATATATTAACCATTGATATCTGAAATGAAATGTCATTAATTAATAAAAATCTGCAGTTTTCATATTCAGTTCAAAATATAATTGCCAAACGGAATCATATACATGGCCCACTAACGGTAATCTTTAATGTTTGTTAGTTCTGAACGGCTTCTATTGACCTTCAGTGTTACAGATTTTTATTCTATCTTTGCTACTTATACACAGTCCAGTCACATTAATGTGACCACCACGTACTTTCCATGTCAGAGTTAAA
>KK115544.1:6440-32038 GCA_000611955.2 Stegodyphus mimosarum
TACGTCTTCATTCGAGTGGATATAAGAACAGTCACATCAACAATTTAGAAATCTGTTCTTTATGCATCGATTGTCCTTTAATGGCTTTATATGAAGGTTGAAAAATTGCTCTCGCTCATAATTAAAGAAAATGTTGCTCTGAACAAAACGAAGTTTTATTCAAATAGTATCATTAGGGTAAACGTAATTTCTGTTTAATTTATTCCGCAATAATTATTCATTGTAATAATAACACGAAGAAAAATTAAATACTTATCATCCGGTGATAGCATAACGTTCATAATGCATTATGTTATTTGCAAATCCAATGATAGATTTTAAAACTGCATAAAAAGAAGCTAATGAAAATGACGAAAACGCACAAATTTAGCTATAAAACTTAACATTGGATTTACCAAATGTAACCTATCTGCTAAAATATTGTTGCGTAGGTACGGCTCGTAATGGACTGAATGCACAAGTCGATAAAAAGTTAATAAATTTTATTCTGTTGTTGTTTATTTATTCTGCTTATATTCACTTGTCTGCGTACAGTTAGCTCAAGCCCAACAAATTCCTCGTGACAAGGAGCGCAAGATTACGCCTGTCGTTGGCAACGGCCTCGGGCACCTAACAGGTGACAGCGCAATTTGGCTCAGTTCCGCCCCCACTTTTGATGGAGAGCACCCCGGGACTGATTTGGGACAGCACCCCGGGACTGACCCGGGATTTTGGGACTGATTGCGTGTTCGTTGTTCATGCCATATCCTTATACGCATGTCATCTGGCTCCAGAGCAAATCTTGACTCATCAGCAAACATGGCATTGCCCCAGTCAGACACGTTCCAATTGACATGTTTTCGACACGACTGTCAACGTGTCCCTCTTGATTGGACGGATAGAGGAACACAAACTCGAGGTACCCGGGCGTACAGTCCACTCATATGTAATCATCGGCGTACAGTAGCTGCAGATATCGCCTTACCAATGGACGCTGTAACCATAGATTTCACACATGTGGAGGTCGCTCTGCGATTCCGTTTGGCTACATCAGCAATATATCGATCTTCCGTGGAGGCTGCAACCCTTGGGTGACCGGGTACGGGCCTTCGGACAACTGTCTGTGTGATTTGGAATTTTTTCCATAAACGTGAAATTACAGAATGATGAACGCCGAAGAAAAGAGCAACAGCTGTGATCGACTGTCCTGCTTCAATGCGCCCCACAGTACGCCAGCGCTCAGAATCTTCCTTCGTCTTCTAGAAGTCATAGAAACACGTATGTCTTGAAAACAAATTGTACGAAAGTTTGACACACCCTCTATCAGCAATTACAATCAACTTCTGTAGCCCTCCATAAAGCTGGCTTCTTATAAGACTGCCTTTTTTGCATATTCCTTGACATGAAAGGGCAATTGCCTGTTTTCTTACATATTTGCCTACTTCCACCTACCTGCGCAGCGAATTGCATCCTCTTCAATTCTGATTGGCTTACGAAAATTAGCTATTTCCTCTCCGTGCTTAACTTTTGGAAGTGAGTGTATTTAATCTTAACAGACATTAATTAAACTTGTCAATATCAACGACAGATTAGGAAATGTTACGCAATTTTGACAAATCTCTCTTTATAATATTAGAAATTCATTGGAATTTCATCGTCCTACATTTTCTACTATCAACGTCGCCATCCGCTTCGTGTGTAATATCATCTTCATGCATTAAAGCATCATTTCATTGCTAAAGCATCATTTTTTAAACACAGCTCATTGAAAAAACATAGCATTTGAAAACATAGCTCATTTCCGCCATATTTTTTACTCCCTTTTACAAAGTAATAAGGAAGCATTGTAGTCGTGGCAAATTTCGTGTATCATATTTCAAAGAATATACATTTTTTGCCCGCTATCGAATCAAATTTAACGATGTGTTTGAGTGATATTTGTACGTAAGGATAGAATAAAGGAACTTTTTTTCCCTCCAAAAAATATAAATCTGATTTAGAGTAGATTCTGAAGAGATTTTGTCGTAGCGTCTGTGCGGATGTACACGTACGTGCGTGCATATATATGAATGTGTCTCGCATAACTCAAAAACGATTACTCTCAGAACATTGAAATTTTGCATATAGGACTGCTCTAGCATGTAGATGAAAATGATTTAAAATGATTAAAATGATTTAAAAATGGTTGAATTATATTGTTCCTATCTTCCAGTTAAGGTTTTTATGCGATTAGTAAATCTTTAAGCAAGATTTGTAGAATTATCAACAATTGGAAAGCTGTTTAAGTGCGGCTAAGCCTAATTCATTTTTCCCATGAATTGTTTACATTTTACAACAGCCATATTAGCTTACATTCGAAACTTAGAAGAATAGTGGGTTTGTTGCCAATCTAGAGAAACTAAGCTTCACAACAACAAAGATATCGCCTTCTTTTATTATTGCGAATTAAATCATTCTTAATCCATTCTGGAATTTATTCGAGGAAAGACGTTTTTAAGATTTTCTTCGTAATTTTTAATATATATATATATTAAGTTTTTAACGTATTTTTGCCTAGTCGCGAAGTGAGAACTTAATTCATTGACTGAGAATTACTGAATCGTCTGCGGAAAACTCTTTATTTTTTCTTTTTAATTTTTTTTTTGTTTCTTTAATTTCTTTTATATGTCGTTTTAGATTTATTATAGCATTTGAATAGAACATGTGGCAACGATTCGATAATTCTTCGGATGATCTACATAATTTTTGTGCATTCTGAGTTATAAAATGAATGAGATGTAACGCTGTTAAGTGAACCTAGCGCTATAGTGTCGCTATAGTAAAAAAACATAGTGAATTTTAAAGAATGCATTTATTCTAGTGTGGTTTATGTGTTATCGACGAAGTAGATTTAATTCAATCGAATAAGTTTAAATGAAATGCAAAATGCACATAATTTAATATTCCGTACAAGGAAGTCATGTGGTGTAGACATAATTTTTTTAATATTCTAGACATAAAATAAACATACAGTGTTGCCAATCCGTGAAAAATAAAAGGAAAATTACTTTTAAACAGCCGTTGAGTTTGCTCGCGGGAGACAGCTTTATGAACAGGTAGCACGTAACAATATGGTGAACTTTTTCAGTAATAATATCTATTTCACTGACTTAATTTAAACTGCATTTATAACACATAAAACGGACAATTATGAGCGTTTACAACAATACTGAAATCAGTAAAAGTTATTTCGAATGCCATTCAATGCATATTTTAGTAGAGCATTTTCTTTTTAGCTGAACTGAAAGTCAGTACTGAAAATGAAGATTTGAAGAAACGATGATAATAAATAGAAAACCTCTGCTAATTCTAACTTATACATAGTACTGCATGTTTAGTTTTTTATACCAAACGAAATAAATATACGCAATTTTATAACGACTTTTGGAGGTAATAGAATTCATTACTACTGAACTCTATTAAGATCGATTGCTTATTACAGACGCTAGAAGTATATGGACTGCAATATTTCCAACACTTCGAGATGTTATATCACGTTATGCTACAGGACATTTACATCCAAGATGTCAAACTAGTTCTACGTTCTAAAACATGAAACCTTTAACTTCTTTTATATATGCCCTCGCCTGTCATAAATTCTTAGTTTTCAGAGTACAGTCAGTACAAAAATTTTCACTTTAATTTTCAGATTATAACTATATTAGCTCAATGAGCTGATTATAACTGCATTAGGTTAATTTCCTTTAGCTCAAAATGGACGTTAACCCAGAAGGGCTATTATTTTTCGTTTTGGCATTTTGCGATGTTTCACTATGTAGGGATTTATATTTATTTTAAATAACCAGTTAAATTTAATTTGAAGCTCTTTCCTATAAGCCTTGATCCCCCTAAATTCCCAGTGCCAGGGTATTTAAATTTGGTAGCACGCGTGAGGAATGTAAATTCTACTAGTGGGAGAAAAAGTTTAAATGCGGAGTTCTAGAAGGAAAGGATAGAGAGTTTGGGAAAACTCTGAGTGTATTGTAGCACAAGCTTCGGCTTAGCATTTATTGCTGGTTAAACGTGGCTTAATGCTGTTGTTCTGCTGCCACTTAACTCATCTACGCCCTGTAGGATACAGGACTATCTGAGCCCAGTAGTTTAATTCTACTACATGTTAATATCTTCAATTTTTGAATTTTGATTATACTGTTTCAGTTTCCGCCCTAGCAGAGGCGTAGTGTGTTAGCGTCGAGTTAAAGCATTGTAAATAATTTAAAGAGTGTAATAAAGGGTAGTTTTAACCCTTCTTCTGTGCAGTCACTATTCTTCAGATTTCACACGAAAGATAGACAGTAGATCTCTACATCTGGCGCCCGAACAGAATGTCGTGCATTGCCTTCAGTGCTATATAAGCTACAAAGACTTATTAGTCCAAAGGGGCTTTGTCCCTGAAGGACTAGTGTTTTCGTTTTGCGATTTTGCGTTGGAAACATTAAAAGTCTGCATCAGTTTTCAAACTGTTGCCACTAGATGTTAGAACGGTGTATTATATTTAAAGAAACTAAATACCGAATTGTATGTATGTTTCTTGCATTCTGAAAACCCAACGGTACTGAAGACATCCAATTTTGAATACCGTAGTCCTCCACTCGAATGTGCACATCTGGAAGCCAAAATTCGGAATTTGTTTCATTATCTACCAGTCAGTACGCGGCCAGCCTTCGTCTGGCTTTTAAATGTACCGAAAAAACGTCTAAAGGGAACACCAAACCTTAAATTTAAAAACTGCACAAAATTGTACTCTGCAGAACAAATTTATCAAAAATAAATAAATAAATAAAATAATCAAAAACTAAACCAATTAAAAATGTATTGCATGTAAAAAATTGCAATGAAATAAACAATATCCCTTGATCCAAATATTAATTATCCTAATAAATAAATTAATCAACTTCCCGTTGCCTTCTCCCGACAAACGTCCACTATCTAAGAGAAACATTAAATTTAAAAACTGCGCAGAATTATCGCCCTCATTTTTCTGAGTGGCAACACTGCTGAAATCAGCAACAACGGCAATAGTGATATTTCAGCAACACTGGCTGAGTGCCATTGTTGCTGATTTAATGAGAGAGAATTATCGATTTGATTCTATTTCATCAAAAAACATAAAATAATGAAAACTCATTCGAATTTTGAGAACATCGCTTCGAGATACACCAGCTCTTGTCTAGGTGCACCCCTATGTAACAAATTTCACAGCCCTGGGTCTATTAGCGTACGCGCAACACGAACGAAAGACACGCATACAGACTCTTCCTTTTATATATATAGATTTCATATTTTCTAAAACTTCTACGAATTTTTGATTAACAGTCTGAACTATTTCAAAGCGTTCTATTAACAAACATCGCGTGCATCTTCAAGCACGGATATTTTGTGCGCGAGGTTTCTTACCATTTCTTACTGGTATTATGCTGGTAGCCTAGCAATGCAAAGACGTTGCAATGTCTAGCTGTATTTTGCTTTGAAAGACTCTGAATGTCTGCATCACTTTACAAATCACGCTTTGAATCCTCACATTTCTGAAAGTTTTCAGATATTTTTTCTTTTTGTATTTTTTGTTTTTATTTATCTGATTTATTGCTAAAATTTAATTTATAACATATATTTAATTTATAATGTTCGTACAATGTAAAATTATTATAAATAATAAAATATGTTTACAACAGTGATTCTCAACCACTGTGCCGCCAAATTCTTAAAGTATGCCGCCAAATTTTAGAAATGTATATTTTAAAAATTATAATGGGTTTAATCTTAGTATACGGTACACATGAGAATTGACGAAATTCTGTTTTTAAGACACTAATAAGCGCGCCATTTATGGTATCCAAGCCGATTTTGATGCTCTGGAGGAGAGCGCCGCGCTTTCGAGCATTTTTGTTATGTTTAATAACATGATTCAAGTATGCAAGGGCCGAAAGAAAATATATTAAACTCAACAGATAAACTGGTGGGATTCCAAAAATAAAAATAAATAAATTTATGGGAGACTAAGGCCTAGGAAGACAATTTTAAAAAGTTTGAGTCAGTCCCAAAAGATTTTAATAAAACTATTCATAAAACTGTTATTAACCATTTGACAACATTAGAGGAGAGAATTATTCATTACTTCCTAAATTTAGATACAAAAAAAAAATTCATTGCGTTCGTTATCCGTTTGTGATAACGAATACAATTGACTTTGAATGAAAGAGAAGAACTAATTTCGCTAGCGATTTAATTTTAAAATATTCGGAGGAATCGATTAATTTATTTTGGATTAACATTACATGCTATTTTCCCATAATGGCCAAAAAAGCTTTAAAAATATTATTACAATTTTCTACATCTTATATGTGCGAATTAAAATTTTCAGAGCTAACCACATAAAATCGAGTAAACGATTGAGACTGTTAAGTGTAGAAGAGAATATGAGAGTAGCATTGTCATTTTTATGAACAAATATAAATGAAATTATCAGAAAACATCGGGCTAAAATTTTGTATTAAATGTATTCTTATTATTAATTTGTAATTAATCCCTTAACAAACGTACTGCTGTTTTTCGTATTACATATTGTTGCGAATAATTCGGCGGTTGCGCCTGTATGTAAGATTTCCGGCATAGCACTAGGGCTACCATAAAATAGTGTATGGGAGGGTTGCCAGATTGGCGACTTTATCCCCCATTTGGCGACCAAATTGGCGATATCCCATGGTCCAATCGGGAAGCTTCTAGAATAACTTCCTGTCGAGATATTTCTCGAAACGTGTGGAACCTAAGGAAAAGCTATATAAAACCCTGCGTTTTCTGAGAGCCGGCATTGTAAGAATAGCTGCTTACTGTGAGTGCTAAGCTACGCGAGAGTTTTGTGAACGGAAAGCGATCGAGATAGTGCTTTGCCGTGAAGCTACCTTTACAGTATAGCTTGACAGCGTATTGGTGATTGTTCCACGGTGTTTATTATAAGTTTAGTGTTGCCGTGAAGCTACCTTTACAGTTACAGCCTTAAGCTGTGTTGCTGATTGTTTCAGCGTATTTATTGTAGATTTTCGACGCTTTTAAAGGTAATTTTGGAACTGTGCTATAAATAGTGATTCTTGTAAATAAATTGTGCTTTTTATTGTTCTGCATCGTGTTTTCATCGGATACTCTCAAATCCACGAACCCGTAAAACGCAACAATATTGTTTTATTTTACATTCAAAATTATTATTATAAACTATTTTACACAGTGTATTATTTAGTAAACAACTTTAAACTTATCGTTTTCTTTGTGTGCCGTCAAATTTTGAAATCTTTAAAAGTGTGCCGGGACAAAAAAAAATGGTTAAGAATCACTGGTTTAGAACGTTGCCTATTGCATACATACTACAAAAAATTTTAGAATAAATAATTAGCTGCATCAATTAATTTTGAGATTGAAAATAAAAAACCCTGCTGGAAAAGAGATATATTGCATTTCTACCTTTTTCTTGGAGATCAGGGCTCACTCTAAATTCACATATTTGAAAATCTTACCACATTATTTCAAAGCTGCTTTTATAATGAATGCAAAGCTATTTTTGAAACGCATTTCTTCATTTAAGTTTAATTCGTACATAGACAATATTTATCCATTCCAAGTCTGTAAAAATGTATTAAATTACTTTCATTAAAAAATTCAAAACTCACAACTAATTTAATACCCAAAGCTATTTTTCCCGTTAAAAGAAAAACATGCATTTAACCGAACGAACGAACGAACAAATTTTAACTTCATTCAGAAAGCAGCAGTATGTCAATATTGCCGTCGGCGATTGGGGAACATAATTTGACAATGTTATTCATTTTTGAATGATTATTTGCCATAAGGTGTGTCTGCGCGCAAGAATTAATTAAATTTTTGTAGACCGTCTAAAAGAATAACAAATTACTTAAGCAAGATTATAATGAAACTCAAGAGTCGTTGCACAAGCAGGCAAAGCGCTGTCTAGCCCGTATATATTCACTACTATTTTGGAAATTTTATTTTGATGAAATGTGACATAAACAATTTTATGCTCATATTTAACTGCGACTTTTATTAATTTAAGTCTAGTTTTTATAAATATACAATTTAAATTTTTGCTTGCTGTATTTTTTAGAGCCCTAAAGCTACTTTATTTTTATACCTATATAGTTAGTCATATTGTTATCTCAACAGCATCACATTACTAACAAAAAACCTGAAACGGACACTACATGTCTTTCTTGTACTGCTCATCAAATTACCCGCATTTGTTTTCACTTAATTTAAATTTATTAAGTCGAATTATTCTAATTTTAATAAATGATCCTTCAAAAAAGTTAAAAATAACTACAAATATTAAAAATTTTTCAAATTAAATGTCCCGCTCGATATTTGTCGTACAAAAGCCAAATTTCTTATAATTTTATTTTTGCCTAACAAGATAAAACTTTTCCATATATAAGCAAGGAACCTGGAGACCGCATTAAAATACAGATTTCATTATTTGGTCAAAATTAACTTTTTATTTGACATTGCTAAAAAAATATTTTCGTCATTTAAAACAATTCAGTATACAGAAGTATATGATTATTACCAACGAATCGATATACATATATAGTATACTATATATAAAAATTATATGCATATATAATATACTATATATATATAATTTTTAAAAAGTAGTAAAAGTAGTAAAAGCGTAGAGGCCTATTTGGTCAAGAATTTTGCACATTGAGCTGCAAAATTACAATTAAAGATAAGCAAAAGGAGTAAAATTCTAAAAGCAATTGCCTAAAAGTAAATTTGATACCTTAGTTCCAGACTTAAAAAACTTGAACAAAAAACATTACCAAAAAGTAAAAGCAGTTGTAAAAAATTAAAAACCAGAATGTAGGTATTGAAAAACTCAACATTTAATAAATTTAAAACACGTAAAAAAATTAAAAACACCAGAATAAATAACAATGAATGGCAGTAAATGGCAATTTAGCCTAACTCGAGGTTAATCACGGACTTATCAAGGGAAAAGCGTGACAAATTCGAGCATAGCTGAACTCCATTACGCGTTTCGTCAAACGACAATAATTGAGACAGAAGCGATAAAACATTAATAGAAAAACAAAAGAAACGATTAGCGCCGTAGAAGACTTTCGATCTTCTACGCCGCTAATCGTTTTTGAATTATGTGAGCTACACTGCGGAGAAAAAAAGGGATAGTTCTATTTCTTTCGTTCTACTGGGCAGATTGACGTAATTCAACTCGCGTTTTTTACGTCTCGAAAACGCGAATTAGGATATGTATTTGATTTATACATAGCGTTGTTCTAATATAACAATATATAATAGGTATTATGACCCAAAATAGGACTTTTTATGAAAAGACATGCCAATTTTTATTCTATATTTCGATTCTACGACTCAAATTATGCCAAATTGCAAACTTCTGTAAAAATCGCACGAGTAGTTTTTAAAAAAATAGTTCTCAAAATTTTAGCTCCTCAGTGTTAATTGAGTCTGGTATATATTTATTAATATCTCTTTTTTTATTAAACTTATATGATTCTTCCTTTCACATTTCAAAATTTAGGTTCCTTCCAAATAAAATTCGCCCGTTTTTAACGATTTCTTTTTAAAATTTGTATTTTTAAATAATTTTGTAAATTTTTCAAAAAAAAATTTGAATTACAAACTTTAAAATTCCTACCATTATTAAAGTAGATATACTTCTAAGCATACCTGAAAACAATTACAGATTTTTATTCAAAATTTCCGAAGATATACGCGAATTTATATATTGTCGGGTTTTGAAATTTGGCATATTTTTTGAAAGCGATAAAACATCAAATTGTGGTTTAGACATTTTGTTAAAATTCTTTGAAAGTAGGAACAATGTGACTGTTTTCTTTTCGTGCACAACGTAAAAATGGAAAGGAAAGTAGGTTGCCATATATTAAGAAATTCACCAAGTGAAACATTCTTGGCGCAAACTGAAAAAATTGCGCCAAGGTAAGTTTTTGAGTTTTTCCGTAAATTTCGCATCAAGTTTTACAAAATTTAATGTTTGTTTAACAAATAATTTGAGTCGAAGAATCGAAATATGGAAAACAAATGGCATGCCATTACAGAAAAGTCCGATTTTTATGTGATATAATATATATCCTAAGTCGCGCTTTGGAGACATGAAAAACGCAATTTGAATTTCGTCAATCGGCTCAATAGAACGGGAGATATAGAACTGCCTCCCCTTTTTTTGTAGGCAGTATTCATATATGCATACGTACGTATGTGCAGACGTTACAAAAATTACCCTTCTGAGTCCGTTTTAAATCCATTTTACAATCCGTTTTGGAAATAAAAAAATGCTTTTTCTGTCCTTACGTATATACGTCAGCCCCCCCAAAAATCGTCGAGATGGATTCGAGAAGAGTAAATTGGATATTTCTGTTGATATATGATTTGATTTAGATTACAATTCTTCCTTTAGTATATGCAAAGCGATAGAAATTAATATCAGAAACTGAACTGCTTATTAAGGAAATTCCAATAAAACTAAATTTTTTCAATTTAACCTGTGTCTGCCTTTATTAAGTTTTAATATTACTAAGTTTTACATTTACTAAACATTATTATTGCACAGATGCTACTGGTAAGTTTTTACTAACACTTTTAGCAATTTTAAAAATTGTGCTTTATATCTGGTATTTTAAATTATTTCACTTCTAAAGTTCTAGTTAATTACACGTGTTCTTGGCTACTAGAACTTAATGAAGGGTCTAGTACCTATTCGCTGATCTTCTTGCAATTTTGAAATATAAGTCCAAAGAATGATTAAAATGCCCTTTTATTTAATCAAAGAAATACTAACAGGCGGCCTCTCTCGGGCTTGCAGAAAAGCCTCCACTTGGGCTGTAACTTAAGGTAGAAAATAAGGAACTAAAGTATTTCTCATTAGCTATACTTTAGCCGAAGCTGTAGAAAGATAACTAATCGAGTTGGCCTATTATTAAACCTCACCGGCGAGTACTAATAGGCAGATAAGACTACGGCCGTACTTACTAAGATTGGCTTAAAGCAAGGACGTGAGCCGAAGGCAGAACACACTCTACTGAGAAATTTTGAGCTCTTCTCCGGAAGTGATTGAGTTTCCCAAATTGCTCAGCTGTGAATAAAAATAACCAACATCAATTTTCAGAAAGCACTGCAATTTTTGAGCAGAAGGTTGGTTTAAAATTTCAAGAAACTGCTATCAGAAATCTAATTCTAAGAACTTCACAGACTTGCTTTGAAAACCTTTTTTAATAAAAGGCGGATATACTTGTCAACAAATTTGAAAAAAAAATTCCCTTAACCTCCTCGACAATTTAAATATACAAAAGCTTTAGAAAACTGTATATATCGGCTGAAACTTCGGCTCATAATCCAGTTTGTGAAAAGATCAACATCTCTTTCTGAGAAATGCTATAAAACTAAATTTTTCCCTAAGAAAAAGAATAAGCTTGAAGAGCAATAACATCTCATATAATTCTCTCTTTCCGAAGAACATTAAAGTTACTACCGAACCGTTACATGTACAATACCGCCTGTTAAAAAATGCAGGCACTCATGACACAATGGACTAAGATTATTAAATAAGAAAAAAATCTCATGTCTAACACCATATGACTTTTTTGTATGTCCTATTAAATTACAGACATTTTTGCTGAACTTCATTTAAATGTTGTTCCTCGAAATTCATTAGAGATACATTTCTCTATCAATCAGTTCAGTTCCCACTTCACAGCAAAAAATGTACATAAAACGCTTCATTAAAATCTTAGTTACACACCCTCATTAAAAATTATAAAATAGAGAAAAATTAAATTAATTAACCCGAATAAAGACCTTTAAAAAACAATTTTTGAAATTCAAATTAGGGTTTCTAAGCAAAACGAAGCAATTCAGCCAAAGGGAAATACAAAATCTTCACAAACATTTACTGTTAATGTTTGGTCCAACTGTACAATAAGATACTAAAGATTCCGCACCAAATAATTTAATTCTTTATATTACTAAGAGTTTCAAATTAAACAAATAGCCGCCTTATTACGTCTAGGGCCAACTTTAAATTTGTTGATAACTCTCTAACTATTGCATTCAAATCAAATAAAGGCATGAAAACCTTAACCGGAAGATAAAAACAACATAATTTCAATCATTTTTAAAGCAAAAAATGAGCCATTTACCAATATATATGAATAAAAAAATTGACCTCACGGAGCGGAGTAAGTGAGTTTATATTAATTTATTACTTTTCGTGTACGTACGAAATTTACGTAAATTCATATACTTTTGATGCAGTCAATTGCTAACAAAATAGGAGGTGCACATCTATATGTTATAGCAGTCCTGTATACAAAATTCCAACGTTCTGAGACTATTTATTTTTTGATCTATGAGAGATGCATACATACGTAAGTATGTACGTATAGATGCCACGAAAAAACGTCTCCAGAATCCATTTTAAATCCATTTTATAATTCTTTTTGGGAAAAAAAAGAGTCCTTTATTCTGCTCTTACGTACGAATAACACTAAAAACATCATTAAATTGCATTCGATAGCGGTCATGATAGATATTTTCGTTGAAATGTGATACTCGAAATTTTTCGCGATTACAGTACTTCCTTTTTACTTCGTACAAGGAAGTAAAAGTGAAGTGATTGGAATGTAATAAATGCAGTTTTTTTAAAAATAATCTTTTTTTATTCTTAATTCTGATTGATATAAATAAAATTGCATTCAAATCATGATATCTCTCATTAGAAATTTTTCATATTTTTATGAAATGACACTAGTTGGATTCATTAGAATTATTACAGGCTTTTTTCTTCTTTATGGTAAGTCTTTTAGGCACCTATCTGCTTCAGCGGCTATTTGCAAAGAAATAACGTAGCGAATTTTATAAGGTATTTCTGTAAGGCCTTCTTAGCATGCCTTCGTGGTATAGTGGTCAGCACACTCGGCGCGTATTCGAGAGGTCTATAGTTCGAGTCCCGGCGAGGGTATTGCTCATTTTTCATATCTTCTATTTTAAAAACATAACCTAAAATCTCTACAGTCGCGCCCGAATTAAAAGTGGTGGTGGATGATGATTCTACACCACCAGAATTTGGAGGTCCCCTGATCTCCAGTCGCCTTCATAATGAGGAGTATATAAGGTATTTCTCCCGCCTTCTTAGCACGCCCTTGTGGTGTAACGGTCAGCACACTCGCCGTGTATCTGAGAGGTCCGTGGTTCGAGTCCTGGTGAGGGCACTGCTCATTTTTCATTTCTCCTGCTTTAAAAAAGTAACCTAATGTCTCTCCAATGTAAATAAATGTATGGCAAGCGCTAAAACTGTATCAGGAATTCCACAGTTTTGCTGTTCTTAAATGGAATTTTGCGTTTGAATTCAACACGGCACAATTTCGAAGAAAGCGATGCTTAATAACAAATCTAAAAAGACACAAAAAAGTGTTAACAAGAGTTAGCTCAAGAGCAGATGGTTAATCTGCGATGCTCAGCGAGAGCATACAAAATCTCAAGAAATCCTCTGGTGCGACTTTAAAATCCGTACCTTTCAGAATATCTTCCCTTCCTTTCATTTGTTTTGTTTAATCTCATATTTTGTTTTTCAACATTACCAATCATGCGCATATACAAAAAGAAGTGTCCGTTCATGCGCATTCCTAAGAGATTCAGTTCAAATATTTCTTTCAAAGCAGTTTGAAAATTAAAATCTTCCATTCATAGCTATTACTTTTATTTAACGTTTTATATTAAACCCTTTGTTAAATTTAAATTGCATTGTATGTCAGAAATGTTAGACATGAATAATTTTCGTTCAAATATCTTATTTTGAAATCTAACTAATGGTATGTTAGTAAATGTACAGCAATAAAACAAACTAATTAACAATGGAATAATTCAAATTTAAGTAGAAATTTAAACTTGTTAAACAAAAGTATGGTATTAATAATTCATAAAAATTACACAAACCATGTATTCTGGAAATCCTTGCTGATATATTTTTTAATATTTATTTAGAGCTAATTAAAAATACGGAAATTAAGTTGCTTTTTAATATTTGTATTTTGCAATGAACAATCGCGAATGCACATTTAGTTCATTTGGAAAAGTACGCAAATGTAATTAAATTTCATCATTTTTCACGTTTAAGTTCGTATGTTTGGGTTTAAAAAACTGAATTGTTTGGAAAATAAAAGAGAATCGAGTGTGTACAAATGTTGTTGCAATTCCCTAAGCTTCTTTCGATGAATATTTAATGGACAGCAAATTAAAATGCTCTTCTCAGTAATTTTTATACTTTCTTTTCAAATTTTTGGAGTCTGCTGTTCTTTTTAGGGAGAATATTGCACAATATGCTATACACGAAAGCATTTATTTAATTGGATTTTGTACTCAGATAAACCAATTAGGTGAGTTAATAGAATTCTGATAGAATAGTGTTTACAGAGTGCCTGTTTGAGAAAACAAGTTCAAAACTTTAACCAAAAATTAGTAACTACTGTTAAAATAAAATGTATTTAATATTTTTTCGCTTTTAAAATAGTATTACAATTAGGACAGTATTGACTGAGTGATATAATCAAAGGACTCAGTTTTTATTTCCCTTTTAATTCTCATAAGAATTGTGGCAAAGGCAATTATAATTTATTTGTTTAAATGAGCAGATACTAGCGCGTGGAATTTTAAATTCGTATTATACAGACGAACGGCGAGCGTTTCGGAAGAAAAAGATATCACATATCAGTGCCCATTCTTCGTGTTTAAAATACATTAAATATAAATGTACAAGCGGAAGTACCCGATGCCAGTTAAGTTAAGTTATATTTAGGGTAAAGTGTTCAACAACAGAGAGAACGAAACCACTGTAATTCTTCTCTAATAACGATGCAAAAAATAAGATTCATAGTCATACATTTTTCAGTCTGATGAGATATGGAACCCACATAAACATTTCAGTAGAAAAATAAACTAATTCTCTCTTATTATATCAGCAACAATGGCACGCCGTTTTTAATTATTTTTGTCTTTGTAATCAAATAGTCGTAAAAATTCAAGTTCCATCTATTATTTCACTTATATTCAATTTTAGTCGATTAAATATGGCAAAACATTTATCATAATCGATCAGAAATCAACAACGCGAACAAACAAACGTACAAACAGACATTCTTTACATATAAAGATTTTATAAAGCTTAGAAATTGTTTATTAACAAATTTCACGATTAGAAAAGCGAGCAGTAGCAACACTTTTCGAAATAAATGTTTTTCTATCCAAAGCGTCAGACTGTTGCCACTCGGGAAAACGATTGACAAAATTAGCGCTTTCAGAGTTTCTAATTAATATTTTTAGTCCAAAGGGATTTAGTCCCGAAGGACTATTACTTTCGTTTTGCGATTTTGCGTCGATTCACTCTGAATGCCCGTTTCACTTTTCAAATTGTTGACACTAAATGTTATCGCTCTGCATTAAATTTTAAAAAATGAAAAATCTGCATAAATGTATGCATGTTTCTCGCATTGTGATAAAACCTAGAGCCATCGAATTTCGAATGACGTAATCCTACTGCGAATATGGCCATCTGGAAGCCCTAATTTTGAATTTGAAATTTGCTTTATTATCGATTTTATGTTTTGTAACATTTCAACGAACTTCTGATTAACAAACTAAATGATTTCAAAGCGAGTAATGGCAACACTGTACGAAAAAAAAAACATTTTTATCTCCAGCGCACGAGACTTACGGAAATTCTAAAGATATGTTCATTTTAAAATGATTTTGCGATATTTATTTTGAACTGAATTTTATGGTTTGAGTACGTAGTACATGATATTTAATAAAAAAAAGGTAGCACACGAAACGTTAAAAAAACGCGCCTTTGGACGTAATTTAAAATCTGAAATCTTTCAGATTTATTTTTGTTTTCATTGAAATATTTTGTCTGATTAAAGTCGTACAAAGATGGGAACAGTCGAAATGCCTTCCAACGAATTTTTGGAATCAGGAACAATCTATTTAATGTTTGGCAATTTTGTTTTTATTTTATCGTAAAATTTAGAAATTTTTTATTCAAAAACTCTAAGATTTGAAAAGTGAGCAGTGGCAACAACTTTCGAAATAAAGCTGATTTTCATCTCCGGCTTGTAAGAGTGTTGCCACTCGAAAAAATGAGGACGAAAATAATCATTTTACCGAGTTTTCAATTAATATGCCTGATTTGTTTTTTTGAAAAACGTGAATCTCGACCTTTTCTAGGACCCAGAAAAGAATTCTAGAAAGTTTGGTGACGATAGCTCTAGTGACTGAGTTATTAGCAAACAAACAAACAGACTTTTTTCTTTATATACATAGATTGATCATTTGTACGAAATAACATGCATTATAAAGTAAAAGTAAGTAATAGGAACAAGATTTAATTAAATTTTACTTACAAGTAGAATTTCCACACATTTTTCAAATTAAACACATACGCTTTATACATAAGTGCCTGATACTTAAAGATCAGCAATATTTTAGATTTTCGGTCTTTCTTGCTGAAGACAGTCTGGACAGCCTTTATTCACAAAGCCCTAGGTTTCCGCTACCTTTCCAGGTAATTAAAACGGTAGAATCGGCAGCTGATTATTTTTTCTTCCAGATTTCTAGGACGCATTGGGTTTTAGTGTCTTTCTCCAATGTAGTCTTCCCAGAGCTTCAGTCGCAATGATTCTTGAAAATATCTTTTGGCTCTAAACTCTTTTTGTGGATCTTTGGCGGACGTAAGAAGTATTCTTGAGTTTATTGAAGCTACATTTAAATATAGCAAATATATTTACCATGGGCCACCTTCTCGATATTCGATCTGTGGAATAAACTGCACTCATTCCGTTAACTACAAATACCGCACTTTTTATTAAGTTATCAAATGTTATTATTTCTACTTTCGAATTTCTCCAGAGGAATCATCAGTTTCGTCGTTATTGAGTTTTGTTGACAGAAGTATAACACTCTTTTTTCTCTTAGAAAGATGGGAAATCGTAATAGTGCCTTTATAGAATTCAAAATCTGACGAATGCACATTTCTTTATAGTCAGATATTCAAGTGGTTACTTTTTTAGTCCGAAAGGGCAATTGGACCTAAAAGGGCTATTCATTTCGTTTTGGCATTTTGCGTTGGTTCACTATAAATGCCGGTTTACTTTACAAATTGTTGCCACAAATATTATCTCCCTGTATTATATTTGAAGAAATTAAATAATAGAGATTCTGCGTAAATGTGTGTATGTTTCTCGCATTGTGATAAAACAGCGGTACCTAGAGCCATTCAATTTTGAATTACTGTTGCGAATATGGGCATCTGGAAGCCCAAATTTGAAATTTGGAATTTGTTTTATTATGGATTTCGTATTTTGTAAAACTTTATCGAATTTTTGATTAACAAACTCAAGGATTTCAAAGCGAGGAATGGCAACGACGTACAGAAAAAAATTTTAACTTCAGCGCGTGAGGCTGTGTATCGGAAATTCTAAAGACATGCTCATTTTAAAATTATTTTCCAGTATTGCTCTTGAACTAAATTTTATGGTTTAAGTGCGAAGAGCATGATATTTAATAAACAAAGGTAACGGACAAAACGTTAAAGAAAGGCCCCTTTGGGGCGTAATGTAAAATCTGAAAGCTTTCACATAATTTTTTTTTAAATTTTATTTTCACTGATTATCACGACCAATATACATTTGTTTATTATTATTCTTGAGAAAACGTATATTCTGTGTATCCAGTTGTCCATTGTTAAATATTGTCCAGAATTGTTAGCTGCTGTATCAAACGCTATACAACAAAATTATTGTCAACTTGGTAAGGACCGTCCGGCTGTTTCTCTGCACAAATTTCTATATTCTAGGTAAAAGCACCCTCAAATCTACCAGCACAAATATTTTTATGCCTTACGTATCTGGCTCATCTGGAAAATACTGCCTAAATGTATATTTTTTTTTCCTCACTCATGCCCTCTTTCCCCGCTCGAATGTTCTCTCTCCTTTCCACGTGCCTTCGTGAAGTATGTGCAAGTACTTATACTGTTATTTCTTTCGCCTTCTTCGCATGCCTTCGTGGTGCAGCGGTCAGCATGCTCAGCGCGATTCGAGAGGTCCGTGGTTCGAGTCCCGGCGAGGGCATTGCTCATTTCTCATGTTTACTGCATAAAAAATAATTAACGCCTCTACAGTAGCGCCCGAACTAAAAAAAAGGTGGTTGATGATGATTCTCCACCAACAAGATGGCGATTGGGTCTCTTAATCTCCAGTAGCCCTTTAAAAGGGGGAGTATATAAAGTATTTCAATCGCTTTCTTAGCATGCCTTCGTGGTGTAATGGTCAGCACACTCGAGAGGTCCAAAGTTTGAGTTCCGGCGAGGGCATGGCTAATTTTTAAATCTTCCAAAATACCTAATGTCTCTACAACCATACGTGCGTAGTTTTCCGGTTAAGGTTTTTATTCCTTTTGTTCGCCTGCATGTAATAGTTGTAGAAATATCAACAATTTAAAAGTTGTTCAAGTTCCACCAAGCCTAAAGACACAGCCATTTGTTTACGTTTGAAACTTAGTAGTATACTGAATCAAGTGTACACTTAGCAGTATAGTGTGTTAAGCACAAACTTCAGTATCTTTTTGCCGATTGAACCCAAACCTTTATGCAACGAAAAATTTTCTTTCTACCTAATTGTAATAAATTTAAACTGTAGTTTTATTGTTTTTAACGGTTTTTAACTCTTTGTTTATTTAGGTTTTTCTGTATTTTACAGTTTTTAATGAATATGTTTTGAGTTTTTTAATACTTTTCCTTGCCGCGAAGTGCGAACTGAATTCATTGAATTAGAAATATATTTCTAATGGAATTTGGACTTACAAAGAAATCGTATGATCTCCACATATGATTTTTTTTATATCGTAGTTATTCACTTATTCTGAGTAAGCCTGTTAATGCATAGTATGCTATGGATAAGCATTCATATTGCTAGTAACATTAAACATAAATTAATTATTCAGTATGTCTATTTGAGTCAATACATTACATAGTTTATACAAAAGGGAAGTCAAGTTACATTATTTATAATCGGGTTAAGATTCGTTGACATTCAACTTCAAATGGAAGCTGAATGCTTAGATGTAATTCCCAAAGCTGGTAACTGAAATTAAAAGACAATTTCATAAAATAACTAGTCGCTCTAATCTTATATATGCTTCTTCGAATGGGCTTTAAGTCACAGTAAAAAAATTCAAAGATTTTCCGCACGAGATTATCTACACAGAATGTGACGTGAGTTGTGTTTAAAGAAAAAATATTCACCGTATTTGAATGTTTAATTCATTTAATACCAAAATAATTGTCAATTCGTATAATTTTTTGACAGATTAGTTGTCTCTCCATGTGACGAATCTCCTCATAAGTACAAGATCAAATAATGGATTACAAATTAAAAATAATTAAAACCACCTTCCATGATGTGACTTTGTTTTGAGGTTTTTTTAATATCACAAAGTATAGTCAGATTCTATTCGTGTATGCTATCAGAGGTTTCTTGCTCTCCAATTAAGCTCAATATACAAAAACTACCGGAATTTTAATTTCTCATTCCAGAGGAATTTTGATTCTCACTTTGCAGTGATGTTTATCTCTTTAAATGCTCAATTACTGCAATGCCTAATGGCGCTTTTCAAACAAAACAACGATTTTCATTTCAATCTTCGTATTGTCATACTATGGAAAGAGCTGTTCAAATTGAATCAGAAAAGGAACATGCCAAAGTTAAAATTAGTAAAGAAACAACCTTGTATTTGGCGTAGATTTAGACAAGAAACTTGAACGATTTCGATGAAAATCAGGTCTTTCTTCGTCGGCAGCAAAGACGTTTTCAAGACTGAAAAGTAGCGAGTGTAACAGTCCTATTTACACCCTACTGCAGTCAAGCGAACAGGGTGGTAGCGCCATCTGTCGGCCATTTTCTTGACGGTTTTCCCATTCACAAAGGTTTAGCTTGTTTAGTTAAGAATCTTAAGCCCAATCCAGTCCTTCATACCCTTTTTAAGATTCTATTAACTTAATATTCAATTTTCGTTACTAATTTTACCGACAGATGGCGCTACCTTCCTGTCCGCTTTACTGCAGTAGGATATAAATAGGACCGATACGCCAGCTGTTTTCCAGTCCGGCAAATTTCTTTGCTTCTGATGAAGAGTGGCCTGTATGCCTTCGAAATTGATTGAGTTTTTTGTCTAAATCTACAGCAAATACAAGGTTCTTTCTTTACTAATTTTAAAATGATCAAATTCAACTAAGCAAAAGTATTTGACAGGTTTAGAAACTCTTAATATTCTGTATGTGTGTCGTTATTAAACTCCAAAACTCAATTTGGAATTCAGAATAAAAATATTAGTTTTAATGACAAAGTAATACGCATTTATTTCGGAAAAGGTAATACTTGTTTTCAAAATTATGGTTATATTCAACCCCAACAGTTGTGTTTCTCTGGCAGAAAAGAATAAAAGAATCTTGAAACAAGCCTTCTCAAAAATTCTAACTGCATTAGGCCATCGTGTGAAATCGAGTTCTCTTCTCAACCGCGTTTCTGCAAACTTGATCCTCCAAAAAATCCCAAGCGCTATCCATCTCGCCCGCGTCAAAACGGGCACCCCTCTCGTGAGCGATGTTATAAACGATTATCCGATCCTCTTTAAACTCCTCTGTCGGTGTCCGAAGCATCAGAATCCGAATCATACCATTTATCAAGCAGAATCTTTCTTACCATTCTATACAGATGTATGGAAGGGGAGAGAAAAATGGGTGCATCATTTTTTAACTCTCTGAAAAAGAATAAAAATCCAGAAGACAAAAATGACGTCGACACTCGATGAAAAATGTTGCTCAAATTAAATAAAAGGGGATGAGCGCGAGGGGAAAAGCCCTTTCTTTACGGTTTGTATTAATAATTGTCATTCAGGAGCAGACAGTAAGCTTGCCCATTACTCATTTTTGGAGACTGAAGGCTTGTATACACGTCCTTTGAGACTTATAATCAATGCTGAGTGGTTATACCCCGATATATGAGAGCGGTCAAGTGTTTTGAAGCTTGTTGGCCCATCTCCGGTTAGAAATATTTAATCTTTCTTCTCTGTTGAGATTTAGCAACAAAACGAGGAAATAATAGCCTTTCATTTATTTGCCTCTGTGTTCAGAAAATGCACAAAGTAATTTCTTGTTTGTCCAGCTATAAGAAAGTCTATTAAGAAAATAATATAGTCAGTTTCGTACTCAGTGTGGTGAATGTTACCCTCAATTCCACACTGTAAACATACTGTTTTTGCTACGACTATTTACGTTCTAAAATAGTAACAAAGCAAAATATAGAGACATGTCTCTTTAAAACAGGATTTTTTTCTCACTGCAAAACCTCTGATCAGAATTCAATTTAACCCTCTGACCGGCGGGTTTTCGCTTAGGAAGTACAAATTTCCCAAAACGACTACCAGAAAAATTTATTTTCTTGATTTAATGTAAAACATTTCCTCGCATTTTATACCTGGATTTATGTACTTTAAACATACAGCCTTAATTTCTTTGACACATTATAATATGCACGTATATATACGTTCGCACAGATATCACAAAAAATATTCTAGGTTAGAGTGCAGAAAAATATTCTAGGTTAGTAACTTGCCGGTTAGAGGCAGTAAATCCTCGGTTAATCAGTCTGCTTAAATCGTGCGGAGTTCGGATATAAAAAAAAGATTTTACGTTTGCTTACATATTTGTCAGTTTATGCCCGAACGATGGAAATAACAGTATCAGAAATTATAAGCGTTAAAACGAGACTGTCTACAGAAAAAAAAACAGGAAAAAGAAATTTTGTGTGAAATAGCGATAGTGGTAACAGATGCTGTCACAGTATTTAGGAGTTTTTTTTTTTTTAATTAACCCATATTTCCTCATCGTCTTAAAAATAGGACAGTACACATAAATGGCCTTTGTATGAAATCTTTGAAATAATTCAATTCAAATTAAAGACGATATATTATTTAAAGCTCATTTAACAATATATTTGTCTTTATCGTTAGTTAGAATTAATTTAGATATTTTTATAATTTTTTTCAAATGGAGATTTTTGCAGATTTGTTTTGCTTATGTTTTCAATGTACAAGTTTTTAAAGTCTTGAGTTCCAAGATAAACACACATTTTTTTCTGCATTTCATTTAACCTTATTTCCTCGAATTTCATTAGAGATATATTTCTCATTCAATTAATTCAATTCTCACTTCGCGACAAGGCAAAAAAACTTAAAACCCTGAAAAGAGTTTTATTAAAAATTGAAAAAAAAATATATAACATAAATAGAGTTAAAACAATTTAAAGAACAACTTTAACAATAAAAATTAGAATTTCTACGCAGAAACAAGCGATTTGGCCAGCGCGCAAGAAGGCAGATTTTTCGGTGCACAAAACTGAAAGTTTACTTTTGGTCTCACTCGAGAAAAACACATTGAAGGGGGGGAAACTGACTTAATTTGTTGTGGACGCTATGCTAAGTCAATAAATGGAATAATTTACTAACTTAAATGTTAATTACAGAATGGATTAGGCATGACCTAATTCGCAATAATAAAAGACGTTTTGTTTGTGTTGCGAAACTTAGTTCCTCTAGCTTGGCAACAAATCCACCATTCTGTTAAGTTAATCTGCTTCAAATGTAAACAAATATGGCAGCTATGGTAAACAAAAATTATGCTTAGCCTCCCTTAAACAACTTTTAAATTGTTAATAATTATACAATTATTGCATGTAGGTTGACTAAAGGCATAAAAACCTTAACCGGAAGTAAGAACAACATAATTCAAACCTTTTTAAAGAAAAGAATGCGCAATTTACCAACATATAAGAATAAAGAAACTGAGTTCACTGAGCCGAGTAACAAAGTGGGCATATATTTATATACTTTTGGTGCGAC
Organism: Stegodyphus mimosarum; assembly: GCA_000611955.2. Taxonomy (NCBI): domain Eukaryota; kingdom Metazoa; phylum Arthropoda; class Arachnida; order Araneae; family Eresidae; genus Stegodyphus; species Stegodyphus mimosarum. The sequence goes on from KK115544.1 coordinate 29,463, forward strand.
TGATAGCAGCCAAAAAGGGATGTGCACAACTACATGTTATAGTAGTCCTATATACAAAATTTCAACGTTCTGAGGCTGCAGGTGTTTGAGTTATGCGATATACGTACATATGTACGTACGTACAAAGGCCACGAAAATATCTCTTCTGAATCCATATCGAATCAGTTTTATAATTCGTTTGGGGAAAAGGAGTCCTTTATTATATCCGTACGTACAGATGTCAAACAAAACTACCGTTAAATTGCATTCGATAATGGTCGAAAATGGATATTTTCGTTGAAATATGGTATCCGGAATTTTTCGCGATTACATTACTTCCTTTACTTCGTACAAGGAAGTGAAAAGCGTTCTAATCGACGTCTTTCACGGGAGCTTACACTCATCATTCTCATTTCTAAGACACATATATATATATATATATATATTGGCAATTGCAAGACATATATATATATATTGCAAGACAAACAAATATCATTAAAAAACAAATATCATTAAAAATAAAGACAGTAAGTTCTAAATGGCGTTAAATATATATATGTATGTATGTATGTATGTATTTAATGCCATTTAGAACTTACTGTCTTTATTTTTAATGATATTTGTTTTTTTTCCCATTATTTACTGTGTTTCCTGCTTGAAATACTGATTTAACTTACAAACGTAAATCTCTTTATTCTTTGAACACAGGTAAATGCAGTTCGTATTTTGCATTTGCCGTATATTGCGGCGCATAATGTACGTCTGTGTATAAATAGGATCTATAATTTGAAACTACATTTTAAAACATTTTCATATATAATCGCCGTATAACGCTCGCACCTTTCTTTAAGAAGAAATGTGACAGATACACGTTCGATGCTCTTATTTGTTGAAATCATTCATTTGAAGATTTTTTTTTCCAGGCTTTAGAACAACTGTATACAAAATTGACAAGTGATAAAAGAAACAATATATCGTCGTTGTCAGACCAATATCTGCTATGTGCTAAAAGTTTGAGATATTGAATAAAAATATCCCTATAAAATTTTATAAGAAGCAGATTTTTGAAAACTTATTTAAATTAAAGCTATATGTGTTCTACGTTATTTTATTTGATTTTAAGTATTGAAATAAAACATTTTTCCATTTTTGTCTGAATAATTATTTCTCATACAGAATTCTGCAGCGCTTTGTGCTTTCGGCAATATGTCACGGAGAAAGACAATGGACATTACGTTTTCTTCGCCTGTTCAAGATTCAAATCAGCATTAATCACTTCGTTTATAGTTGACGCTGAGCGATTTAATGATTATGTAATTTGCCTCTGACTTCAGTTATTTCCTTTTAATATTTAAGAGCTTACCTTCGCAGCATTTGAAACATTCCGTTTTTCCCTTGGATATATATACTTCCAACAACTTTTCTCATTGATGCCAAACTTTGACATTTTTTCTCCTTTCTTATTGATAGTGCTATCTCTCGTTCCTTTAGATACCGAACTATCATGGTTTCCACAGCACCTTTTAATAACAATATAAGAATAATTTTCTTCGGAAAGAGACCAAGCATAGCCTTCTGTCCATTGCTTTTTTAAAAGCACCATTTTGCATGAAAACAAAATTGTCAAATAGCAGACGATAAGTTACATTTTCAAAAATATGACTGCAGCTGAAGGACTTTCCAAGAGGCAATTTTACTTCTTTATACAAAATAAAATAGAAGTACTATAATAACGAAAATTTCGGCGATGACATTTCAACAAAAATCTCCATTTTCACCGTTATCGAATACAATTTCACAATGTTTTTGGAGTGACACCTATACGCAAGAAAGGAATAAAAGACTCTTTTTCCCCCAAAAAATTATAAAACTGATCTAAAATGGATTCTGAAAAGATTTTTTTGTGGCGTCTAAGCGTACGGATGTACGTGCGTATGTTTGTATCTATCTCGCATAACTCAAAAACGAGTCGCCTTAGAACGTTGAAATTTTTTAATATAAGACTGCTAAAACATGTAGATGTGCACCTCCTATTTTGGTTACAATCGGTCGCAGCAAAAGCATATAAATATATGTATATATTCAATGTGTTACTCGGCTCAGGGTTCTCAGTTTCTTTATTCTTATATGTTTGCAAATTGCTCATTTTTTGCTTTAAAAATGATTGAATTATGTTGCTCTTATCTTCCGGTTAAGGTGTTATGCCTTTAGTAAATTTGAATCCAATATTTGTAGAATTACCAGCAATTTAAAAGTTGTTTAAGTGCGGCTAAGCCTAATTATTTCACTATAGAAGCCATATTTGTTTACATTTGAAACTTAGAAAAATACGGGATTTGTTGCCAATTTAGAGGAAATAAGCTTCGCAACAACAAAGTTAACACCTTCTTTTATTACTGCGAATTAGATCATGCTTAATCCATTATGGAATTTATTCGAGGAAATAAGTGTTTAAGATTTACTTAGTAATTTTTAATACAGGTATTTTGAGTTTTTATGGATTTTTGCCTTTCGCGAAGTGAGAACTGAATTACCTGTGTAACAGCTTTAGATATTGTTGCAATAATAATCTTAAACTTTTAAAATAGTTGAATTTG